>JAJKFI010000035.1:2444304-2478051 GCA_029204185.1 Lerista edwardsae | reverse complement strand
TATGTATGTATGTATGTATGTATGTATGTATGTATGTATGTATGTATAAACAAAAAAACCCATTTAATATATCAAAGAGTTGGGCCTTTGAACCTTACAGGCAGCCCAATCCTATGCTGCCTGGGTGCAGGAAGTTCAGCTATAGCCAAATGGCTACGGCTGCATCCTACTGGCACCTTGGAAGAAGGGGACATTTGTCCTCTTCCCCCGAGGGAAGGGAGCAGGGCTGTTGATAGGTCTCCTTGCTTCTGCACTGGCTATTTTGCTGGTGCAGATGTGCCTCCATGTTGGGCCATATCAGGGCTTGCTGCCCACTCTGGAAGTGACTTAAGCACCTTTGCGACACTAGTGCTGGCGGTACACTCATTCCATCCATACTGCAGCCCATAGGATTGGGCCCTAAATGTGACCCCACTATGGACCTCCCTTGCCCCAGTCTAGATAAGTAAGTGATTTTCAACATTTTTCACCTTGTGGCACACTGACTAGATGCTAAAATTGTCAAGGCACATCATCAGTATTTTTTTTTACAATTGACAAGGCATGGTGCCTGGGGGGGGGGGGCTCACACACCCCAATGGCCCTACTAAAAAATTACCCTTCCCCAAACTCCCATGGCACACCACTGATTGAAAATGTGACAGTAAGTCAGTTCTGACAAAGTGTTAGATTTACCAGAGAAATAAAAAGCACCTATTCTTTGCCAGAGCTGCCAGGCCTTCTTTACAGTCTCCAAGTACAATGTGTCAGGCTTAACTTTCAATATATGGGGCTTTGCCGCTTGGTCCCCAAACTTTAAACCGCTCCAAAGTGGAGTTTTTTTTTTCAGATTAGTCTTCTGCATTGACTGAATCGTAGTTCAGTCTCCTGGTCAATGTTTAGTATAGGTATAAATATAAAAAAGGTCTATATTTTCTTGACAGAGCAATTTGGGTGAAATATTTCAAAGTCTGTTTCAAAAAAGCAAAAGATACTGCACTGTAACACTTTGAGGGCCGTTGTTTTGATATAAGTGCATATCTGGTTCAGCTTGGAGGTTCATAGTGTTATTGAGAAGCATTTTGCTTCTTATATTAAAAGAAAACCTGTGGCTTGAGTTTGTGCTCTGCATCTGCTCTGACATGTCTTCAAATGAATTCTGTTCAATTGATAATATTGTTATATGGACTTTCATGACAATTTTCCATAGTGTTTTGCTCTTAGTTGGCTTCTGTTATGTCAGTCCCAATACATAGATGGTCACCTGCATTTCTTACTTCTACTCCTACCCAGGCATGGCCCAAACTCCAGCAGCACTCACCATTTTCCCTCTAAAAAACATGCATATGCCTCAGGGCGCAATCCTAACCTAGAGTTAGGCCAGCACAGTTAGGCCAGCAAAGTTTGGTTGGCACAAGGAACACCATAAAGCATGTTTGGACCACTCTTGGAGTCAGGGAGGATGGCACACATCTGTGTGCTGGCCCTCTGAGAGTGGTCCAAACATACTACAGTGTCCCTTGTGCCAGCCTTACTCTGCTGGCCTACCTCCAGGTTAGGATTGTGCCCTCAGTGCATGTGTGTCCTGAACCCCTTTACTTCCATCTCTGTTTCTTTCTCCAGGGTTTGCCCAGTCACATCTTCAACAAAAGCGACGTAGGAATAGGTTGGGTGTCCGCTAGAACCTTTTTCTGCTGCTCTCGGCTTTTCCCTTTCAGCTTCTTTTAAAGAAGTGGCTGGACAGGAACTCACCAGAGAAGGGCGACAGTGGTGAAGCCATCCTGTTTTGATCATTCTCCTGGAGGGGGAGTAATCTCAACAGAATTGTCACAGCCTCCTGTTCTCTCCTTCAGCTTGGCCCCTATGATTGCACACGTGTGGCAGCAGTGCCGGAAGAAGAGGCAGGATAATGATGCCATGGTCTTCTTCAGGACTGCAAGTGAAAGGAGGTTGGAATGTATGGGTGAAGTGGCTGGGTGAGTGATGGACCCCTACAAGCAGCAGCAAACAGGTGTGGAGAGTTGCACTCTTATTCAGGGCGCAATCCTAAACTCAGTTAGGCTGGCATAAGCTCAGTCAGCAAAATTTGGCCCGCACAAGGGAAACCGTAAAGTACGTTTGGACCACCCTTGGACTCAGACATGAGCCATCCTCGCTGACTCCAAGAGTAGTCCAAACATGCTTTGTGCTGGCCTTTGTGCTGGCCAAACTTTGCTGGCTTAGTTTATGCCAGCCTAACTGCAGTTTAGGATTGTGCTCTCAGTCTCTTGTCTTCCCTAACTACTGATGAAAGCAGCTGCTGTCTGTTATGACATTAGCCCCAGAGGAAACCATTTTTTTTCTAAAAAATATGAGATTGTGTAAAGCTCCGGTGACCCCAATGGGTCTCCTCAGAGCTAGATCATTATTAAGTGGGCGCAGAGCCAAGAAGGCCCATGTAGGGCTCTGCGGCTCAGGAGAGACCATTGATTTGGTGGCAGAATCTGCCACAGTCTTCGACCCCTCTTGGGCCCGCTCTTCCCCTTGGGCTGCCCTTCCTCTACTCAGTTCCATCCCCTCCCTGCCTTCCCCCACCCCCAAAATTTGCTCCACCGGTCAGTGGAGACACTACCACAAGTGCCACGGTGTCCTCTGCCCGGAGCTGAGGTGCAGCACCAAATGCTGCTATGTCAGTGCCAGTGCTACGATGCTCATGCCAGCATTAAAGTGCCTTATGGCACTTTTACAAGGGAACAAATTAAATGCTTACCAAATTAAACTGTGAGCCCCTAGCTCTGTGGTCCAAAAACAAACCATGGTTATACCAAATTTAGTAATTGTTCACCAAATTTAGTAAATGTTCACCAAATGTCAGTGGCGTAGCTACCTATGGGGTGGGGAGCGCAGTGCCCCAGGTGCCATCTTCGGGGGGGGGTGTCACCACTGAACCCCAAATTCTGAAAATCGCGAGTTTATGGAATAATATGGTCATGCTATCTACTGATTAGATGTGGAATTCTACCCGGAATTCAATGGAAAAAACAGGAGTGTGATATCTCTATTCTATCAAAAGTTATGGCCAAAAAGTAAAACCCGAAAATAAAACTTTTTGAACAAATCGCAATTTTCAAAATCACGGTTTTAAGGAATAATAAAATCAAACTGTATACCGTTGGATGCAGAATTTCACCTGGAACTCAATGAAAAACCCGGAGTGTAATATCTCCATGCTATCAAAAGTTATGGCGAAAAAAGTAAAAACTGAAAATAAAACTTATTTTGTAAAAATTGCGGTTTTTAAAATTGCGGTTTTAAGGAATAATACCATCATGCTGTATACCTTTGGGTGTGGAATTTCACCAGGAATTCAATGAAAACCCCCAGAGTGCAATATCTTAATGCTAGCAAAAGTTATAGCCCCCCCCCCAAAAAAACCCACCCTAAAATACACATTTCTTATGCAGGGGGGGTCAAACACACAGCCTGTGGGCCTGCATGATGAGTCCACAAATGTGGCCCACAGAACCTTTTCATCTGCCCCCCCCCCGTGGGTTGCCTTGTATCCTGACCTCTTGAAGCAAACAAGCACCTCCAGCGCAATTAGTCATCTGAGCCTGCAGGGGGTGCTGAGAGTGGGAAATAAACACTTTGTTCTTACCTAGAAAAGCTTCAGATATGGAAAGCCCAATTATCATACAAACTACCTTTCAGCAGCACCACTTCTTCCAGGAAGAAGGACTGAGCTGGGCATGGCTGCCAGGGAGAGTCAGGTAGGAGGCCTCAATGGGTTAGGAGCAACCCATGGCCCTGCCTTAAGAAGTAATGCGACAGAATTGAAGCCAGGGGGCGGGCTTAGCGGCCATGTTTTTGAACTCAAAACGATGCTGATTCCAAGCATTTCAGATTGCTTTGCACGTACTGTTTAGGACTGAATAGTTTACTCCTGAAGTAAAAACTTACCAAAATAAAAACGTGTATTATTCTCGTAGCCCGCTACGCCGCCTGTGCAAGAGCTGAGCCGCCGGCTTGGAACCGAGGCACGCAAAAGGCGTGCGAGCGGCGTTTCTCTAATCTCAGCCCCGGTTTACGCATGGGTTGCTGCCGGCTTACACAACCACCGCGGCTCGGATTGCACTATTTTGACAGACTTATTTTTTGAAATCTACACAAGCAAAAATAAAACGGTCATGCCCCATAAAAAAAATTCTGTACTCACTGAACGGTAGTTTTATTGAACCGATGTAATGTGAATACATGAATCTTTCCGTGGAAATTAAATCCCATTTTTCGTACAGCGATTCGCACACCCGTATGCAGAACACGCAGGCATGCTTAAAGAGGTTGAAATTAACTTTTACACGTGTGCAGGGAGAGTTTTATTCGTGAATTCGCGGCAATCCTCCTCCTTCGCGGCGATGATCTGAGTCAGCCATATTGATAGACCCATGGCTTCAAGAAAATGATGTCATGTCCTCTCCAGTGTATAATACCTCCATGGTTAGGAGCAACACACACACGAGTTTCTTAGTATGTTTTGCTTGCTCAGCATTCCTGTACTGGCCTCCCTCTGTGCCTTTGCTGGTGGAAACTTCATTTCTTGTCGCTTCCTGCTTAATGATACCACTTTCTGCTCATTGATATAACTTCCAGCCCTCAGCAGCCACAATGAATGCTAACTGGCCCTTTGTACAAAATGATTTTTACACCCTGGGTCTTATGTAACAAAACATAGATTTTCTTAACTCAAATGGTATTAGTGACACTCTCAAGTAGGTGTGTGTGTGTGTGTGTGTGTGTGTGTGTGTGTGAGAGAGAGAGAGAGAGAGAGAGAGAGAGAGAGAGAGAGAGAGACCACTAATGACCAAAATTGTGGCAATTGTGGGTTTTAGGAATAATAATACGCTTTATATCGTCCAGTGTATAATTTAAGGCAGAATGTAATGAAAGAAATCTTTTTGAATTATCTGTATTTTATCAAAAGTTTAAGCCCAACAATTTTCAAGCACTGTGCCGTGGCACACTGGTATGCCACAAATAGTCTGCAGGTGTGCTGCAGGATTTTGGGGGAGAGTAATTTATTAATTGAGTCATTGGAGATATGAGCCCCCTGCTGGCAATGTGGTGTATCTGGACAATTTCAGTGCCTTGTCAGTGTGCCCATGAGAAGAAAATGGTTGAAAATAGCTATTATAGCCAAACACACAAAACCTGACTTATGTAACAAAAAATAATTTCCTTAACTCAAAATTGACAAATGAGAAGCCTTGCTGGATCAGGCCAAAGGCCTATCTAGTCCAGCTTCCTGTATCTCACAGTGGCCCACCAGATGCCTCAGGGAGCATGCAAGGCAACCACATACTTGTATCTCACAGCCACTCCTCTGCATCTGGCATTCTAAAGTAGCCTACTGTATTACCCTTGAACCACCCCCAAGGGAGACACCAGAATGAGGCTGGGGTTTGACTTTATTAAACACAAGTGCAAATAATGAAATCTACTGAATACCCATCCCTCCCTCGCCAGTCTGGGGTAGGCAAAAGAACCCACCGACCCACCCCACCCCCAAAAAACCCTGCCATCCATGACCAATTCAGAAGACAGAAAAAAAAAATCCTACCTAGCCCTCATGATCAGCAACCAGCTAATCTCAGACTGGACATGTCCGTCATAGCTTTAACCTGTGATGGAGTTTTCCTCCACAAATCTATCCAATCCCCTTTTAAAGGCACCCAGGCCAAATGCCATCACCACATCTTGTGGCAAGGAGTTCCACAGACTAATTACATACTGGGTAAAGGAATATTTTCTTTTGTTTGTTCTAACTCTCCTAACACTCAGCTATAGAGGATGTCCCCTGGTTCTGGTGTTGTATGAGAGGGAAAAATGGTCCCTCTATCTATTCTATCAACCCCCGGCATAATTTTGTATGTCTTAGTCATGTTCACCCCTCAGGTGCCTTCTTTCTAGACTGAAGAGCCCCAAATGCTGTAACCTTTCCTCATACGGGAGGTGCCCTAGCCCAGTAGCCATTTTGGTTGCTCTCTGCTGCGTTCTAAGAGCTAACAAGGTGTTGTTATGATACAGCATGGAACTAATAAGTTATTATATCAGCTTCCTTTTCCATGCATCAGAGCTAAAACTAGAACCATTATTCAGTTGTGTGAGTGCCATCAAGTTGTCAATTGGGGTTTTTTTTCTTTACTGATTTGCTGGGTGAGCTGTACTGATCAATAGTTAAATAAAATTATTTAACTTAATAGTTAAAATTATTTTAAGTTATAAAGTTATTTAACCAAAATGGGGGTGACACCATATGTTATCTCACTGGGGGCGGAATCCTAACCTGGAGTTAGGCCGGCACAGTTAGGCCAGCAAAGTTTGGCTGGCACAAGGGCCACCGTAAAGTATGTTTGGATCACTCTTGGAGTCAGAGGTCAGCACAGTGAGTGGTCCAAAAGCGCTTTAAAGTGGTCCATGTGCCAGCCAAACTTTGCTGGCCTAACTGCCAGACTAACTCCAGGTTAGGATTGCGCTCTGGGGGACATCAACCCTAGTTGATGTCACTGGTCGGAAGTTTGGATGGTGTTGGTCACTGGCTTAGATTACTTTTAAAGTGGATTCTAAATATGGTGGACTATAGTCTATCAGTGGTTATTAACCATGTTGGCTACATTGAACCTCCAGATGCAGGGGCAGTATGTCATTGAGTACTATGTGCAGAGGAGCAATAGCAGGGGAGGATTCAGACATTCATCCATTGCTTGTGGGGGGATATTCACTGCATTTATTTTCTGGCCATTATTATTCATTTCCTGTCATGACTATTACTATCTCAGCCTCACCTCCTGTGCAGGGTTGTTGTGATGACCAAAGAATCGCACACCACCGTTAGCTCCTTGGAGGAAGCTCCTTGGAGGTATAAAATGCAAATAAATAAATAAATAAATAAATAAATAAATAATTTTGGCGTGGGGTGTTAAAAAAGTAGGCCCGGGTGCAAAATGGCCTAGCTACGCCACTGCCAAATGTATAATACAACTGTTATGCGACAATACTATTATTTAGCTAGCAGAATTATACACCCCAAGTGCGGGGTTAGGGTTATATGTGAACATTTACTATTTTGGGGAGAGAAAAACACTTTTTTACTGTCAAATACTTTAACAAAATGATGAGAACGCAATATATAGTTATCACTTGTGGTCTTATTAAGTGGTCTTAAGTGGCTTATTAAGTGATTATTAAGTGGTCTAAAATTTGGTGAATATTTACTATTTTTGGGAAACGAAAGTATTTTTTTAAAGAATGTTTTCATCAAATTTGGTGATCACTTAAACATGAGCCCTTTTACCACCCCCAGCACTGGCAGCATGAGCATTCATCTGGCGCTGGGAATGATACGCTTGGGCCCGAAGAAAGGACATGTTACATGAGAAACTGCTTATACCAAGTCAGATCATTGGTCCCTTTTGCTCAGTATTGTCCACTCTGATTTGAGTTTCTCAGCCCTTCTTTGAGACACCCAGAATTAGAACCTGGGAAATTCTGTATGCAAAACATCTGCTCTACCGCTGCATTTTGACACACCTTTGTGTTTTTCAGTGGCTAACCATGGAACATCTTGATCAACCTCAAGAAAGCCCAAACAATACAGGAAACACATAACTCCATACACATAACTAGCCTAACTACAGGTTAGGATTGCGCCCTGAGTTAGGATGATGTAGGGTGCAATCGTAACCTGGAGTTAGGCCGGCACAGTTAGGCCAGCAAAGTTTGGCTGGCTCAAGGGACACTGTAAAGTATGTTTGAACCACTCTTAGAGTCAGAGAGGCCAGCACGCAGATGTTTGCCATTCTCCCTGACCTTGAGAGTGGTCCAAAAGCACTTTACTGTGCCCTTGGTTTGGCCAAACATTGCTGGCCTAGCTGTGCCGGCCTAACTCCAGGTTATGATTGCACCCGTAATGTTTTCATTTGACTTCATTTTGGAGAATTGTGTGGTTTGAGGACACCTGATGGGGTTTATTTTCAAAGCTGAGCAGTTCTCAGCTTGGGCCATGTCTGAATGAAAGCCTGTGTGTAATGCTATGTAAGCTGTTCTGCTTACATAGGAATATCCTGAAGGAACATTGAGATAGAATGATAAATAGAATTCCTCAATGGATTTGACAGAACTGGGTTGCAACAACACAGTTATGATGATAAAATAAATAAATAAATTCCAGGACATCTTGAGATTTACCGCTCTAGGGTATAGTTACTGAACACCTGCTATCACAGAATAATTGCAGCAGCTGTCCCTTGACAGGCAGGCATGGGCCACCAAACAAAGGTGTCAAATGTGCTGCTGTGCTTCTCCAGGAATATGGGACGTAACTCAAATCTCCCATCCTTTAGATGGTAGCAGGAGTCAGTGACTTGCATAGGAGACATCCAGCATGGAGGAGGCCTTTCAGGGATTAATCAGTGGCAGAGAGGAAGAGCACCAAGAGGAGATTGGACTTCTTTAAATCCAAAAAGAAACACTACTTGCAACTCTGATGGAAATCTAGGCAGCAATCCTATCCACGCTTTCTGAGAGTAAGCCCCATTTAATGTAATGGGACTGATTCTGAGTAGACATGCCCAGGATTGGGCTCCTAATCATTCATGGTCACATGCTGTTCTTGGTTTATCATCCTTTTCCTGAGTAATAAGATTATTAAATGAAATCCAGTAATGAACCATGTCACATATAGCACCCACACTCCATTTGAGCATCAGTGGTATTTGCCTTTTTTCTTCTTCTTTGTCTTTCTCTCTCTCTCAGCCTCCCACCTTGGAGGCTTCCACCTTCTCTTGCTTGCGTCAGCCAATTTTCCTCTGTTGAAGGAACAAGTGGGAGTTGGATGTTCAGTTAAATTACAGTTCCAAGCTAATCCTCCTGGAACAAAACCATTCATTCTCATGTTGTGCAAGAGTGTGGGTAAAAATATCACTGGAGATGGGTGCATTAATTTTTGCTTCGCAAAAGGTTCCAGAAAGATAAAATGCTATTACCCAATGAGCTTTAAAAGCACCTCTGTAGTACCACTGGTGAATTATTACTACTTAGGAAAATCAATAAAGACTTTTTCTCTCAGGACATTCAAGAGTCTGGATGATCCACAGTTTAAATACAGAGATCCATCTTAACTTGAAGTCATTCATAGTAAAAAGCGTCAAGCAAAGTATTTGGCAGTCGAGGAGACAAAAAAGGGTGTTATTTTAAAATCTGGGTTGACTTCTACCACACAGGTCTGACACCACTCTGTGAGCCCCTGTACCAAACCATACAGATTACATCACAATATCATACACAAAGTCAAAATGCAGGGCATCACCATGGCTGGACTTACTCACATTAACTTTATTTATATATTATAACACTACACATCACCTGACAGATCAGTAACCAACAAAAAAACAGTAGCCAACTTGATGACACTAAACTGAATAAGAGTTCAATGGACTGACTATACTGAACAGTAGTTCTGATACATACAGTAGAAATGAAAGCTGACTCCTACATGCAATTACCTGTCCAATGATATATAACATGATGGTATTATTCATAAATACAAATTTTCCAAATGGTTTCCAAAATTTTGGCCACTAATGATGTCACCATGCCTGAGGGGTGTCACCTGATGTGGTCAGTATGCCTGCACTCCCCTAGTGATGCCACTGCCAGCAGTGTAAGGCCATATTAGGATTGGGTGGCTCTTTATAATGTGCCCAGGTTTGTAGGCAATTTTGCTTCCCCCACCAAAAGCATTTGCATTATTGTAGAATTAAGACTATACTGTACTATAGAGTTACATTTTTCTCCTAACTTATGGATGGTTTGAGCCTTACATGCTAAAAATACTGTTAAGGTATAGCATCCTTAATATATAGCCTAATTAATTAAATGAATAACTAAATCAAATGCCTATCTGACTAAGGGCGCAATCCTAGCCTGGAGTTAGCCAGGCACAGTTCGGTCAGCAAAGTTTGGCCAGCACAAGGGACACTGTAAAGTATGTTTGGACCACTCTCGGAGTTAGCTTTGCTGACATACGTGCACCATCCTCCTGACTCCAAGAGTGGTCCAAACACGCTTTAAGGTTTCCCTAGTGCCAGCCAAACTTTGCTGGCCTAAATGTGCCGGCCTAACTCCAGGTTAGGATTGTGCTTATATTAAAATTCAGCTATAATAAATATCTAAAATGTTTCAAACCCTCTCCAAGCCAAGAAGCATCCAGCCATCACCTCTGACTCAAGTTCAGTTAGAGACTCAAAGTTCAGTTAGAGACAAGCACATTTAAACAACTGTGATGATGTCATCCATCTGCCAGCATTGTTGACATCACAAAGAGAAGTAGTTAGGAAAGGTGACACACTAACTTGAAGGCATGGGGTTAGAGGGCTTGTAGCAAGCATTGTTTCATCATCCCCCAGTCCTCAGAATTCTAAGGAGTCAGCAAAAGTCCTACCCTGGAAACTAGGGTTGCTAATTGGCAGTTAATGTGGTACATTGAATGATACTTTATATCAGTGGTGTCATTCAAATGATTTAGGAACAGGAACTCACTTTTGAGTTCAAATTCAAATGTTGAAGAAAAACCTGGAAGCAGCCACAGAGCCCGTTAGGATCCGGAACGTCCGTTCTGGTCCATTCCCCCTGAATGACATCACTGCTTTATATGGTTTGTAGTGGAACTGTCTCCAGCTGTTGGCAGGTGGATCAGCCCTTCTGGGTGGAGCTCCAGTTCTGGGCATTAAAGCATAAAATATGCATACTTGTCAACTTACCAGTTTGGTTGGGTGGTTCAGCAGGGTTGGGAATTTGGCCCTGCAGCAAGACAAGTTGAGTCTCAAGTCTCTGCCCCCAAGACTCAACTTTGGCACGAGTCCTAGCATGTGCCCTTTGCTGACGCACCCAGAGCTATGACTTGAGTCAAGAGTTTTTTGTGAAGCAGGCCGTGGGCAGCGTACCAGGACATGGACCAAATGGGACTGACTAGGCAAGGCAGGAGGGGGCGGGATGGACAGCTTGAAGGGACAGAACTGGCAAGTGGGAGCAGAGTCACAAGACAACAGCTGGTAGGCTTATGAGCAGCATGACCCAATTCTTTGCAGCTCTACTCAGAAGTAGTCCCATTGAATTGAGGCTTCTTCCTCCTGGGTAACAATGGTGCCCAGAGCCATGAGGTTGGAGGAAGGGGCGGGGTGGGGCAGACGGCGAAAAGGAGCGTGACGCAACGGGCGGGCTGCCACTCACCCATTCCTCCCGCCCAGCATACTGGCAGCATAACACCGCTGGCTGACAGTGTTGAATACAGTAAAGCCACCAGTTTCTCTTTTAAGCTGACCCCCTTGTACCCTTTTCGCTGACAAGGCTTCACCCATATTTCTTCTGTAAGATTTTCTGGATATTTTCCATGCAGGGGTTCTGATGTCTGAATTTCAGTCCTTTCTTGTACTGATACTTATGAAGGCTGGCTGGAATAACTCAATACAGAGGTCTAGAAGGGTGAAGCTTTGATCAGACTTGACTGCTGTTTGGAGAACAGCTCAGATGATCTGTGGTCAGATGGTCTGAAAGGTTTCACAGTTCCAATTCTTTATTTCAGGTGTATTTTTTTTATTATTCATTATTAAGCTGCTTTTCAGTTTAGCAGCTCTCAGAGTGGCTCATGGGGTAATTGAAAAAGATCCAAAAGGAAAAATTCAGATCATAATAATGTGACATAGCACACCATTAAAACCATTTTGTGTGATAAATAGTGAAAAGTGAACAATTGAAAAGCAGCAAGATGGAGGCCTAGAAGGCCTGAGCAAATGAAAAGGTCTTTGGTGCCTGATGGACATGAGGTTTGGGTGCCAAAGGTGAGCCTTTCTAGAACGTACATACAATGGGTCCTCACAGGGGAGCCAACTTGAATTCAACATTGGGGATGCCCGTAGGCACGCCCCCCTCACGCAGCCACGCCCACACAGCAGTAAAATGGCACCTTCAAATCTCTCGCTCACCCTCTGACGCTCCTGCCATCTCTCCCTCTCTCTCTGATGCTCCTGCCATCTCTCCCTCTCCCTCTGTCGCTCCCACCATCTCTCGCTTGCATTCTGTCGCTCCCACCATCTCTCGCTCGCCTTCTGTAGCTCCTGCCATCTTTCACAAAGAAAACCAGTAAGCCCCAGGCTAGCCCCGCAGCCCCCTCCTAGCCTATGAGACATATGGGACTTACGAGAAATAAAAACCAATTCAAGGCCCATATTAGCCTTGTGACCAATGAAAAGGAGCGTTGGAATCCATACCTTCCAGCAGTGAAGGGAGAGGCCAAACAGAATTTGGGTAGGTTTACCCGAGCAACCAGGCTGAGGATTGCATGGGTATAGGGGTGCTCTGCTTGGGGGGGTGGATATTGTGGGGGCTGAGCCCCCACAAAAAGTTATTGGGAGGACTCCCAGCCCTGTGGCACCCACAAAGTCAGTGCCTATGGATCCTCATTATCCACCTGGGTTCCGTCCCCCCCCCCGATAAGGAGAACAGTTAATAGTCATCCCGTTTTCCACCCCACCACCATAATCCAAACTCAACTGGAGATTAATTCCAGTCTTGTACGAAGGCATTCTGAAGTCTACAGAGGCTTTGCATGTCTGACTGCAGTCTCTGTGGGCTTCAGAATGAAGCCTGGCATCATTTAAAGATGACTTCCAGTTTTCGCTGAAAACAGAAGTTGTCTTTAAATGGCTCCAAGCTTCATTCGGAAGGCCACTGAGGCTGAGTGGATGCATGTGGCTTCTGCGGGCTTCAGAATGCCTCTGGATCCGACTAGAGCTGTGCTCTAATGGCTTGGAGATCAGGCTGGTTCAGCATCTGTGGATGCTGAAATCCACAGATGTCACACCCACAGATAACATAGGCCCTTTGTACAATATATGGAGCCCCAAATAGTTTGGGTGCAAGGTATATGTATGGCTGCCATCCCCCATGTGAAACTGCCTACCTGTTGAAATCTTTGGCTCTTATCCATGTGTTGATGCTGTTGGATGTTCAGTCGCTGAGTGCACATGAGACAGAGCCTTTGCTGTTGTGGCATCTTGGCTTTGGAACTCACTCCCCAGCAAGGTACAAGCTGTGGTGTCTCTCCCAGTCTTCTGGCAATGATTTTAAAATACTGAACATGTCATCTATTAAGTGTACTGCTGTAGTTTTCACTTTTGTTATGTGTTTTTATTTTATTTGGCTATTAACCTAGTTGTGAGCTTCTAGAAACTTAGGACTTAAACCAGTGGTGCAATTCAAATGAAATAACAACTGGTTCTATGACGTTGTAGCCGGAACCAAATAAATTTGAATCCAGCCGAAGTAAGTGAGTGGGCGGGGCCTGGCCATTTAACAACTGAGTGGGCGGGGCCTGGCCATTTAACAACCGGTTCTATAGAACCTGGGTGAATCCCCTGAATTTCACTACTGACTTAAACTTACTTGTGGGTAAGCTTTTTGAGGCTGGGGCTGTTTATTATGTTCCTGTGCTTGATTTGTGTCCTGCATTTTACAAGTGAGTTACACCCAGTTTACAATAGAGCTGCCTTGTGACTGGGTATACTAAACAACAGCATATGTACTGTAAATACAAATATAAATGTGCTACTAATCCTTTACTTCCTCCAGATGTTTATACTGTAGTAAGGGTATCCTCCTTCCTTTCAATTTTGGGATGTATAGCATTCTCATTAAGATATTTGCATCAATTCATGTATTCAGCAATGTGGTGCATTATTGAGTAACAAAAGGGGAAAAATAAGTGCTTGCCTAGAGGGGAGAGTGTTGACATGTTCACTGTGGGGGAAACAACAGAGATGGTAAGGAAAGAGTGACCAAAAATGTATGCCAACCTTGGTACCCCCCTTTTTAAGGGCACAATTGTAATTTGGAGTTAGGTCAGCACAAGTCCCTTGTGCCGGCCCAGGAGTGTCGCAAATGAGCCATAAAGCATGTTTGCACCACTCTCTGAGTCTGGGAGGCTGGCACACAGACATGCGCTGTCCTCCCTGACTCCGAGAGTGGTCCAAGTGTGCTTTTCAGTGTGTTTGTCACAGTCCTGGGCCGGCACAAGTTAGGATTGCACCCTAAGTTTCACAAGTCCCCTCCCCCAATTGTTTAACTTTTGACCCTCCCTCAACCCTGTGCCTGGAACCCGAAATTTGATTGAAGTGCTTGGGGTGAATATGTTCAGCCTAGCATGATTATCAACTGCATTTATGGAATGAAACCCTTCAGATACATGGAAGAAAGTTAAAAACTGTTTGTTTGATTGTGTCAGTTCATAGCTGGGCAATTACAGCCTTTGTAAGTCAATGCAAAACAAAACTAAATCTATTGTAGCTATTGAACAGTGGTAGTTCTTTTAGTACCAAGTAGGGCCAGACTATATGCTACTGATCCTTTTAAAAAAAAAACCTGTTAAAACTGCAGGCATCTCTTTTTTCCATAGCTGTGGGGAAGGGCCCCACACACCCTGAGGCCATGGAGTGTGTGTGAACACTTTACCTCAGAAGTTATTAACAGTAAGTTATTTGCTCCCAGCTGTTTGCTGCAAATTGCTGTTCCAAGGAGCAAATAGCCATGAAAGGGTGAAATTTGGTGGGAAAACAGTGACTGTATGGAGGGGTGAGGTATTAACCCACCTTGCACACCATGTAGTTTGGTTCTAATACAAAGAAATGGCCTAGCCGAGCCTAGTGATTTGCAAGACAACCTGATATTTATCACAAAGTAGCTGAAGTTGGAAGGGACATTATGCAACAACTGTGTTGATGTTCAGTCTGGAAGGGAAATTGTCTGTGAATCCTGTCTAGGCTGCTGTGGGCTCCAGAGAAGAAAGGTGGAAACTGTAATAAATAATAACATATGTTGACTTCCGATTAGGTGATTAATTCAGAAGAAGTAATTCAGAGAGATCCCTCTGCTGGGGAGGTAATTAGGTTTCAAGCTATTACTGTACAAGTGTTGTTTTGAAACGCGGTTTACATTTTATTTCAAGACACTTCAACAGTGAATTTGTGTATTAACACATCTGAGAAAAAAAATCTGAGAAAACTCGGGAAAGCTTTGATTAGTTAAGATAATAGTGTGCTTTTGGAGTGTTGTGGGATTTGAGAGAACCATTTCCTTTACACATGCATTTCATTAGTTCAGGGAGACCTTTTCCTATGGATTTAGGGCCATCAGCAAGCTGGGCACTAAACAGAACAGACTGGTGGCAGGGCCCTTTCCCCTCATACAATAAAGGGGGACTGTGAAAAAGCAAATGTGGAATTCAGGACTGTATGAGAGGAGCAGCTGGACGGGAGAATGACACTGCAGCAGCCTGTGGTCCTGACCCAGGGTGGCACCTGGGCCAGGGCTGCAACTGACATTAAGTACAATTCTATCCAGACTTAACCTGAGAGTAAGCCCAAAAACATTGATTATAATGTTTTTTTACTTCTGAGGAGATATGGATTGGGCTCTAAATAGCTCAGAGCTCTTTATGCACTGCCTGAGGGGACACGGTGCTGTTGTGAAAGTTGGCAGGTTTCAGCATTACTAGCACCTATCTGGGCAGAACACCTTGAGGCCCCATAATGAGTTCTGAGGAAAGAGCAAAGTATATCAAGAAATGCTGAGAGCAGGTGTAGTGTGACTTGCCCTCATTGTCCCTCTGTACAGCTAAAATGAGTTGACAGGGTAAGACTTGAACACAAGCTCTTTTTCTTTTTTAAGGAAATAAGGGCAGGTTTCACATTACTTATGAAATGAGGTATGCTGTGGACACTGAAAGTCCAATTCTAGGGGGGCCTTATGCAGTGGCATCCCTACGGGGGCGGGGAGCTCTATGTTTTGCAAGGAGCCTTACCCTCCTGTGTAAATAGCTTATCTCCCTTGCCGCTGTAGCCAGTAAACAACGCCAAGACTTGCTTTTCCCCCTGAGGATTGACTAAAGTGGCGTGGGAAAGGAGCAATTTCCACAGGAAGGTAAGGCTTATTGTAAAAGTTAGAGCTCCACTCCCCCTGTAGAAACACCACTGGCCTTATGGTGGTGGATCTTGCAATCACACGTGCTACAGCTACATCACCATCATCAGCATTAGGGTGGCTGATGCAAATAGCTGGGGGCACCATGTGCATGACAGCTGCTGCCAGAGCAGATAGGTCAGCAGTGCGGGGGTGTTTGGGGGCAGCATGTGGGATGGGCAGAGGGTGGGATGGCCAGGAGGGGAAGGATCTCAGCAGCAGTGGTACACTGAGATCTTGTCCTCCTTTTTCCACTCTGAAATATCCCCTGAGTCTCCTCAAATGTATGCCAGCAAAATAGCTGGAGGCCAGGTGGCCTACAAGGAAGTAAGAAAAATGTTTACTTATCTCTCTTGGGTTGTCTGGTTCCCCCCCCCACCCCCATTACACTGTGTGCTATGGATTGGCAGGGGATAGAATTAGGCTGCTACTCTGCAAAAATACAGGGTACAGACCACATGGAGAAGGCATATGTGCATACAGCATTTGCATGTTGTGTCGCTTAGAATTTGGGGACCTCCATATTTTGATTGTTCAATGATCCTATGAACAAAGTAAGAGGCGGGGAAGGCCAAAGAGCAGGAGGTTGCTGTAGTCTAGGCAAGATGTGACCTTTGACAATGTTTTGCAGAAAGGTCTCAGCTTGGAAGCCCTGAGGATGGAAGGCAAGCGATGGACTAGCTGCAGAAAAGGGAGGCAAGCCAAGCATACCATCAGAAGAGTGTAAAGAAATGGAAAGGTGACTGACCACTAAACATGCACAGCTTGTGAAATGGGGTGGAAATGCTGTCCATCTCCGCTCTTTCCTATCTCCTGTCCCATTTCACCAGCCAGCACTGCCTGTAGTGTGACTTGAACTGTGAGCCTCAGAATAGACTGCAAACTACAAAAGGGCAGCAGTCCAATAAGCATCTAAAATAAGAAGTCCTGCATACTTAATTCTTTGTGAATTATGCAGTTCATTTTTTTATTTGCTGGGAGATGTCAAAGAACGGCATGGCTTTAACTCCTGCCTTTAATGAATAATTTGTGAACCTTAATTGTAGTGTTCAGTTAATGAATGTTTTATTGGTTACTCCAATAACAAGTGTTCCTTTTACTACCCCATCTTCCAGCACAGAGTTAGGTAGGGTTGCCATATTTTTGAATGAGTGAAGAGTTCTTAGCATGGAGATGAATGGCAGCTTCACCTGCTACATTTCTGTGTACTAGGCGAGAGGTTTTCAAACAGGAGTGTCACAATGCCCCAACCTGTCACTGGCGCTTTAAGAGGAGGGTAAAGGCAGCAAACACGATCAGGAAGATCATGCTGCTGCTGAGGGAATAGGGTCTTTTTTAGTACTTGCCCCGTGCAGCACTGGTCTCCTGGGGGAGGGGTCTGTGTAGGGTTACCAGATACAAACTGGGACAGAGTGCCTATGCCTTTAACCATTGTATAGAAGAGGGAATTTGGGCAGGTGCATGGGTTTCAAAAGCTATACCTGCCAAAATTCCTTCTTCTATACAATGGTTAAAGGTATAGGCTCTCTGTCCGTATATTTGTATCTGTTTTGCATCTGGTAACTCTAGGTCTGTGGAATCTACAGACCCCTCTGCAGGGCTCACAAGCCTCCTAACAGCTTAAAAAAAAAAGAATAAAAAAATTGCCACTTCCTGTTTTTATCATAAAACTGGAAGTGGCCATTTTAAAACAACAGCAACACTTTTTTAGCTGTTAGGAAACATGGGGATAACTGCAGAGGGGTCTGTAATTCCCCAGACTCCACCAGGAAGCCATTGCTGTGTGGGGTAAGTAAGTACTAAAACAGACCATTTACCCTCAGCTTTTCAAGTTGTTGCCTTCCCCCCTCCCCTGCAAGAACTTACAGTGGTTCTCAAACTCCCAAGGCATTTGAGAATCACAGTACTAGTCCACTGTACTAGTCCTAGTCCTTGCAGAAGGAAGGCCATGAAAAAGGTGGTAATGAAAAAGGTAAAGGCTCCTCTTGGCCTCAGGGGGGTAGGAATCACTCCATTTTGCATCTCCTTACTTTCTTCTCTAGTTTGTCCAAACTTGATCAAAACATTTCACAGGGTGTGTTTTTAGCTTTTCTGCCCCTAGAATCACACTTGAGCTTGACTTTCCAAAAAGCCTCATCCCTTTTTCAGCCCAGTGAATTTGTGGCTTATGGGCCTGATCTCTCTGATGGGTTACAAATCAATTCTATTCCATGAGTGCCCTTAAAGTAAGTCATGGCTCTCCCTGCTGTCATTTTACAGCAAAATCATATTAGTACCATTTGTCTGTTTGCCGGTCTGTAATTGTATTTGTTGAGGCCAGTAGCCTAGAATAATTGTCTGTTTCACTGGTTTAACTAAAGTACATCGGCTTGTGTCAGTGCAACTAGTCATAAAGATGACATACCTTGAATTATGCAGGCCTCTTACATAATCCCATTGTTTTTTGACACCTGTGACATACTTAAAACTACCTGAAGACTTCTGCAAACAACTGCAGAGTAAGAGTGACACAAGAGTAAGAAGCTTACTGGAATTTGAATAATTCAGCTTTTTGGGGGAAAGAGAAAATGTCTGATATGCCACCCTTGAATTAATTTTACATTAAACAGACTAAAAGGTCATGGACTGCTTTCTGTGGCACTTTGCAAGCTCTTAAGGACGTGGTGTTTCTGAGCAATTGTATTACTTTCTTCAGTTGTGCTGAACAGGCCAAACTAACAGCCCATCCTTATTCAAAGCTGGTGCAGAGGGGCCAAATGGTCCACCCATATCCAGCACTGAAATCCTCAGCACTGAAATTGAGCAGGCTGGAGGTGTTCTTGGGGTAAGGGAATATTTGTTCCCTTACCACATGTCAAGCCTCAGCCTGCTCAATGGGGCTATTCAGATCTGCACCAGCTAAGGGAGCAATCCTAACCTGGAGTTAGGCTGGCACAAGTCTCTTATGCCCACCCAGGAATGTTGCAAGCACACCGTAAAGGGCATTTGGACCACTCTCAGAGGGCAAACCTAAGTTGCGGTGAATTGGCGAGGCTGGTGGGCCTGTGTCAAATCCAGTACACTTTAGGTGCGCTGGGGAGCCTCCCCGGGGCAAGGGCACATTTGTCCCCTTGCCCCAGGGGAGGTATGGCCGTAGGGTTCCTCAGATTTGCGCCTGCTATTTAGCAAGCACGGAACCGAGGAAGCCGCGTGGCCCAAATCAGGACTGCGTGGCTTCCTGACTGGGCTTTGGATGCAGCCTAACCCCACCCCCCTCCCCAGGCTGCCATGCCCACCAGCCCACCCACCCCGCCCAGTTCTGCCCTCCCTCCCTCCCTCTCTCCTCCCAGAACCTCCTTTTCTGGGTTAAGGGAGGCTCCCTGTTAGTGCGCTCTGGCCAACGTTACTGGTAGCATCGGCGCTAATGACATCGTACCAACACAATGACGTTATGTTGGCGCTATGTTGAGGGTGGGATTGCACCCTCCAAGAGTCAAAGAGGCTGGCACATGGGCATGCACTGGTCTCCTTGGCTCCAAGAATGGTCGAAACACACTTTACCGTGCATTTGCAACACTCCTGGGCCGGCACAAGTCACTTGTGCTGGCCTAACTCCAGGTTAGGCTAGCACCATAAAGGCTACACGTAGCCTGCCTTGGGCTTTTAGGCCTGGGATGTGGGTTAGAATATGGCAGAGGCTCTGCTGTCCCTGCCGTCTCTCAAACCAGAACTTCCCCCTCCCCCTCCACCCCCCCAAAACACCCCCTCCCGCCCTCTACCTACTCCTCTGCCACCCAGCACCCAGTGCAGCACTTTCCTGCCCTAGTGCCCTGCCCTGCTAGCACTCATCCACCAGAGGATTGGGCTGCTCAAGGAATGTGCACTTGTATCCTCTTTGACTTAGCCAACATTAGCCTGAAGAGGAAGTGGCAGATTTGAGCAGGGGAAGGAGCTGCTTTGCCTTCTCCCCTTCCTTGTTTTCCCACTCAATATCCTCCCCAGCTGCATACCCATGTACCCACCAGGAAAGGCACAAGACCATGTGATTTGAAGTAAAATGGGTTGTGTTTATCGATCAATTTAAATTTGTGTCCTATCTACATGAACTCCTTCCATCATAAGTGTGGGCATCTACCCTGGAGGAGGCAGCCACAAGTGTTACTTCCCCTTTGGGCAAAACACTCTGGCTCCAACCTGAGGTCACCTCTTGGCAACCCCAGCTTTTCAGCAGCAATCCTTTTCAGGGAAGCTTTTCAGGGAAGCCAAATTGTGCCACCACCTGAAGCAGGACAGCCTTTGAGGGAGACATTGCAACTCAGACTTGAGGTATCCCCACCGTGCATCCCCAGAGTCAGCGAGCCTCTTGAGACTGGTTCAAATTCTCTGTTCTTTTGATTCCTCTTGGGGTTGGTTTCCCGTATTAGATGTTTTACAGCAACTTGGAAGGATATCAGCTTCTGATCAAAGAGCATCTCCGTCTTTGACTCATATTGGTGGAGGTATTGCCTGAGGCTCCCTGTTTGGCCAGCTATGTCTGCCACATGAATTCATGTTCCATGCCTTGACCTTGGCGTGTGTGACTTGGAAGCCCTAGGGGGGATGTAAAGGAAATAAAAATAAAGCCAAAAAATGCAACACTGCTCTGCTGATCAGCAGAAATGTTGACTAAATATGCTCAGAGCTGAGCAATACCTGAGCTTCTGTATTAATGCCAGTAGCATGTCAAGGTCATTTGGCACCCCCACCCATGAAAAGGATTATTTTCAGTAATAGTCAGAGAAGAAGGGCAGATTGTGAATATTTTCTTTTATTGATCTCTCTCTCTCTCTCTCTCTCTGCATGCAACTTTGTAAGTTTGTATATTTAATAGTTGTGTGTGTGTGTGTGTGTGTGTGTGTGTGTGTGTGTATTATACCAATAGGCATGCTTTTCTTGTGGGCAGCTGCAACCAGTACTAGCTAAATCACAGCTGCAGCCGGGGTTACCCCCACTACCATCTTGGAGTGGCCTCTTGGATACACCCCCTGCAGCCTGGCATCTGCAGCTGCCCCCCCCCTGGCCACCCTCTTCGTATACCACTGATTAGTGCTGCTCCTTTTGCATATTCTCTGGCCAAACTGAGTACCATGGCTCAGTTGCTTTTTGGCTCAGCCATTTCTTATTTTTTAAAATGGATTTTTTCGTTGTCTTCAATAAACTTAACTCAATCCTCAAAATGACCTTGATGAGTAGTTACTGTTCCAGGTTTTTCCTATGCACTTATTTCATGTACAGTCTGAAGCGTTTGCATGAATATGGAAAAGCCAACTATACCAGATATAAAGGATGGTTACCTTAAGCTTTGGAACGTTGTTGTAATTAACCTCTTTTGTCAGTATGAATAATCAAACATTTTTTTTTGCAAAGATGGACTACTGACGTTTGAGAAATGTCTTTCCCATTTATATGGCTTTGATACATCAGTGGAAGAAGCACAAAATCTATTTTGTTTTTTAATGTATTTTTACAATCTCTCAAAAAATAAAAATAAACAAGCCTGAAGTGTATATTCATATTAACCATTCTGCAGACTTTTGTAATAAATAGCATGTAGGTATGTAGTCCAAGTATGCTCCTTGATCAGTTGTTTCTCCTGGATAAGCCAATGGCAATGGTAGCCATCAGTGTATTTGAGTGCCCACATCTGCACATGCATGTACATACATGTGCACCAGATAGATAACTATTATCTATGCCTTGTAACCTCAAAGATTAATGCATGCAATGTGCTCTGTGTGGGGTTGTGGTTGGTGTTCCAGCAAACACAACAAGCTGTAGCCTAAGTGTTGGTGGGTATAGATAGGCGGACACATATACAACCAGTTCGGAGTCAACGTGACTGGCTGCACAATTCACGGTTTTTGTATTTTCCTTTGAAGCCCTTCACAGCCTGGAGCTCGCTTATGTCAGAGACCGTCGCTCCCTGTATGAGCCTGTTCAGATCATAATGGAGTGCTCTGCTCCAAGTTCTCTTTGTTTGGAGACACCAAGCAGAGCTGTTTCAGTGGCTGCCCACTTCTGTGAAACAGCCTCCCTCAAGAGATTCATCTCAACTCCCTTTTCCTTTGGTTTAGGACATAGTGATTTTGTTTTTTGTTTAACTAAGGCCTTTGGCTATAGGGTTGGTGGAGAGAAGCCAGCCTGTTCGGAATATAAAAAGGTTGATTTTATGTTGCTGTTCTATCAACATTGATTTTTGGGTTTGTTTTCTTTCTATTATGCATTTTTTGTTTTTAATTATTGGTAGTTGCCTTGGGCAAATTTAGAAAGTCAGAATACAAATGTTCTCCAGTGGTTCCAGGGTTGCTCAGTCTCCAGCATCTGGAAAGTTCTTTCCTCCTGTCGTTCCGTCTCATTCCCAAGGTCCTACAAAAGCTTAAACAAGAAGCAGCAGATGTGGTCCTAATAGGGTCCCATCTTGGGATCATAACTGGGTCCTGAAGGCTCTCATTTGACCCTGGTTGGAGCCAATGGCAATCTGTCCTTTGAAAGAGTTGGCCCAAAAGATGATTGTGCTAGAAGCATTTCTGAGATCTCTGCTCTTTTGAACAGCAAGGAATTACGTATTTTCCAGGAAGATAGGGTAGTCTTGAGAACCAACTCCACATTCATCCCTTAGTTGAATTCTATATTTCCCCAGGCAGAAGAGATAGTTTGGCCACCCTTCTGCCTCAATCCAGTGCAACCCAGGGAGTGGCATACCATAGATGTCTGGAGAGAACTTAGCTTTGATATCTCACATACCAAGGCCTTCTGTAGGACATTCATTGAGGAGCATGCCACCTGCAAAGCCTCCTGAGTTGGTGTGTTGGGCAGCCACCTGGAAATCAGTCCCCACTCTCACAAAACATTTTAAAGTGGGCATGTTTGTATCTGCCAATGCCACTTTTGGATACAATTATTTCAGAAGCCTCAGGATACCTCCCCGATTTGGAGGGGCTCACTGCTTGGGTTTATCCCAGATACCAGAGACTGAGCCACCCTGGAACCACTGGAGAATGGGGATATTTGAGGTTACCTGTGAATTCCCCTTCTCCGTGGTTCCTAGGTGATAAACAGCCATAACTTGATCTCAGGCTGCTCACATATTGCTTGAGCAAAAGCCGATGCAAACATGCCATGAGGCATGTTGTAGCAGCTGCCAGACTAGCACAGCCAGTGGAGAGGCTCAGGTCATTTGTCGCTGGGCTTATCTGCCAGTGGCAGGAGCAGCAGGAGCAGTGCATGGTAAGCTCCTGCCAAGCAGTGGGGAAGAGTTTTCTGGGCTGGAGGAAGGTGGGGAGGGGGCAAAACTGGGTGGAGGGAGATTTGGCCAGAGTGGAACAAATCTGAGAGGGGGAGGGCTGACACTGGATCTTATCCCCACTCTCGAGCCTCAGAGCATGACAAGGGTCTCTTTGGTTCTATGCCTGTGGGCGCAGCTCCAAGTAGCTCTAAATGGGGTAAGGGAACCAATGTCTCTGGGTTGGACAGCTTTCTTCTACAGCTGTCCAACCCAGCAAATGGGACAGCCAGCGCTGGTTTCTGCTCGTTGTCATTTACTGGAGTCAGACATGAGTTCTGCATATTTGGGAGGGATTTCCAAGGCTTGTCTCCATCTGAGGAACCTTGAGGAGCTCCTCCCCCTAGCAAGACTTATAGGGATAGGAGACTTATAGGAGATAGGGATAAGAGAGATAAGATAAGGGATAAGACTTATAAGACTTATAGGGAGGAGCTTCCCAGATGCCAGGGACTGAGCCACCCTGGAATCACACAGAAGGGACATGCACAAGTAAACTCAAATCTTCCTGTTTCCAATAAATAAAATAATATTCCCAATGCTTTTTTTTTAGGGTGGCAGCGGCAAGGAGGGTAATCTGCTGTTTCCCTTTCGTTGTCATAAATTAGGATTACCTACATTATGGATTATCTTCTCCAGAGAAAGGAACTAAACTTGTGGTTTTTTTAAATGTTTGCACTGATTCCCATATATGTTTACCATTTGTCCCCACCCCACGATTTGAAAGTTTCAGTCTAGCCTGCACTGCATCCTAGC
Source organism: Lerista edwardsae (assembly GCA_029204185.1). Lineage (NCBI taxonomy): Eukaryota > Metazoa > Chordata > Lepidosauria > Squamata > Scincidae > Lerista > Lerista edwardsae. The sequence goes on along the minus strand of JAJKFI010000035.1, from coordinate 2,453,969 downwards.
AAACGTCCCTTTGCCCTGTGGTAAGCCACAGGCAGCTTGATAGGACTGCGCAGATCTGCACCAGCAAAATTGCAGGCACAAGTCCAAGCCTCCCGCATTCTAACGGCCACATCTAATCTCCACCCCCACTCCCTGAGCTGTCCCATCCACCAGAAGGCTCTCCCCCTGCCCTGTTCCGCCCCCTCCCGCCTTCCCCCTCCCAGAAAAGCCCCTGTGCTGGCGAACTGCTGCAGTAGATTATCTATCTCTGCTTTTGTTTACCCCTCTTTATCCCTTGGCAAAGCTTGAACAATTTCTCACTTAAACTGTAATTCTGTGCATAGTTGTTTTGTTTTTAAATAAGTACCATTAAAATCAACAGGACAATTGAACAAAATTGCTCTGACACATTCTGTAAGACTCCTGGGTTCCTTGGAGCATTCTGGTTTTCCAGCAGTCACAGAGAACATGACATTTGTGACACAGGAAAGAAAATAAAATGGTGGCAGGATTGTTTGTATAACCCACTCCTTGTCAGGGTGGTACCCAATTATAAGTCATGACCTAACTGTTGAAAATAGAAAACGTGTCCAGTTTGTGAAAATTTCTTACAGGGAAGATTGATTTTGAGGAAGGAAGCTTATGTGAGTGGATAGTCATAACTCTGAAAGATCTGAAATGTAAACCTATTCTTGCCATAGTGGAGTTGCATTCTCTCTGCCTTGGACTGAATATATGAGGGGATGTTTAATCTAGTGTATGTACCATTTGTGTCATCTCGCTACACAAAGCGGGTATTTTTTTGTCATCAATTTTTGTTCCAGCGATGCATGTCATCTTTCGGCATTTCTCCAGATGCACTTAGTATATTTATTCTGTGTATCCTAGGGGGGTGGGGAGCAGAGAACAGAACGAATGCACACTAGATTACTTGCATTTTAGAAGACTATTCAGCCAGACCCAAGAGGTATCAGTGAAACTGTCCTGGCCAAGGGCTACAGGGGGTAGGAGATATTGGTGTGCATTTGATGGCAAGTTTCAGAGCAGAGCAGAGCCTGCTGTTAGTTATATTCAATTACAAGCAAAACAATGGATTTTAAGAGCTCATTGAGGCAACTGGTGGGCCATTGTGAGATACAGGAAGCTGGACTAGATGGGCCCTTCACCTCATCCAGTGAGTCTTGTCTTATGTTCTTATATTAGCGTTGTGGATTTTGGAATAACCATTCTGCTCCTGCTGAATAATCACAAACCGTATGAAATGTGGCAAAGGGAAATTCCACCCAATTATTTGCTCTCATTAAATAGTACATCTGAAAGGAAGGTTTGCGATAATTTCTAGGTGAAAGTGGCAAGAGTCTTCTTGATGATAGTCTATGTTACAATAGAACATATTTAGAGCCCAATCCTGAACTTACCTGTTCCTGCAGGAGCACTGGAACCAAAATGGTGACCGCTGCATCCCACAGGAGCCAGGCAGGCAATGGAGGCCCCTTGGGACAAGGGGATATTCATCCCCTTCCCCCAGGGAAAGCCCCATCACTTGCAATGGGGCACCTCTACTCACCACTGGCTATTTTGCCCTGTGTCAGGCTGCCCAATCTATCACCGGGGATAGAATCCAGCGGTGGAAGCCACCACCAGGTCCCACCCACTTGCGGTCAGCTCCTCCCCTCTTCTGCCCAGTTCCTCCCCCATTCTTGCCTCACCCCACCCCAAACAGGCTTACCAGTGGCTGGCGCTGCTGGAGCACCAGCCAGCCAGTTGCTCATGTTGGGGCCTTGCACTGAATGAGCGGTGCCCCAGAGTGAGCATAAAATGTGACATTTTTGCCGGTGGTACACACAGGGATGAACGGAGCCCCGAGCGCGCCCATGGTAGGGCGACAAAACCGCGCCCCCAGCATGTCACCCTGCCCCCGTGCGTCGCCACACCATGCCTCCCTGCGCCCGAAATAGCTCCATTTTGGAGTGGAACGAGTGCCAGGGAGGGCGGGAGGGCCAAACACCGTGCTGGTAAGTCAGCGGACTCCGCGCAATGATGCCCCGCCACTGCCGGTGCCCGTGGCTCGCGCCACCCGGGGCTACACCGTAAATACGCCTCTGGGTACACAGGTAGCACTGGTGATAAGGACTTTCTGGACTGGGCCCTAAGAGCACTGTGGCATTAATAGGCTGTAAGAACAAAAGGACACGGTGCGCACAGACATATATGCCATTTTTCATGAACAGTAGTATCTTGATATTCTTACAATGATACTGAGGGTGCAAGCTTAAGTTGCACAGGGATGGCAAGATCAGCGGACCTGTACCATATCCAGCGCAAGTTAGGAGGCAGTTGGAGCCTCCCTGAGGAAAGGGTAAGTTTGTGCGGCTGTTTAGCAGGCACAGCTCCAAGCAAGCCACACAGCCCAAATCAGAGCCGTATAGCCTGGGGTTGGAGCCTTGGATGTTGCCTAACAGCCACATCCCAACTCTGCCCCCCTCCCTGGGCCAGCACGCCTCCCAGCCTGCCACCCCCTGCCCAGTTCCTCCCTCCTTCTGTGCACTGTCTGTGCACTGGCCTCCCCTCCTCTGAAGTCATCGCAAACACACTCACAAGGGACTTGTGCCAGCCCATTGAGAACTCTGTGTTGCGCTCTCAGATTACTAAATGCAGCTGCAGGGTAAAGGTGAGTGCTTGTGTGCACAGGTAGGTGATCCTGTTGCAAGTCCTATAACTGCTGCTGCTCTGTGTGCACACATGTGCCCATGTGCATTACATTATGGTCTGTATTTAGATACAGACACTGATATAGCAATGGTTCCTTGCATATTTTTTTTCTGCTCAAACCACTCAATTCTATTTTGTTCCCCTGGTAATCTTTCTCTGGCTTATGCATAACAAGATTGTGATCATTAATGTAACTCACTTGTACAAGCACTGGCTTAAAAGCTACAAAGCATATCTCTTTACCACAAAGCCTCATTAATTTGTTTTTGCCAAATGAAAGAAACGAGGTACAAACTGCATCTTTAGCCTGTTATTTTGTGTATGAGAGAGGTTTGATTGATTGCATAAAAGGAAATGTTAGTGCTATATAAAAGTGCTTCCCGAGTACAAAGCTCAGTTTCAGGTAAATGTGATTGATGCCCATTGTTCTCACTGCAAGGTTCCATCAATATAATTAAATTAAAAGTGGATTGAAATTGTCTCATCACTCCTTCGAAACATGAGTTTGATGGAGAGGGAGTCTAACAAGGAAGTAGCCAGTGTGTACAATGAGAATACAGGAGAGGTTGGGAGGGGGAAAACCTCTCGGTCAACTGAATGCTGTTGAACATTTTGTCTTCATTTTCTTCCTCACTGCTGCAGAAACAAGCTGGTCTCATGTGGAAATATTATGCTTCATGTCAGAACAAATTAAATGTCTTGGCTCACCCGAGCTAGTATGGTTTTTCTTCCATATCACCAAGCAATTAGCTAATGACCAGAAACAATCCCCAAAAGGCTTACTGAAGTCTGATTGAAGTATTTACACCATTCCTCCTGGAAAATCATTTTGTGGTAAGATAAGGTGCCATGTTAATTAATGGCACAGGCTGAGCTTGAACCATTTTCTACAGGCGAGCCTATTGTGCAGGCTCTGTGTTTTGGGGCTCGTACATTGAGAGGAAAGACAAGATGGGCCAAATTTCCTTTTTTACATCCCTGAAGATACGACAATGCGAAAAGCGAGATGTGGCTGGAAGATGATAGAGAACATGATGCCAATGGCAAGATGAGACCAAACACAGCTGATTTACTCAACTGGAATTTGTCATTGTTAAAATAAACACAGTTAAGATTTAGCCGAGAGGGTTAATGCCTCTGTTTGCCGGAAGATAACACCTGAAAATCTCAAGGTCGTGAGCTCGAGACTCCCGGAAGTCTGTGTGAGCGGCAGACCTTGCAAACTGCGGCTGATTAAAAGCTGAGTTCCAGCTGCCTCGTGGGGAGGAGGAGTATGCTGAACTCAGCTGCGTCTCTGGTGAGAGCAGGGAAGCCTCATCAGCCAGCAGAAGACAGACGGGTGGCTAAAGAAAGAAGGCTAAATCCAGAAAGAAAGATCTGTTTGAGTGTGGTTCTTGAAAGATAGAACAGTCTGTAAATTGTAAAAACCTTCGGGTTTGTGAGAAGTCTGCCTATGTAAACCGCCTTGAGTTGTAATCATTAGAGAAATCTAGTGACCTTAAGAAAGGCGGTATATAAATACATGTATTATTATTATTATTATTATTATTATTATTATTATTATTATTATTATTATTATTATTATTATTAATTTGAAAAACTCAGTTAAATCCTATGCTCAAAAGTAAGCTCCCTCCCACTAGGTTTAATGGGACTTACTCCCAGGTAAATACGTATAGGATTGTAGTCTTAGGGCACAATCCTAACCAACTTTCCAGCACCAGGGGAAGGAAAATGCAGCTCTAAGGTAAGGAACGATTCCCCTCCCCCCACTGCAGGATGCAGCACATGCCCCATTGGCACAGCTATGTCAGTGCAGGAAAGTTGGTTAGGATTGCAACCTCAGGAAATAAAGGGCAATGCATTTGAATAATAGAAGATGGTATTGGTTCATTAGTTTAAAAAAAAAGTACAGTAATGGTTTGTTAGTCAATCCTAGATTGTCATTGACCATATGATCAGTGGTTCCCAAAGTCTTCCGTGGGAGGAGAGAACCACAAGTATTGGGGGGGGGGCTGCAGCAGCAATGCAATCCCAAGGATTGTGGTGCTGCTGGGGATGGGAGGGTTTTTTTTACACTTACCAGTTTGCAGCACTGGAGACTTGGGGGTCCTGGGTGGCTGGAGAGCCCTATGAAGAGCTTGGAAGAAGCTTCCAAACATTTTAAGAAAAAACTGGCATTTCCAGTTTTTGACTCTGCCACCGCCGTTGTCACCACCTCTCTCTCTCTCTCTCTCATATCCCATTTGTTGGAATGTCAGAGATTGACACGTTGTCCACGTTGATGATGTTGGATGCCTTCGTAGTTTCCTGCTCTGTTTTTCTTTCTGCAAAATCCCAACATTGGTTTAACTTTCTGAAAGGCTTCAGGCAGTTTCTGGGTCATGGTAATGTGTTGTCTAATACGTAGAACTTCCCTGCAGATGAATCTAAAGCAGCATGATAGATTACCTTTAAAGTTCTCCTATGCCAGTGGCAATTTGTTCCACTTTCATTCTTAGCCGAACTGTATGAAGTCCTCTACATTTAGCACATTTTGTTCACGCATATTCCTCTAATTTATCCTCTGTTACTGGCCTCCTAGCGTTGCAGCCACAATTTGCTTTCTTGGTTTTCTTTGTCACACGCAGAGCATCTTTTTAGTTGTACCAACTTTCTTACACAGTTTTTGCTGACACCATTCTTGCCCTTAGCAGCCATATTATTGCCAGTTTCCTTGGTAAACTGCATGACTTTTCATTTGAACACTGCAATATATGATTTGTGTGACTTTGCAGTCGACATTTTGAAACTCTCAATACCGGGAACATTTGAGGGGCAGCGCTTATTTATTCCGAAGCATTGGTTAGTTCTTTGACTAATCTGCAAATGTTTCAATGAAATACTTTACGAAAAGTACATTCCATATTTTTCTTTACTGTTACTTCTGTAGTCCAATTACATATGATTTGATGGGGAGTATAAGATGAGGCATCTACTGAGATGGAAAAATATCTCATTTGCACACAAGAAAATACACTAAATGAAAAGGCAATGCATCCAATATGGAATTTAGGGTGCAATCCTAATTTGGAGTTAGGCCAGCAAAGTTTGGCCAGACCATACTGTATGGTCACCATAGGGACACCATAAAGTATGTTTGGACCACTCTCGAAGTCAGAGAGGCCAGCACACAGATGTGAGTCATCCTCCCTGACTCCAAGAGGGTCCAAATGCACTTTACGGTGGCCCAAACTTTGCTGGCCTAACTGTACCAGCCTAACTCCAGATTAGAATTGCGCCCTAAGTAGGCTCCGATTTTAGTGAATAAGAATGACAAAGAAAAGCAGTGGTGGAGCCACAATACCCAGACCTGAACCTATTTCTCAAGGAGGGACTAATATGGTGTACTAGCTGCAAAAGGGCCTTCCTTGGTCCAACTTCAGGTGACAAACACATGGAAGATAGGCCTACTGAACTGTCTATCATATGGTTCCCCCATCTTCTGAGTTGACCCAGTGCTGAATGGAGCCAAATTACGAAGCCCCCTTTAACTCCTCCTATGTAAAATCTCTTACCTGGAATTTTCAGACTGGTCAAAACTGCCAAGTTGAGACACAGCATGATTACAATAGGTGATCAAGAACCAGAGAAGGCAAAAAAAAATCCAGTTGTGCATTGCCAAAAATTCCTTCCCAGATTCCAATCCGAGACATCACTCATACAGCACAGGGAAGAAGGATGGAGTGCTGGACAATCAACTCACAACTGGTACCCAGTTCAAATTCTCTGCACCTTTATATGTTCCCGCCTCTCATTTCTCATCGTGAGATCACTTCCTCTGCCGCACACTTCTAATCAGCAGCAGCCTACTTATTAATATCGTCACCAATCTCCATTGCCTCTCCAAGCACCTGCCACAAATCTCCACCTCATGGTCTTCACCATGATGCAAGAGGCCATTTTGTGCATTGAGGCACCAAGTTAGGAAACTACTACTTCCAAATTGGGTTACTTTTGATAGTTTTGTTTTAACTACTATTTGCATTGCACATGTCAAAAATAAAAACAATAACCTGGAGTTAGGCCAGCAAAGTTTGGCTGGCACTAGGGCCACCATAAAGTGCATTTGGACCACTCTCGGAGTCAGGGAGGATAGTGCATGTCTGTAAATAGCTTTACTACTATTTGCCTGTAAGCTGCTTTGTGAACTTTGTGTTGAAAAGCGGTATCTAAATTCTGTTGACTAATTGCTATGGTGTCCCTTGTGACAGCCAAACTTTGCTGGCTAACTGTGTCAGCCTAACTCCAGGTTAGGATTGCGCTCTCAAAGAAAGAGAACATTCAAAGAACATAAAGGGATGTAAAAAATATCAGTTGTTTGGGGAGAGTGAAGTTTAAGTATTCGCAGCTGTAGAGGAAGTCTATAAATATTACTATTTATAGTAATAGCATTCTGAACAGTTACTGCAGATCTACAGGGGGGGGGAGAGGAGTAGTGCCTTGATCATGAGATGGTTCACCATTCAGAATGGACAATAGTGCATAATAGCTTGCTTGTTTAGAAGTAGCAAGCCATCAGCACTTTACATGGTGAACTAGATGTGCTAAAATGAGCAAGTTGGGGGCGGGGGTGAGAAGCATGCTACCTGCTCAAAAGCAAAAACAATGCACAATTAGGCCCTGTCTTTGTCTTTAAATGGGGAGCAACGAGCAATTCTGCTATGGCCTGCAAAAACAAATGAAATCACAATGTAGGCTCTTGCAAAAAATCCTAGTCTTGCAGAAATTGCACATCAATTTTTGTGAATAAATGTCCCAAGCATGAGATGTCACTTATCAAGGATGCAGAACCATATATAGAAATAAATGACAGGGAAGGTTTTGCACATCTTTCCAAAAGGAATATGCCCCCTCTCCCAGACATCATCATAGACATTGCATCAGTGCTGTTGTACTGTTATACCTGTACTCTGATCTACTGTCTGGTACTTTTTTTTTTATCTCACCATCAAAGCTGGAGAAAGAGCAGCTCCAACAGCACATGAAAGTTGCAGTGAGAGAGCTCCATTTCCAATTCAGAAGCAAGGCACAGGGGAGCTTGGTATTTGCTCAGCATTCCCACTTCAGTGTTCTCATAGTGCTGCTTGGTGCAATCTGTTTTGATCTGCTCCCATCTGATGGTTCTCCCTCCTCCGGAAAATGAATCTGGGACTGAGCAAGTGATGCAAGGACATCAGTTATCTAAACCGTAGAAGGATTCTGGCTGGTAAAGACAGATGATGTTCTTACAGTTCAGTCACATTGCCTTCACATTACAGACACTCCCCCTCCAGGGAACATAATCAGACATGTCATGTAGCGGGTACGCGGGGGTACGTGCGTACCGGTTCCTAGGATTAGGGCTGGCCCCGCCCATTCACCCGCCCACTCGTCGACTCCGTCGGCACTCCGCTCCGCCCCCTGCAGTGTTTGAATTGCCTGCACGTTTGAGTTGCCTGCACATTCTCAGAGCCAGGCAGGCAGGCAGGCAGGCAGCGGAGTAAGGGAGACCGACGGCGGCGGCAGCGTGAGCAGGTAGGCTGCCTGGGGCTCCCTCCCAAGGAGGTGTGGCGGTTCCTGGGGGGGGGGAATTGGTAGCCCATGTGGCAGCCCAGGAGAAGGCCTGGGACTCCCGGACCTTCTCCAGGGCTGCCGCGCGGCCTACCGAGGAGGTGGGGCGGTTCCTGGGTTCCGGCTATGACCTCTCTTCCGGTGGGCGGGCCCCGACACAAGTGCCAATTAAAAGTGAGTACCTGTTGCTAAATCATTTAGATGCCATTACTGAACATAACGTATACTGAAATACAAATTGGATATTGCTAAAGGGAAAGTAATAGAGGGGCCACCTTCACATTAGCTTCAGCATGTTGTTGGACCTTGCATGCCTGGTCTTCTCTTGTTCCTTAAGTATTCTCTGGATATTATATATCATATATCTGGATTTTCAATAGGCATTTGACACAGTCCCTCACCAAAGCCTACTGGAAAAATTCCACAGTCGGAATAAGAGGGCAAATCCTCTTATGGATTAGGAATTGGTTGAGGACCAGGAAGCAGAGAGAGGGTGTCAATGAGCAATTTTCACAATGGAGAGAAAGAGGAGTGGTGTCCCAAGAGGACCGGTGCGAATATAAATATTAGAATTGTGAAAGCTTCCTCCTATAAGGAAAACTTATATAAGATGTTTTACAGATGGCACCAAAGAAAATGGCAAAAAATGACACAAAAGAAAATGGCAAAAATGTACAAGGGTATGTCGAGTAAGTGTTGGAAATGTAGCCACACAGAGAGGACATTTTACCACCTTTGGTGGACCTGTGACAAGGCTAAGTCTTACTGGAGGAAAATACACGAACTAATACAAGAGATACTTAAAGGGGTGATCCCATTCAAACCTGAACTATTTCTCCTCAATATCATGCCTGAAATACAAGATATTAAGCAAAAATATTTTATAACTCATGTAGTTAGTGATGTCATCTAACGGGTGAACAAGCGGAATACTCCGTGGGCTGCCTCGCCCACCCGTCGCCATTTGCCGCTGCTCCGTGATGGACACGGCGCTGCGAGGTGCTCCCGGCCTCGGAGGGGGCGCTTGATCGCCGGCAGGGATGGGTGGGGGGCGCGTCGGGTGCCAGGCAAGACTCAGGCACACACATTTCCCCCCCCGCTCTGGATCGGTCCTAAATGGAGTGATTCGGGGTGTGGGGAGGTGTGGCCAGGTGACGCATAGGGGTGGGACGGGAGTGCTGGGGGCACGGCACCCACCCCCAGGTGCGCTGCGAACTGAATATGGCTCTGTGTGCCCCTTTCCTCCTGTTCCATTTAAAACCTTTTTCCTCCAGCTACAAAAAAGTATTCTTACTCTTTGTCCCTTTTGATGAGAAAAAGATACACAGGAAGTCTTGTTGCAGTTTCACATCTCACAGTCCAGAACTGGTTGAAACTGGCAT
>JAJKFI010000035.1:2426459-2444294 GCA_029204185.1 Lerista edwardsae | reverse complement strand
GGTCTCCAAGCCCCCAACTCTGCTGCTATTTACACAAATACACAACAAGTCTGACTTGCTAAAGGATGTATTATTAATAACTAGCTTTTTGTTACCCGGCGTTGCCCGGGTAACAAAATGATCTTCCAGAGTTTATGAGTTTTGCACCCCTTCTCACCCCCCATGCTGACGGGGGCCGAACCCAGACTCCAACCGCATCAGGAGCGTCGCCACTCACCTCAGTGACCCCGGGAACTACGGTTCCGACGCCAATTTTGGCCATTTTTGACCATTTTCACATGGGGCCCCCTGTGCACCCCACCCCCGGGGGCACTGGGGGGGCCTGACCCCTGCAGTGTTTGTCGCCAGGCCGCAAGGCACGAGCATGCTGAGTCTGGCGCCAATCGCTTCAGGCGTTCCAGCATGGCATGGCGGACATCTTGTTTTGCACCCCTTCCCACCCCCCACGTTGAGGGGAGCTGAACCCGAACTCCCACAGCGTCGGGAGCATTGCCACTCGCCTCGGCGACCCTGGAAACTACGGATCCGATGCCGATTTCGTCCGTTTTCTACCGTTCTCACACGGGGACCCCTGTACCCCCACCCCCGGGGGCACCAGGGGGGCCTGACCCCCACAATGTTTGTCACCAGGCCGCAAGGCACACGTGTACCTGGTTTGGTGCGCATTGCTCCAGGCGTTCCAGCACGGCATGGTGGACCTTTTGTTTTGTACCCCTTCTCACCCCCCCACGCTGAGGGGCCCCCGAACCCAGACTCCAACTGTTTCGGGAACATCGCCGCTCACCCCGGCGCCCCCGGAAACTATGGATTCAACGTCGATTTCGGCCGTTTTTAACCATTTTCACGTGGGGACCCCCGCGTACCCCCACCCCCAGGGGTGCTAGGGGGGTCTGCCCCCCACAGTGTGTGTTGCCAGGCTGCAAGGTGTATACGTGCCAAGTGTCGTGACGATCGGTCCAGGCGTTCCAGCACGGCATGGTGGATATTTTGTTTCGCACCCCTTCTCACCCCCCACATTGAGGGGGAGCTGAACCTGGACTCCAACGGCGTTGGGAGTGTCACCACTCATCTCAGCGACCCCGGAAACTGTGGATTTGACGCCGATTTCGGCCATTTTTGACCATCTTCATGTGGGGCCCCCTGTGCACCCCTGCCCCTGGGGGTGCTAGGGGGCCCCAACCCCTGCAGTATTTGTGGCCAGGCCGCTAGGCTTCCACATGCCGAGTTTGGTGCCAATCGGTCCAGGCGTTCCAGCAGGGCATGGCGGACGTTGTGTTTTGCACCCCTTATTGCCCCCCACGTTGAGGGGGGGCCGAACCCAGGCTCCAACGGCGTTGGGAGCATCTCCGGTCATCTTGGTGACCCTGGAAACTATGGACTCGATGCCGATTTTGGCCGTTTTCAGCCGTCTTCACGCGGGGACCCCTGCATACCCCCACCCCGGGGGCGCTGGGGGGGGCGACCCCCGCAGTGTTTGTGGCCAGGCCGCTAGGCTTCCGCATGCCGAGTTTGGCCCCAATCAGTCCAGGCGTTCCAGCAGGGCATGGTGGACGTTGTGTTTCGCACCCCTTCTTGCCCCCCACATCGAGGGGGGGCCGAACCCAGACTCCAACGGCGTCGGGAGCATCGCCGGTTGTCTTGTTGACCCCGGAAACTATGGACTCGATGCCGATTTCAACCGTTTTCGGCCGTCTCCACGCAGGGACCCCTGTGTACCCCCACCCCCAGGGGCGCTAGGGGGGCCTGACCCCCGCAGTGTTTGTTGCCAGGCTGCAAGGTGTATGCATGCCAAGTTTCATGCCAATCGCTCCAGGCGTTGCGGAGCCTATGCGAAACACACTCACTCACTCACTCACTCACTCACTCTTCTTTATACATATATATATAGAAGATGAGGCAGTTTGTAAAAACAATGATAGTTGGGGATAGACCTGACATCCACAGAGGCAGTAGACCTCTAAGAACCAGCTGCTGAGGAAGGCTTTTTATTCATTTTTTAATCAGCAAAGTGTACTGAGAGGTGAAGAAAAACATTTTGAAGGGTTAGAAATTTTGAGTTTAGGCTTATGTAAACTGATGAAAATGTCATTGTATTACCTGAAAGTTGGATGGTGCCTATGACTTCTTCAAGTGTGTTTTGGCTCTGCTGCTGCAATAGCACCCTCGTGTGAAAGTGCTCTCGTACTTTCTCTTCAAGTGGGCCAAACACACATTCAGAGCCCAAGCCAAACGTACCCTTCCGTCAGCATGGCTGCTGCTCCACTGGCCTAGAGTGTCACAAATGGGCCGTAAAGCACATTTCCTACTATTTGGGAGCTGGCTGCATAGGAAAGATGGCCTGCCAGTGCCACATCCTGTCCCAGGGCTGCCAGCAGAAGTAAGTATGCCACTGAGAAGTGCAGGGGCTGAGAGGGGGTGTTGGGAAGGGTTTCAGAGGTGGGGAGGAGGGTTTTGGGGGGCAGGGAGGGCTGGATAGGGTGGATTGGGCCAGGGAGGGGGTGGGATCAGTGGAGGTCTCTTCCGCCATACCCTTCCTCCCTCCTGGGCCAGCTGGCCTTACACTGGGCTGCTCAGACGTCCACCAGCTACATAGCTGGTAGAGATCCAAGGAGCCCCGTAGCACTGGCTAGTGCATTACTCTGAGTAAGGGGAAGATATCCGTTTGCTCCGAGGATGCCGCGGGCAGGCTTGGGATTCGGCCATAAGGCCAAATTCCTAAGCTCGATTGGGAGGCCGGGAGGCCCCAATTCAGGCTGCACGGTCTCCTTGGATCTGCGCCTGCTGTTTAGCAGGCGCAGATCCAAGTTGCACATTGGGGAGGCTGGAGCCTCCCCTATGGTAAGGGCACAAACATGCCCTTGCCATGCGGAGGCTTCAGCCTCCCCAGTACTGCGTTGGATTTGGCACAGGCCGGCCAGTCTTGCCAATCTGGCACAGTATAGGCTTGCACTCTGAGGCTCTCAGGAAGCTCGTATTTGGGTTTTCATCCACTGCCTAGAAAATATATCTAACTATTACAACCTGAAAAGAGATCTTATAATCTCACCCCCACAATAAAGGTCAATATAATTAATGAGTCCTGAAGCTGATTATTTTGTTTCTGGACACAGGGCTGGTGTTCTTAGCATCTCACCTTCCATTTTGGTACTGCAGCTGGGCTTGAGACGGCGACCTTCTCAGCATAGGTGGTGTCTCACACAGGGAATACTCCACGTTCTCTAAAGAATGCTGCAGCAGCCGCGCAAAGTTTTCAAGCCGAAATACCTGTGGGTGAATTGTGCAACCTAAAAGGAAATGTTAAGGTAGGAAGGAACAGAAGTTATCCTCTAGGAAAATCAGAGCAGTTTATATAGCTTTGAAGAGCTTAAGAAATATGTCCATGTATCTGCTGGGTAATCCTGAAATTATATCAGTGTTCATTATGCAAAAGTATGGAACACAAATCAGAGCGTCCTGTAGGCTAATGTCTGAAATAATATGCTGGAACTTATCAGAAAATTAATATCTTGTTTAAAGGATTTGTAACAGGTTCTTTCCCTTTCCTTCTGAAAGTTACTTTTGGAAATGACAATTATTTATGAATACAAAGTTTACATGCTTTACTCAGAAGTCTCTGGCAGACACATTTTATCTTTTCCCTTTGACAGCACCTCACTTGCTTATTTTTACTTCATTAATCTTCCCAGCTTCATGCATCTCCATTTTGTTATCATGTTTTAACATATTGGCTTCGTTTAAAAACTGCTGTCTTGAAGATTTGTCTGGGGGGGGGGGAGAGAGAGAGAAGAAGGAAGCTGGCTGCTTTGATTTTTCAGAATGGCTTTTCTTCTTCCTCCCACCCATCCCCATCCCACCTTCAAATGAAACAAGCTATGAATTCTTAGGCTAGGAAAACCGATCTATGGGTTATTAGGTACCAGAGGGTGGCACTGGTCTTTCACAGCTAGGCAGTTTTGGTAATGCAGTGAAACATAGGAAAAGTTTTATGTAAGTTACATGCTAGTATTTTTTCCCCCAAGCACCGTGGCTGAAAAGAGCAAGGAGACGTATTTATACTCTTGCCTCTAGAGACTACCTGTAGTTAGGATGCATGGCTGAAGGAATGGGGGAAAATGCATTAAAACCACCAACCATTACTACTAAAGGTTTAGTTTCTGGTACAAGAAAGCCAGTGTATCTTAGAAATATTTTTTATGTAACTTGAGAAATGTATGCCGGCATGAAGTGCAGTGATTTTCAACATTTTTCATCTCATGGCTCACTGACAATGTTGTAAAATTAGCTAACTACACAATCAGTTTTTGAACAATTGACAAGACACACCAAGCTGCCAATGGGGGCTCACATCCCCCAATAGCCCTGCTACTACATGACCCTCCCCCAAACTCTTGCAGCACACCTGTGGACTAGTCACGGTGCACCAATGTGCCATGGCACAGTGGTTGAAAATGGTTGCTGTGCTGGGTCGGTTTCATGTAACCTGACTATGATGTACTAGTTCAGCCTTACAATGTAACTTTAACATCTTCATCAATGACTTGGATGAAGGGATATAAGGGGACCTCAACAAATTTGCGGATGACACAAAACTGGGAGGAGTAGCAAACACTATAGAAGACAGTAAAAGCCTTCAGGAAGACCTTGACAAGATGAAATACTGGGCTGAAAAGATGAAGTTCAACAGGGAAGAATGCAAGGTTCTACACTTGGGCAAAAATGGGGAAATCTGGCTTGGCAGCACAACATGTGAGAGGGATCTTGGAGTTGCAGTGGTCACAAGATGCACATGAGTCAGCAGTGTGATTCAGCTGCAAAGAAGGCTAATGCAATTTTAGCCTGCATTAATAGAACCATAGCGTCCAAATCACAAGAAGTTGTGGTTCCGCTTTATTCTGCATTGGTGTGACCTCACCTGGAGTACTGTGTTCAATTCTGGGCACCTCAGTTCAAGAAAGATGCAGCCAAATTGGAGCAGGTTCAGAGAAGAGCAACGAAGGGGGCTGGAAAACAAATCCTATGAGGAAAGGTTGAGGGAACTTGGTATGTTTAGCTTGGAGAAGAGAAAACTGAGAGGGGATATGATAGCACTCTTCAAATATCTGAAGGACTGTCATAAGGAAGAAGGGACAAATCTGTTCTCATCTGCCTTTGACAGTAGAACTAGGTCCAGTGGGTACAAACTGCAAGAGAGGAGATTCCGGCTGGACATCAGGAAGAATTTCTTGACGATAAGCGCGGTTCGACAGTGGAATAGTCTGCCAAGGGAGGTGGTGGATTCTCCCTCACTGGAGACCTTCGAGCAGAGGCTTGACAGGCACCTGTTAGAGATGTTCTAGGAGGATTTCCTGCTACAGGCAGGGCTTGGACTAGATGACCTTGTAGGTCACTTCCAACTCTATGATTCTGTGATTCTATGAACTGTGGTGCCTGAGGTGCTGCTACATTGTGGTTTTTGATGTGATAGGGCTATAGTTGTTGAAACAATCATAATATTCAGAGTACAATTCTAACCTGGGGTTAGGCTGGCACAGTTAGGCCAGCAAAGTTTGGACGGCCCAAGGTCCACCATAAAGCGCTTTTGGACCATCCTCTGAGTCAAGGAGGATGGCGCATGTCTGTGTGCTGGCTTCTTCCAAGAATGATCCAAACACGCTTTACAGTGTGCTGGCCAAACTCTGCAGTTAGGTTAGGATTGTGCTGTCATACAAGAATGATGCAAAAACGTTTCATGACCATAGGGAATGATTCCCCAGGGTACATCTGCAGAGACTTACCAGTGCATGGAGCTTCAGTAACACTGAGGTGGTGGGCGGGCCTCTTCCATAGTTGTGTGCAGTGGACATCCATTGCTCATGAATAGAGCCTATTTTTATTGACTGCAGCATTAGAGAGCTACAGCCGACCCTATCCAATGCTGGTGCAGCGGAGCTTTTGGGCCCACGGCAGACAGGTTTCCTTGGGGATAAGGGAAATTTTGTTCCCTGGAGCAGTGCCCCAGCCTGCTAAATGGGGCTATTTGGATCTGGTGAAAAACCAGGTAGCCCCATGTAACACTGGCAGGCAGAGGACAATGGTTAGGATGCAGCAGAGGCTACTCTCTCACCTCACCCCCTCCTGGGCCCAATCTGTCACCTGTTCTAGCCTCCCCCTGCTCAGAAACACTGCTTCTAGGATGCTCTCACATCAGCACCCTAACACTTAATGATGGTCATTGGGCAGGATGCGGCACTGCCAAGTTGCGCAACGAGGGAGAACGCAAAGACCAATATGATCCATAAGTTCTACTTTATTGTTGTACACAAGCCATATTTATACCTCAGGGTTACATCGCACATGTCATTCATCATTAACCCGGCAAGTTTCAATTAACACCTTGCAAACAAGCTTAACGAGCTTATCGATCGGTAAAACCGGCAAACAAGCTTAAACGGTCTCGCTAACAAGCTTAAGGGTTTCGCTAACAAGCTTAAGGGTTTAAGGGTTTCATTAACTTTTTACAATCTTCTTTCCGTCTTAGCGCTTTCTCAATCTTCCGGCCGTATCAGCGCAGGCTGCTCCGTTTCCGATCTCCTTGTTCCGTGTGTTGTCGTGTTGCGCAAGGGTCAGCCGTGTCGCGCAAGGGTTAGTTGATTGCAGCGGACTTCTACTTTGTTCTAGCCCATGTTTCCCCAATCCCATAGTCCTTAGCAAAAACCAACCTTTCAACAACATCTCCCCCTTTTCTTTTAAACATCTGCTCGGAAGTCTTAAAGGCAACATTTTGGATACATTGAAAACAGCAAGGTCCAAACAAACACATTAAGATACATATGACTGCTATCATCAGTACTGGTTGAAGCATATGTAGCAGCCAGGCTGGCAATCCTAGTGAGTGGAACCAGTCTGCCACGGGGTCGGTCTGGATCCGGATTTTTTGCAAGTTTTGCGTTAGCCTTTTGAGTTTACTGACAACGGAATCTGAGTGATCGGAAAGATTAAAACAACACAGACCCTCCAGTTCGTCACATCCGTGGTTATGAATTGCAAGTAAATAATCGATGGCAGCCCGGTTCTGTAAAACTGCTCGGCGCACCCCCCTGACATCCATGGCTATATCTGCGAGAATGCTAGCAGTTATATTCATTTGATTTCTAGCCCAGCACGCCAGCCGGCGTATCTGGTCTGCGTTAATTCCTGCTTGAACTCCAGGAGCGAGCCAAGACGCAAAGACAATGGCAGTGGTGCTGCTAAGTTCTACTCTGTCATTACAATCAGCAGGCAAGGCAATATCACGCTTGATTCTTGTTTTGGTGAGATTCTGCACAACAGTCATATTTACTGTGTCTAAGTTTAAAAACACAAGCTTACCAATATAACACGGGCCCCCGACCGGTCGCCAGGGTATCCCAGTAAATGCACGGTTTTCACAAATTAAAAACACCCCAGGTGGCAATGCTCGGGGAGTGAGAATTTTTAGATTGACATATGCCGGCCGGGTATGAATGGCAGCATGCCATAGATTGCTCCCAGTAATATTGGTGTATTGCTCCCAGGTAGGTCTGCCTGGGGTTATGCTTTGATAGTATGCGGCACCATCGAAGGCTATCATGCCGGTGCCATTTACAAAATCCATCGGTCTTCCAGTGGAGGAACAGCCTTCAAGCTGAGTGACATTTTGTTTTATCCCCGGGGGAACTGACCACAACAGGTCGATCTCTTCCGGGGGATCTTGTGGGATCTGATTCAGGGCTCTAACTATACTACTCAGCAGACAGGTGGCCCTATAAAACGGCCACCGCATTTCTTTGGAAACGTTGTCACAGATGCACGTGCAGTGTGTGTTTTGTGAAACTTTACATTCTGAAGACACCTGAGAAGGGTCTATATACAACCGTAGCTCAGTCCGCAATTCTTGCGGGGTCATGGGTACTCCTATCATGCAGGATCGAAACGGATCACCCGCCGCCGTCATCGCCAGGCACATGTGGGTCTGATTCAGTCGTTCTGCCAGCGTCATCCACAGGTTCTGCTTCCCCATCTGCAGATGCTGCGTCTCGATCGCTGCTCTGCTCTCCGGTAGATTCTGAAGGCTCACGAGGAAGAGGAGGCAGGTGTGGACGTACCCATTTCGCAGGAACCCATCGCGATCCATCTCCTGCAGAGATACAAGCATACCCTCTTCCCCACGTTATTAACTGACATGGTCCCCCCCATGCATTTCTTCGTGGATCGAAGCACTCCACCAGCACCTCCGCAGAAAATTCGTTACTTGCTTTACTAAAGTGAAAATAAATAGGTTGCTTATCTTGTAAAATTGGTCTCACATTTACCCAGTTTAAGACATACATGGCTTTAGCCACTGCCCCAAGAATGCCTATCTCCCCCTTTTCTTTTAAAAAGAGGGAAATATATCTTTTAACATCCTGATGTGTACGTTCAATGATCGCTTGGCCAGTAGAGTTATAAGGGGTACCAAAAACATGTTTTACCCCCCATTGACTCATGACTTGGGCTACAGAATTTGCATGATACGCAGGGGCATTGTCAGTTTTAATCGTGTCGGGCTTTCCCAAGACCGCGAAAGCTTGAAGCCAATGCTGAATGGCAGCCTTTGCCGCGGTGGACGTGGCAGGGGTACACCAAACAGCATGTGAATAGGTATCGACGGAAACATGTAAGAACTTTATCCTCCCTAATGCTGGAAGTTCAGTAACATCGGTCTGCCAAAGCTGCAGGGCTTGAGTCCCTCGGGGGTTGGCTCCCTGGGACTGCAGAGGAGGAAGTCGTGCACAGTCTGGACAGGAGGCGACAATCCCTCGCGCGGTCGTCAAAGGAATTTTGAATTGTTTTGACAGTGTTTTCGCCGACTGATGAAAAAACTGGTGAGACTGACTAGGCAGCTGGCACGCGTAGACCTGGCTCACGCTGGTGTCAATCACGTTGTTCCCTGCAGCAAACGGGCCAGGTAGAGACTGGTGACTGCGCATATGAGTGGTCCAGTATGGGTGCGTTCGAAGTACGACGCAATGTTGCAAAGTTAGGAGGGTAGTGCTGATCTTGCTATCTGTGTGAAAATGCAGTAGAGCAAAGGGTAATTTCAGCAAAATGCCATGCACGTACAATGAATCCACTACCACGTTGATAGGTTCTTCAGGATGATCCTTGAATACTTTTAGCGTGGCCAGAAGCTCTAGTTGTTGTGCCGATCCGTGAGCAGTATGCACACTGGTCTTCCAGACTCCTTTTTCTTTCCATGCATAGCCGTATGTCTGTGTTTTGGCGCTAGCGTCTGCAAATAAGGTCTTTGCACCGAGTATTGGTTGATCTGATCGCAAAGGGCGCCACTGTAGCGGTAAATTCGTTGAGAAGAGGGGGTCGGCGGGCAAATGCGGATCAATGGGAATGTCAGCCACTGCCAGGGCGAAAGTGACTGATTGTTGCATGGCTTCTATGACGTTTTCTGTGGAATAGTCAGTGAGACGGAGGTGAATTGCTTGAGGCAGCTGCCCAGTCATTTGAATGGTCCTCTGCTTTGCCTTCAGTAACATCTGTCCTAAGCTGTCAAAGAATGCGGTGACTGTTTTTTGGGGAAGAGAAGCATGTACCCATTCCAGGATATTTAACTTGGTGCTTTCGTGTTGTCCAATAATAACTGCAATGGGCAGCTGGGTGCCGTAGACATACAAGTTGACAGGAAGGGTCGGGTCAAACCGCTGTGATGATGCGTGCATAATCTTGCTCTCAATTGTTCTTAAGGCTTCCTTAGCCTCAGAAGTTAACTCACAAGGGTCCGTGACTGCTTTAGCTCCCTGCAGGAGGGAATACAGTGGCTGCAATTCTTGCGTAGTAATGTTTGCTCGCGGGCGAAGCCACTGAATGTCTCCCAAGACCTGTTGGAGGTTGTTTATCGTAGTCAAGCAGTCCGTTCGTATCTTTGTTTTCTGCGGGACTACCGTTTCTGGAAATATTGTCAGTCCTAAATAATTCCACGGTGCCGTTCGTTGGACTTTTTCAGGTGCGATGCGAAGTCCAAAACGGGATAGCTGTATCTGAAGGTCTTGTAACATGCCTGATGTTACTTCGTTCGGATCACAGCACAGAATATCATCCATATAATGATAGACCAAAGTTTGGGGGTACCGCTTCCTCCAATCCGCCAATGCCTTATCCACATACCATTGACATATGGAGGGCGAGTTCTTCATGCCTTGTGGGAGGACGACCCACTCGAACCTTTGAGTGGGTCCCCTCAGATTAACCTCAGGTACTGAGAAAGCGAAATATTGACAGTCAGCTTCGTGCAGAGGAATTGTGAAAAAACAGTCTTTAAGATCGATAATAACCAAATCCCATCCCCTTGGGAGCATGTTCGGGGACGGCATCCCTGGCTGTAGCGCCCCCAGAGGTTGCATAATCTGATTGACAGCTCTCAAGTCCTGGAGCAGGCGCCATTTCCCCGATTTCTTTTTAATAACGAATACAGGAGTATTATAGGGGCTGGTGGAAGGGCGAATGTGCCCTTGATCTAATTGTTCCTGAACAAGCTCTTTTAAATGTTGAAGTTTCTCCGCTGGTAGCGGCCACTGGCTCACCCAAACCGGTTCTGATGTTGTCCAAGTTAGTTGTAATGTGGGCGCGGAGGCGCTGCCAGTGACCGCTGCTGAAAAGGCGGGGTGACTATCATAGCTCCCCATTGCGAAAGAACGTCCCGTCCCAGCAGCCACAAATGTGTGTTCAAAACGTACGGAGTGACTTGCGCAACGTGTCCTTCGTTGTCTGAAATAGCAAGCCGGCAGGCTGCTTGAAATGTTCCTTGATGATTCGTTGTACCCCCTATTCCAGTCACGGCTGCTGCTGGCTCCATTGGCCACTCTGGGGGCCAGGCTTGCAGGGGGACAACCGTCGCGTCCGCGCCAGAGTCCATCATCGCGGGCACCCTTATCCGAATTCTGCTGGGTCCCTCTATGGTGACTTCTCTGAGCGGGCGATCTTCCGTCAGGGGTGCAGCAAAGGCGATAGTTACCGCTTGCGCGTCCGTGGAGCTGAAGCCTCGTTGCTGGGGTAGATCTAGGGTCACCGGCACAGTCTTTCGGAATGGAATCAGCTGGGCAATTTTATCACCGGCAACAATCACAACGGGAGGTGCCCATGTTCGTACCATGACGTTGATTTCTCCTCGGAAGTCCGCATCCACACATTCAGGAATGACCATCAGTGCACGCCTGCTCGTTGAAGATCGTCCTGTTAACAAAGCAGAAAGTCCTTCCCCCAAGGGGGCATACACACCGGTGGGCACGTATACCACATCAGGGGTAGTTAAGGTAATTGTGCTGGCTGCTGCCAGTTCCATGCTGGCGGACCCACTTGTGGTGGCGCGGGGACTGTGGGGGCAGCCACGGGGCACATCTGACCGGCTGAGGTTTGGTTGGAGGAGTATTTGTTGTCCGCGCTCCCCCCGCGGCTCTGCCGGTTTCCCGTCAGCGGTGAGCCATTTTTGTGGAATGTAGATCGGCATTCTGCCGCCCGGTGACCCAACCTGCCGCATCTATTGCAGTTCCCCTGAAATTTTACTTCTCCCTGGGGGGCGGGTGTCTGGCGCACCCCTTGGTTGTTTTGGGTCGCCCGGTTGGGGCAGTTTCTCCGGATATGGCCAGACTGGCGGCACCCGAAGCACACTGGCCCTTTGCTTTGATCGTTTTGCCCTGCTGGCATCATTTGTTTTAGAGCGGCAGCCAGCGCAACACTGTGAATCTGCGCCTTCTGTTCCTCCCACACTAAGCGCTCCCGTGCACAGGCTTCAATCATTTCCACAAGGGTCGCCCCCACTGGTAATTGGGCCAAAAGTCGTTTGCAAGTAGGGTTCGCATTTTGCATAGCCAATTCTTTCACCATGGTGGCTCGGATTTCCGGTTGCATATTAGGCGCTTTATCGACCGCCTCTTTTATTCGGTCCACAAATTGCATAAACGGTTCCTGTTCCCCTTGCACGATCTTAGTATACGGAGGGCTTACTGTGCCCATTTGCGGCAATTGCTCGAATACCCACAAAGCACACTTCTGTGATTGTTCTCTAATACGGGGGGCTAGCCGCGCTTGACGCTGGGGATCAGTGAACAGCCCTCTTCCCGTTAACATATCCAAGGTGGCCGTGGACAGGGGATCAGCAGCGGGAAGAGCCACATGTTCCATCATTTTTGCTTCCAGTCGTTGCTCCCATTTTTGCAAAAACAACATATTTTGAGTGGGTGTCAACAACGTCTCCATCAACAATTTAATATCATAAGGCACCAAGTCAGTATGAGTTAACAAAGTCCCGATCTGCTGCCTCACCAGACGATTGTCTGTGCCATAGTCCATTATGTTCTTTTGAATTTTATTAATCATGTTCCAATCAAAAGACACCCATTCTGGTGCATTGCCCCGTCTCACCACAGGCATCATGATCGGTTGCATTGTCAAATCTCCCTCTAATGACGCATTCTGTATCACCGCTCGCCACCGCTTTCTATGATCGAACGTCTCGTCTCTCTCTGGCGGGGCCGAATCCCAGGAAGGGAGGGGGTTCCCTGTCAAACGTCTCATTCCGCGGAACCTGCCTCCACCCTCCGGGCCCTTCTGAGTATCTTTCTTGTCCCTTTCTCTTCGCTCATCCCATTCTTCCAACAATTCCTGTGTCCTTATTCTCTCCTCCTCTCCGGGCGATAGGGGCGCTCCCAACTCCCTTTTTTCCCAGGGACTCCACCGTCCTCTTTCCCCATATCGCGCCATCAACCACTCCTCCGCATCCTTCCAATTGCATTCCCGCCTCAGTACCTGCTTCTTTGCTCTCTCCCTATTTTCCAACAACTCCCGATCATCCCAATGCTCTGAGCTCATTCGCGGGGGACGCGCATCTGGTGGGACTTCATAGGCTCCCTCTCTATTCTTCTTCCATTTTGACAGGTCAGGGTAAATTTTGTTTGGAATGTCCTCATCCATGGGCAAGGGGACATCGGCTGGGTCAGATGGAGCCGTGGGACCAGCAAAGGGGGCTTCCTCGGGGAGTGGGCTGGTATACGGAGGGAGGCTGTCAGTGGGACCCCCCATCGCTGTTCTTTCTGCCTCTGTCAGAGGGCACAACTCGGTGTTTGCGGACACGGGGCTCACGAAATGCCGAGAATCACAGCCCTCGCTAATTTCCTCCCCGCTGTCCATCCCCAAAGCCCTCTGCAGTGCCTTTTTTGCCTCGACCTCTCCGTGGAGCCTGGTCATGACTCTATTCATTGTCCCGTAAGTGGAGACCAATCGCTGTGCCTCCGCATTCCCACTTTGTACTGAGTCCCACAAATTCGTCCCAATGTCTGTCCAAGTTTGTTTTACAAACACATCCTTTAATCGTTTAAGGTGACCTCTTCGCCGCGCCCACTGACAGACAGCGGCGGCATCCTTCTCCTTCAAATGGCAGTCATACTTCAAAGCTAATTCACACAACAACCGGAGCGCTGCCTGCTCCGAAACCGATACGGTCGTTCCCATCCCGTGTTCCCTGACTCACCGGTCAGTTCCCTGACCCACTGGTCAGTCGTGGCCACTTTTCCTTTTCCCGCCTCTCTGGCGTCCGCCTCTCTGGCGTCCGGGGGACCCTTTGGCTCCTGGCCGCGGCGATCCACTTCCGTCCGGGGTGCTAAGCCTCGGGCTCCTTTGGCGTTCGATCGCAGAATCACGTCGGGGTCACCAATTGCCAAGTTGCGCAACGAGGGAGAACGCAAAGACCAATATGATCCATAAGTTCTACTTTATTGTTGTACACAAGCCATATTTATACCTCAGGGTTACATCGCACATGTCATTCATCATTAACCCGGCAAGTTTCAATTAACACCTTGCAAACAAGCTTAACGAGCTTATCGATCGGTAAAACCGGCAAACAAGCTTAAACGGTCTCGCTAACAAGCTTAAGGGTTTCGCTAACAAGCTTAAGGGTTTAAGGGTTTCATTAACTTTTTACAATCTTCTTTCCGTCTTAGCGCTTTCTCAATCTTCCGGCCGTATCAGCGCAGGCTGCTCCGTTTCCGATCTCCTTGTTCCGTGTGTTGTCGTGTTGCGCAAGGGTCAGCCGTGTCGCGCAAGGGTTAGTTGATTGCAGCGGACTTCTACTTTGTTCTAGCCCATGTTTCCCCAATCCCATAGTCCTTAGCAAAAACCAACCTTTCAACAACACGGCACCATTTACTTGTTTGGGTGCCAAAAAGCACTTTATGGTGCTCTTACGACACACAGCATCAGCACTGCAGCTGCAGCACTGTTGCAGCCCGCCAATAGGATTAGGTTCTTAGACCCCAATCCTGAGCTCTACAGCACTGGCAGTACTTGTGTACCACCAGCGCTGAATGCCGCAGAAGTGCCATAAAGCACATTTGCAGAACCCAGCAAGAAGGACACACTGACACTGTACCATCACCAGTCAATGCTGGTCCGCAATGCCACGAAGACAACTGGCTGGCTGGTGCTATGTCAACACCGGCAGAACTGCACAGAGGCAGGGAGGGGAGGATTGGGCCCAAGAGGAAGGCAGAGACCGCAGCACTTTCTGCTGCCATATCCTATCCTCTGTCCTGGGCCGGGCAGCCTGACATGAGCCTTCTTGAATCTGCAACTCCTCAATAGTGGTGCAGTTGGTGCCACACTGGTAAGGAGGTCGCTGGGGTGTCTGACACCCTTAGGATCCAGCAGTTGCCATTTTGGCTCCACTACAGCCATGGGCACTGGAAAGCTAAGGATTGGGATGTTAGTCTATTCAGTGGATGGTTGAGCAAGATTAGGAACATGTAATGCAGTGTGTGTGTGTGTGTGTGTGTGTGTGTGTGCGCGCGCGCGCGCGCTCGTGCACACTCGCACATAAGTGCCTTGTGCATATGAAGGAATACCACTAGGTCACTAGTGATCTTATTATTTTTATTTTAAAGAACATAAGCTCTGCTGGATCAGGCTAAATGCCCATCTAGTCCAGCTTCCTGTATCTCACAGTGGCCCACCAGATGCCCCAGGGAGCACACAAGAGAACAAGATGTCTGCATCCCATTTTTTGGGGGTGGTGGTAAGTATTTATTTCCAGGCTTGGTGAACATGGTAGTCTTCGTTCCTTTTCTTGGTGTAAAGTGTGTCAGTACTGGGAATAGGTCTGCAATGAACTTGGGAAACGGAGTGCTTACTGCTGAGATCACAAAGACACAGAGGGATGCCTGACGCAAGGGAAAGCCATAATAGTTACAACATTCCTAGGCGGTAGGGACGTATGGGGCTTTTTCTCCTAGGAGAAAGGTGCAGGTTCCCCAAGGGCAGTGTATTACTTTTCTCTCAGCTGGCAGCATGTTCCACTCTTGCCTGACCTTGAAAAGAAGTGCAGGAAAAGAAGATGCACAGGCAGAAGGATTTGCAGATGTGTGACTATTGTTAGTTTCTATAGGATCATCCATATTCACGATGCTTTGCAGGTAACAGAAGCAAAAAAGCAAAGAGAGAGATTACTACCCTAAACTGCTTACAGTCTAAATTTTGATGGGGAAAGATAACAAGAAATAGAGAGGATTAAAAACATCTGTATACAGCTAAAAATCAGCTCGGTGTTGTCTGAAAAGAACTTATGAATAGTGTGCAGGTTTAAAAAAATCGCCATGGTACTGTATGTTTTCATCATGAAAATGCACATGTAATTGATGTCAGTCTAACAGAAGCACATTCTGGTTACAAAGTAACTATGAATTGCCCAGTAACCGCTTTTATTTTGTGATTTGTAAATTACATGGGAACTCAGGGCCAGATAGTGGGGACCTATTGGGTTGAGGCACTTGAAGCTAACATAAAACTGCAGCAATCTAAATACAAGCAAATTAATATGTTGAAGTTCTAGATACTACTTGCTCCATAGGTGTGGAACATCCTGTTATGGGCTTTGGGTTTATCTCTATCTTTTCTGAATATTTTTAAATTACTAGTTCTTTTGGATTCACTGTTGCTTGTGTGTTTGTGTGTGCATGTGTGCTTTACTTGCACACACATATTTCTCTTTACTTGAGACATATTTTATTTGAAGTTAAAATCATTAGTTTTCTTTACCTTTCTTTTAAGCCCCAAAACGGAAAAAAAAATGTTTTGTTGATTTGTAGCTAAAAATCCGGTATAACCTTCTGATATAGCCCTACGGGAAGGGAGTAAATATTCCCTTGCTGCGGGGAGGCTCCAGCCTCTCCTAAGCAGCGTTGGATTTGGCACTGGCCAGCCGGCCTTGCCAATTCAGCGCTGCTCAGGTTTGCGCCCTCAGTCTGAGACTAGCTGGTTGCTCTTTATGGGAGCCTAATAGGAATTTTTTTTCCGCCAGCCTAATTGGCCTCTTGGCTGGTGGTATTTTTGCCTATTCCAGACTGCCGTTGGCTGGGCATGTTTGTTTCATGTTTGGTCACTTTGTCAGATGTCACGTGGGCTGGGTAGACAAGAGTGGGCTGCTGTCATACATTCTGAGGTTAGCAAGGCAATGGGGTGAGCCAGGACCTCTCAGATGATACTTATCCGGGTCGGTGAATCTGGCTTGCAAGCCCCATGGCTGGAACTGGCAAAGACTACCATAAGGCTTGGCCTGTGGGAGTCTGCGCTGTCCAGCTTGCCTCGACCCTTCAGGGTTGGCCAGGGCAAGCCTATGCGGTCTATGACGGAGTGTAGCTTGGAGTCAACACAGGGTGCCCATTGATTCTCTGGGGGAGATAGACAGTTATCACCATTTCTGTCAATCTAGTTGCCCACACACTGGTGGGGTGGAGTTGTGTTTTTCCCTGCTGCGGGTCTTTACTGAAGTCTCTGCCTTGTGTGCTTATTTTTGGGGGGGGGAGGGGTTAGGGTTGCACAGAGTAAACTTCAGAGTAAACTTCGTGCATGTTATTATTTCCTGCAGACAGAGCTCATAACAATGTGTTTGGAAATTCAGAATGTTTTCAGCACTCCAGCAGTTCCCACGTTGATCCTGTGGAGCAGATACAGGAGAAATCAGAATAATTCTGCCATCGTTGCAGAGAAACAAGAGCAGAGTAATATGCAGTGGATAAAGACTGATATTATTTGTATGAGATCAGATGTGGAATGAAAGGACATGGAATGTTAAGAGACATCTGTATACTCCTGTCTATTCCGCACCCTATCATGTATTCCCCTCATGCTCAGACTTCTATTGGCTTCTATTGATCAAACCTTAGGCGAAAAGCAAAACAACAATGTACTGTAAATAATTGCTATATTTATTGCAATCCTTGAGAGTGGGGAGAAGAGAGCAAAATTACTCCTACAAATACCTTGTATGTAGACGTATTTTCAGTTTGTTTCACAGATAATGGGAGTGCTAGTGTCTTGACCACCCACTTCTTTGCTTGATCACCTGCCCTTCCATGAACAGTGTGTCCAGAAGTTCGTGCATCCTGCTGGTCTTCAGAGTGCTTAGGGAAGCACGATGGACACTGAACTAGAGCAACCCACCCATTAGGAAGCAAAACTGGGCCATTCCCCCTTAACTTGGCCATTCTCCTTTTTTAGTGTGAAAATGAAGTGAGTGTTTAAGCCCTAAAGAGTTTTTCATCACGGCAGGGAGACCCCCAGAGCAGGCTGTGGGGCCTACTGTCATGAACAGCAGGGAAACAGGCCCGGCTTGGCTCCAGTTTGAGGCCCATGCCTATCTTCCCCCCTCCCCCCTGGACCCTGGCAGTGAGAAAGTTTTCCCCTGGAGGCTGTTTTGTCTGGCTCAATGACCGGGGTGAGATAGAGGGGCCTCTAGCAGGAAAAGTCCCAAGTGTTGCAGTTTCACATCTCACAGTCCAGAACTGGTTGAAACTGGCA
>JAJKFI010000035.1:2387227-2426449 GCA_029204185.1 Lerista edwardsae | reverse complement strand
CA
Organism: Lerista edwardsae; assembly: GCA_029204185.1. Classification (NCBI taxonomy): domain Eukaryota; kingdom Metazoa; phylum Chordata; class Lepidosauria; order Squamata; family Scincidae; genus Lerista; species Lerista edwardsae. The sequence goes on along the minus strand of JAJKFI010000035.1, from coordinate 2,426,447 downwards.
GATCAGATAGACACCTGTGAGTCCTTGAGCTGGTCAGCTTCCCAAGCTTGTTAGGGTAACTAGCTTTACTCCCTTTCCGATAGTGTAATGAAAGCAGGCAATTTCACACGGGAAGAACTGGCTACAAACACTTTGCTTTCTCATGAGATCATAGTGTCCAAAAGGGCACCTCATTGGGTAAAATGGGGCACAAGGGTCTTCAGGTATCCACCTACCAGATATACTCTGGTTGCATCCCTTTGTTCTTGTGTGGAAGGAATTTTTCACTGTGTGTGCACTAAGATGTAAAAGCTGCACTGAAACGCCGCCTGCGAGCGGCAAAGACTTCGCCGGCTTTCTTAACCGGCAGACTGAACTTTTCACCTATCTCACTTTCGCTACTGAAACCAATAAAGAGACTTTGTTTATTGAGATGTAGCGAGCGCCTCGTTCCTTCGCTCCGGAGCGCTAAGGCAAGCGCTGGAATGGGTATCCGAGCCTCCAACTCTGCTATTATTTACACAAATACTACAACACCAAGGACATTTTCTCTGAACTAGGAGCTGTTTTGCCTTTGGCTGACAAGGGGGGCTGGGAAAGTGCAGAAGAACGGAAAAGAACAAAGACTCAGACCTTTGCATCTTGGGAGGAGAGACCATCTTGCCCTCATCACACCTAGTTCTGTCCTTTTGTTGGGTAAGTGATAGGTAGAATGTAGTTAGACTAGGAGATAGATGGTTTCTTATTTTGCATTAAGCATCATGTAGTTATGCTATGTTTTGGCCTGCTTTGAAAGGCCTTCTTAAGCCTTTATGCTATGAGTTTTAATAAATCATTATATTTTACTCCATGGTGTGCCTCATGTGCAGGAAGCGGGGGTTAGCTGAATCCAGTCTTGACGCTGTGCTACACTACTGGTTGAGGCTAAGGTAATGCCTCCTGGGCTATTGGAGGTTGCTGGTGGCCAGGAGGGGACATCATCCCACAACCCCTGGGGGCTGTCTGGAAGGGCCAGGCTCCTGGGTACCGTGATACTACCCAACCCTGTCAAAGCCCCCCCCCAATGTCCCAGGTACATTAAAATGTCCCTGGGTGCCCATGGTGCTATGGTCACTACGAGCTGTTGGGACATCCTCCCCAGACCCAGTCCCCACCCCTGCAGCTACTTACAGAAGTCCCAACGTCTGAGTAGGACTTTGAGATCCGTTGAACTAGAGGATTCAAATCCAGGATTCTGTGTGGTAAGTACTGAGACCCCAAAGCACCTGAAATACCATTTGCCCAGAATGAATCGCAGGGGCAATGGCCTCAGATATGATATTTGGGTACCTGAATTTGTATTACTTGAGCTTTAATTTAAAAGGTATTGTGTGTGTGCTGTAAAATATCTCAAAGGCTAGATGGAAGTTGTCTCTTCCTCCTATTATCCTTAAATCACAATTGCCCCAATTTTATCCTCCACATGTTTACATGATGCAGCCACACTGCCAGAACATGTACTGCATGTTATGGGTGTGTATGTGGGGGGGGGGTATGTGTGTGACCAGACAGTCTGGAAGAAGTAAAAACATTTTTTTTCCCTCCTAGTAGGGAGCCTAGCCACCAATGGGTCTCCTCGGACCACATAAATCTGAGGAGACTCAGGGGCAGGTCCAGGATGGGAAAGAGGGTTAAGATCTGCTCTGTTGCCGCCAAGATCCACCCCCTCCTGCCCAGCCTGCTGCCCATTCTGCCCCTCCTCTGAATCACACACAATTTATTCCATTGCCACTTTACTTGCTCTGGTGTTGCCTGAGTGTGATGTGGGCATAAGTATGCCAGGCGTCTGGCCATTTGATCCAGCATTTCCATAGCATAGCTGAGGGGAGCTATTGGGGTCACATGATCCTGGGCAGCCTTCTTTAGGGGCAGCCCTGCTGGCCCCCACTGCAGCCCTGCCCACCTTGTCACCCCACCCCCCTCTAAAGGGGGTGTTCTCAGGCCTTGGGAGGCCTCACAAGGCCTCAGAACACCCTTCAGAAGTAGGCAAGGTGGCCCTGGAAGGTGTGCCCCGGGTGTACCTTCCAGATACGCCACTGAGCATTCCTACAGTGCACAACAGCAACATGCCTTTCACAGTACTGCAGTGGCACTTACAGTATTGGATCAGGAGATGTGCTGCCATAAGTGCCCAATAGGATTGGGTTGCCTAAGAGTTGCCTATACACATGATGTGTCTGACCCAGATTTCCAGAATGCCAAGGTGTATTATCAGCCATACGTTGGAGGATGGGCATGTCTTGTGGACAACAAGCAGAATGCATAAGAGGATGCTGGTACACATGCCAGTCATGCAATTTGTGTTCTCACCATCATCGTCTGGGCTTAATATGGTTGCCCCATTTGCAGCATGTTCTCAGGAGTGGTAGAGATGCATTACTCCCTAGGAATGAAAATATCGTAGGGACATGTAAGCAGGGCTGGTTTTAAGCCAATGTGACCAATGTCGTCGCATTGGGCCCCGCACTTCAGGGGGTCCCGCACTAGCAGGGTGAGCATATTGCCTGTGGCTGCAGCTGGGATCTCTATGGGCTGTAAGTCAGTGGGGTGAGCACAGGAGCTTTACCTTGGTCTCTCCTATCTGCCTCTGAACAGCCCAAAATGGGCCACCTGGAAGCAGTTGGCGGTGATGTTATGATATCACCACCAACTACTTCCACATGCCATGCTTTGCACGTGGCACAAACAGAGCTCTTCTTGGTGAGTAGGGGGCCCCACAGGAATGCCCCACATTGGGCCCTGCCGCTGCTAGAGCCGGCCCTGCATGTACGTGAAATAAGGCATATTGGCCTGGTCTGGCATGCAGAAATTTTGGTGTTTTTCAGTTATGCGTTGAAATAAGTTTCAACTCCAAAATAAATTATAGACTGTGGCCAAAGTGGAGCTGGAAAGAATGCTGTGTAAAATTATGTGTATTCCAGCTCACTGACAGAGTTCAATAGCTGCTGTGGTTCCATATCGTTTATTGTTGACCTACATCACCTGCCATTATATAGAGTTAAACCTGGAACATATGTTATAAAGCAGTTTTTAAACCATTCTTTCACCTTCTGCAAACCACCCTTATTTCTTCATCTGGGGAGGCACCAAATCTACCCTCAGACTATTCTATCCAGTGCTTAAGCATTGTGTCTTTCAGAAACGTTACACTCTTTTGGAGCCCACCCAGCGAGGATGAAGCCCATCTAAACTATGCCACTGAAGTGGGAGAAGCGACTCAGGGAGCCTTGGCTACAGCCAAACTAGAATTGGGTCCTTGGAGGCATCAGGCAAATCTGTCCAGGCAGACTGACACAAACTGCTTCTTTTAAAAACTTAAAATGTGAAGAAGAGTGTTGGATAGCAAAAGCTATTAATTCCTGCCTCAACTTCTTGAAGTTCTGATCCGAAAGAAATGCGCCCATGCTATTCTTCCAGGTAGATCTTTATAGTACTGTGTGCATGAGCTGTGGAGAAGAATGGCCATGTTCCAACTATTAACATACACAAAATTTTTTAGGTGGTGTGTGGTGGCACTGCGGGTTAAACCGCTGAGCTGAGCTTTCTGACTGGAAGGTTGGCAGTTCAAGACTGCACAACGGAGTAAGCTCCCATTGCTTGCCCCAGCTCCTGCCAACCTAGCAGTTTGAAAGCAGTCGGTCAAGACTAGACCATTCGGTCGTGGGAAAACCTTTACCTTTAATTGTTTTTGCTGTGCTTTTAAATGTTGCATGAGGTCATCTGCCTTCTGAAAGCACCTTTGATGGGTGGACAGAATATATGTTCTTAAGTACATAAAATAACATCCCCTTATGCTTTCCTAACATCTCAGCCATATTTCAGAGTTGGCTTTTTTCATTCTTTGTAAATACATAGAGAGAAGGAAAAAAAAAATTTTTGGCCTCCCCTTAGGCTTGCTGTGATTCATGGAGTTTTGTGGCAAAGAGTTTCTTACATTTAGGCAATGCTAAGTATCCAGATGATAGAATCAATCAGCAAATAGGCGCAAAGCTGTAGAAAAGATTTCATTTGGCTTCTGAATTTCAAAGGGTAAGGACTTTGTCTTAAGTGATTTAGCAACCAGTGCCTCTTTGGGAAATGTATTAGCAGATTCACATCAAAGCAGATAAAAGGCTTATGTCTTGGTTCACCATGATTGCACTGTCTGAAATCCTTGAACAATGTTTCTGCGTGCGGGTATGTAGTGTATCATATCATGGTGTGTGATATGTTGGCAATACAACAGGTGATAGCTCTCATTCAACACAGGTTCTCTGGAAATGATATATCGCGGGAGAGGCGTCGTTGCCACTTCCCCATGACTTCTTTTTGTACAGTTGAGAGACTATAGAAACCAGTGGTAGGATGATGTGTGGCACTATTATTGCCCCCAGTCTGGTATCTGGCATCAATATGGTTCGTCCCGCATAGTTCACACAGGGGATGCATTGAAACAAAAATGCAATGGTTGAAAGCAAAGCAAAATTGTGATGTGGTAAATACTGAAGCCTCAAGCTACATACCACTCAAAGGTCCATTGAACCCACCAAGGTAAGTGGTAGAACAGGGGTGTCAAACCAGGGCTGGGGGCCGGATGTGGCCCGCAGAAGCTTTTTATCCAGTCCTTGGGCTCTCCTATCACCACTGTCAGCTGCTCTCTGCTACTGAGCTGTGCTGAGGTGTCACTGCACAAGGCACAAAGTCTGTGTGATAATTGGCTCTCCCATATCTTGACAATATGGTCAAGATTTGCATATTTTCTCTTCTATTTGCAGGTAATGAGTACCAAAGTGAGAGGACATACTTATTTCTGGTCATGACCAGATTCATGACATCATTTCCTGCTCAGTAACATCACTTCCAGCCCCCAGCAAACATCATAAATGCTATTTGGCCCACTGGATGAAATAACATCCCTGTGTTAGAAACGCAGCGCTGGAACTCTTTAAAAGTACAAACCAAACAACCACAACCACTGCATAAGCATATACGCCCTTATAAGGCAGCAGGTTAGCATTAGGTTGGGCTTTTGTTCTGAATTTCAAACCTGTGGGTGCTCTTTTATCACCAGGCTGACATATCACCAGGCGGCATTTGGCTCACTGCCTCAGGTGCCAGGAGATCATGGGCAGGACCTGGGCCAGACCAATCATGAAGCAAGATGAAGGGAGTGGGTTGTGGCCCAGTTCTCAGGGGCAGCCTTGACAGTCCACCCAGCATCCCACCCCCAATGCCCATGGATGATGTGTAGGGGAAGAAAGGCAAGATGGCTTCATGTGCTTTTGCTCTTCTCTTCCTAACAGAAAGAGGATGAAAGGGAGAGAGATCTGAAGGAAGGATGTGCTTGTAATAAGAGAAAAAAGAAAGGATGGGTGAGAGCTGCTTTGTTTCAGGCAATGAAATTGTATCAGTTCTTCACTTAGGGCGCAATCCTAACCAACTTTCCAGCATTGACATAACTGTGCCAATGGGACATGCGATGCATCCTGCAGTTGGGGGGCAGTCATGGAGGCCTCCTCAAGGTGAGGGAATGTTTGTTCCTTTACCCCAGAACTGTGCCCCAGTACTGGAAATTTGGTTAGGATTGCATCCTTATTTTGTCATTTCCTTGAGGGCAACTGTTGGAAACCACATAAGAAACTGCACTTTTTAATGGGGATGTTCTCCTCTAACAAGAGTGTATGGGCTGCTGAGCCCTATATAAAAAGGAGAGTGAGGAGACACCAAAGGGAGGCAGCTGATGGTCCAGTTCCCAGGAGAGGAGCAGGCTGAATGACCTAAATTTGGGGAAGACGGAGCATTCGACTGAACCTTAACCCAGCCCCCTCCTAGTTGGAGGCATCTGGGGACTGCAGCCTCCTGCCTGAAAGAGGCACGAGGTGGTGAGCCTAGCCATGCCCCTGCGAGTGGGATGAGGTGGCAGTTTCTGCACTTGGTATTATGAACTGCATGGAGAGAAGGCTATTTTATCTCATTTGTCACTCTTGTCATTTTGTTTCCCCAGTAAAAATGGGTGTTATGTGGAATGTACTTTTGTTCAAACAAACTTTGTTGTCCTTTGTAGTTGCTCTGTGTGTATGAGGGGATGGGTGGGTGGGGAGCGTATTTTTCAGGGATGGCACTTAAACACATTAGCCCTGGTTTCCTTCATCTACGCACTAGTTCGTTGTTGTCACTCCATTGGTATTAATAGGGTCATTCTGTGGTGTGAAATAAAAATCAGGCTTGTGACGATTTTGGTAAAAGAAAGCTTTGTAGTAAGAAAACTCAAAAGATTGCTTTTTATAACCATGAAATTCTTTTTGCGCTTGAGTGAGAAATGTGATATGACTTCTCCCCAAGGCCTCAGCCTATCTGCACAGACCTAGAAAAACTTTCCTTGAAACATCAGAGAGACAGATGAGGATCTAAGAATGTGGCCCAATATCAGAAACAAACTTGCAGCGGTTTTGAACTTCCTGCATTGTTCCAGCAGGCTGTGGAGTGTAAGTGAAGATATAGGCGAGCAGTTTACAAAGATCCTCTGATGAGGCGGGTGCTGAGGAGATTCACACAAGATCCAGTAGTGTAGAGATCGTGTAGTGTGTAGTGTAGAGATTCCAGTTCAAGTAGAGATGCCAGTATTGTAGCTGGGAGGGCAAAATGGTACGTACTACAGGTGCCACAATGCACCATGTAAGTAGCCCCTCCCACTCATTGTCAGAGCCATTCTGGGCTGCGACGGCAACACACAGGAAGCAGCATGTGGTTCAGTGAGTGCCTCCATGTAGCTATCGCTGCCCAGAATGTCTCCAATGGCAAGTGGGAGGGACTACTTCCATGGCACATTGCAGTGTCTGCAGTCAGGGCTGGCTTTAAGCCAATGTGACCAATGTCGTCGCATCGGGCCCCGTGCTTCAGGGGGCCCACACTAGCAGGGTGAGCATATTGCCTGTGGCTGCAGCTGGGATCTCTATGGGCTGTAAGTCAGTGGGGTGAGCAGAGCAGCTTTATCTTGGTCTCTCCCACCTGCCTCTGCATCTGAACAGCCCAAAATGGGCCACCTGGAAGCAGTTGGCGGTGATGTTATGGTATCACCACCAACGACTTCCACATGCTATGCTTTGCACGTGGCATGAACAGAGCTCTTCTTGGTGAGTGGGGGCCCCGCAGGGAGGGTTGGGGACCCTGCAGGAATGCCCCACATTGGGCCCCACCCCTGCTAGAGTTGGCCCTGTCTGCACTTTTTCTCCCCCAGCTGTGCTATTGACATGGTCTGTGAAGCTGTCTTCTGGGGCTGGCCACTCCCTCAGTCATGTTGTGTGAAGCTCTAGTGTGGTCCATGAGGAATGCCTTTCAACATCTGGAGAGGGGAAGAAAGGCCCCAAACACAGTTTTTTTTAATGTAATATTTGATTTGTTCAGAGAATACTTCTTCTAGGAAACGAGGCTAGAGGGAAAAAATGGTGCCAGAGGTCTTGAATGAATGGGACTTGGATGCTTGGCTCTTTTATGGCTACTTGCCAGAGGAGGGAGCTGCTGGTCTGCTTTTGGGGGCACAGAGGGGACCCACTGTAAGAAGGAGTTGTGTCTGCATAACCATTCAGAAGTAGACCTGAATACTGCCACAAGATAATTGGCACAGATAGGGGCAGGACCTGACTGAGATGTCCCACCGGTTAATCATTCTCTGAACATTAATTTTAATGTGGAAAAGAACCATGGAACAAATCCCAAGTGAGTATGTTTCCACTCAGTAATTGGTGTTTTTTCTGGCTTTAATTCCTAGAACTCTTTGGAGGAAGCCATGACAGACCCACTAGTATTACACTGATGCAAGATTGTTGGACATATAGATTCTATGGCTGCCAGATATTCTGAACACTTTCCTGCTTTGATATGCAATTCTAGGCATGTTTACGAAGATGTACTTCCCACTGCATTCAGTAGGCTTATACACAGGCAGGTTTGCGATGATTGCTGCTGAAGAAACTCAATTTTAAACTGTTATCAGGAGGAGTAACCAACAACTATAAGCAAATCCTGTTTGCATACCATATTGTATGAACTATGAATACCTGAGCCAAGCAGCATTTGAACTTAAATCTGCACTTAAACGGTAGACCCTGCCAATGTTGATAAGTTGTGATGAAATCAGATCTGTGCAGGCAAACACTCAGTTCCTTACCAGAGTAACAGTTTGCCAATATAGAGTGTTGTCACCTAATATCCACATTACCCATCCAGAGGGTTGGTTTTCTCCAGATGCATTAGTCATTGTCTCCTGACTATTGGGTCTCACAGAGCTTTACAAGCCTGTTAAAACAAAGAAAGTGCGAACACAGGCTTAAATATAGTGTGGGCAATGTTACACTGTAATTACTTTTATCTATCATCGCATTTAGTTTCAAGGATCCGGCTGTGTGAATGGGGCTAGTGATGGAATGTGCTATCACACGGAGATTTTTCATGGGGAAAATACTGCTTCCAGAACAAGATAGAGTGTCTCTATAAGAACAGTGCAGGGCACAGTGACAGATAGGAAGCAGAAAAGAGACTTGTGAGATTAACAGCCCAATTCTGTTTGTGTAAGAGGCATGGAAAATTCTAGACCGGAGGGCAGAACTATGTGGCTGCCCTCAAAACCAGCAGCCCCATATGAAGTTTCATCCTCCTGCTCTGTAAGATCCAATTGAACTTACTCCTTGGGTCCTGATGTAATTACAATTTGCATTTCCTTGCCTTTCCAGTGGAGGCCAATGATATAGAAAAAGCGCCGGTGCGGGGAATGTACACTGTAGTGATGTCAAGACATGGAGTAAATTCATTTAGGTTTTATAAAAGGCGAAACAAGACTCAACATTTTTAATAACAGTCCTGGGTTCTTTGTAAGGTGTAGTTCCGCCCTGAGCCATTGGCTTTAACTAGGACCCAGTCTGAATGATTCAGGTCTTCTTATCTGAATCTGTATTCAGAGCAGCCACTTCTTGTCAGCACACACTGTCCCGTACTTCATTCCTTGCAGCTTCTTGCCCCAACTGCTATTTCTGCAGTATTGTAGGTGAGTGTGTAAAATAACTACCGAAGCACCACATTCAAGAGATCTCCAAAAACAAAATAGCTGAGGGTGCAATCCTAACCAACTTTCCAGCACTGGGGTAAGGGCAATGTAGGTTTGAGGAGGCCTCCGTGACTACTACTGCAACACAGGATGCAGCACATGACCCATTGGCACAGATATGTCATTGATGGAATGTTGGTTAGGATTGTGCCCTGAATCTGCTAATTGCCTACTCAGGGGCAGCCCAAGATCTTGGAGTGCCAAATACAGCCCAGCCTCCACCTCTTTCCCCTTCCTACCCCTCCCCTCCCAGTGTGCCTTCTCTATTATTATATTTCATGTCCCCTTTCCTTGGTATAAAAATGGTTAGACCTTACATGGCGTGCAAAGAGCATCTTATGTTTGCAGAAGTAATTCTGTTTGTGGAAATGGGAGAGGTGCAATCCTCACTGATTTTACCTTCAGGAGCCCATATCGGGGAAAACATGAGAGCTGCAGTGGGAATGGGGGATGAGTGAAAATTGTCCCCCCCCCCTGCAAATGCAACTCCTTCTGTAACTGAGAGCACAATCCTATACCTGTGTTGCTCCAGCGCTATGCTCTTGTGCCGGTCAAGCACTGTCACAAATGTGCTGTCAAGGGCATCTGCGCCGGCTAGTCGGGTGCTGGACCAGTGCAAGCAGCAGGGTCGGCGCATGGATGCCGCTGCCCCCGTCAGCAGCGCCGGCCGTGTGCCGGTCGAGCATCAGCGGTGTTCAGTTGGCGTAGGACCTTGCCAAGGGCATGCCGGGGGTGTAACATGGTGCAACAGTTGGCGGCAACGGGGATTGTGAAGCATGATGGCTGTAGTGCCAAATCCTAAACCCCGTCCCCAGCCTCGGCGGCCCCGATTCGAGCCGCTGCTGTGCACATGTCCCTGCAAAACAATTGGCGCAGATCCGAGCAGCCCCATAGGGCTAGCTGGGGCTTACCTGGGTGCAAGGGGAAAACCTCTCCTTGCCTTGTGCCGTGCTGCTGCTGCCTCCTAATGCCCTTAGGATGCATCCCGGCTATGTCAGCCTTACTATGTTGGCATTGGTTAGGATTGGGCTGCTCAGATTTTTAGGATATAACCCGAACACTGCTATCAGCCCAATCCTGAACCACCTGGCTGCCGCAGGTGCAGCTGTAGCCAGAGTACAATGTTGTGGTAGTATCTCACCCATACAATATTACAGCTTTTATGGGGGGTTTTCTGCAGCAATGAATGGCCTGATCAGCACAGGGAGCCTTTTCTGAACACCTGTCAGCTTTTACTTTCATTCTAAGCAAAACTCAAGTAGCCAGCACTTCTCCTTTGAAAGACTGGCGTTCGGAAAGTCAAGTCTCTAAGCAAAACTGTCTAACAACCAACATCACAGGACTAATCTGTTTTGATAACACTGAAATCTGGCTTAAATTTTTAGAAGCCCACACTGGCCCATTGCAAGCTGCAGCACTGGCGTGGCCTCTGCTTCATGCCTTGGGCTGGCACAAGACCATGCTGCAGCAGAGAGCCCTGACACGCCTCTGGCTGGCCCTGATCCCTGCTCTGCCGTGCCATGCCATGCCCCCCTCCAGCCAGGGACCAGCTCTGCTGCCAAAGAAACCTGCCTGCACCAGTGGTGGGTTGGATGCTCTGGTGGTGTGTGTGCGCACAGTTGCCAGCCATTCCCTATTCACATTGTTGGCCCTGTGGCTATAATGCCAGTGGAAGGTCCAGAGAGGATTCGCCTTTTAGTTTGGAAAGAGCAAGAAAAGAGTAATTCAAACTTAGGACCACCAGTTAAAAGCCTTGATCTATCAGGACTTAAACAGATAGATCTTGCAATCCATCAGCATACAGTAAGTCCTGGAACGATGGTGTGAAAGTTGCTCCATCAGTCTGTGGGTCAAAGCCACCAGGGTAGCCAGGGCCTGTGCGTAGGTGACTGTAGTCCGCTGAACTTCCTTTCTCATGCTGCCGCCAGTAAGGGCCCAATCCTATCCAACTGTCCAGCACTGATGCAGTTGTGCCATTGGGACATGCGCTGCATCCTGTGGTGGTGGGGCAGTCATGGAGGCCTTCTAAAGAAAATATGTGTTTGTTTACCATAGAGCTGCATTGAGGCTGCATCAACGCAGGAAAGTTGGATAGGATTGGGTCCTAATTCAACAGGGGGACAGAATGGAGAATGATTGTGGGCAGTAAGGGTCAGGGAGCAGGGGCAGTTTGAGGGTGGGAGGGTGGGAGCATATGCATGCCAAGATCCTATCCCCCATTTCCCGGCCTGCCATACCATCTGACTCTCTTTGGACAAGGCACTGAATCGCTGGGTCTGAGGATATCCATTGGAAGTAGGAAGCCTATGGGGATGTAAGTAAAAAAATATTTTTACTTACCTTGCCCTATCTGTTCACACACTCCCCAAAGCATACAGCACATTCTCTGTCAGTAACACTGCAAGCTGTAGGCTTGGTAGGGACAGGAATGGGCTCTACCCCTATCTCACAGTTTCTCAGAGAACTGTGTAGCAAATACTGTAGGTAAACTATTCCAATTTTTGCATAGGATTAAGAGTTGTTGTGCTGCTCCACCACTGCCATTTCACGCCTGGCCCTGCCGTTATGTGTGGCAAGGGTGGGTAGATTCTGGCACACTGTTGGGTGCTCTGCTTTTAGTGGGTGGGGCTTCCTCAGCCATTAGCTGCCATTTGACTCCAGCTAGCCCAGTGGTGTCTTCTCTAGCAGGCACATCTATCTTTGTGTCTATCTGTGACACAAAGATCATTTCCAGCACTTCTACCTGTACTGGGTACTGCTGTCGTTTTAATCTGGGACTTGATCACAAGTCAGTTCAGTGCCCAAACAGGCTACATTCGGAAGGTCCACTTCAGGACAAGGTGGGCAGCAGGTGGAGAGTCAGAAGCAGCAGATTGAGAGTGCAATCCTAACCTGGAGTTAGGCTGGCACTGTTAGGCCAGCAAAGTTTGGCCAGTACAAGGGCCATTGTAAAGTACATTTGGACCACTCTAGGAGTCAGAGAGGCTGGCACAAGAGTGACTCCAAGAGTGGCCAAACATGCTTTATGGTGGTCCTTCTGCCTGTCAAACTGTGCCGGCCTAACTCCAGGTTAGGATTGCGCTCTGAATGGGTGAAAGGTCAGGTTTCAGGATCAGTTTAAACAAACCTGGAGAGGTCCAGAGGCAGGCTGGGGTTAGTTTCCAAAGGACTGAAGGAATCCTCAAACAAATTGCTCTGTTGTCCTGTGGGCCTAGAGACTAAGCGCACATTCCAACGCAGCACTGGAATGGCAAGGCCAGCCAGCCGGCCAGTGCCATATCCGACGCTGGGTTGGGGGAGGCTGGAGCCTCCTGCGGCAAGGGAGCGTGCACTACATTACCGTAGGGGAGGCTCCAACCTCCCCTTATGTGCTCCTCGGATCTGTGCCCGCTAAAGAGTGGGTGGAGATCCAAGGAGACTGTGTGGCCAGAATCGGGGCCATGTGGCCCCCTCCCAAGCCCACCAAGTCCCCCCTGCTTCCCCCCTCCCACCAATCCCCGTCCCGATACTCAGTAGAGAATCCCTTACACCGACCGTCTTCGGTCGGCGCAAGGAAGGCTCTCCGTCAGCTTCAGAGCTTCAGCGCTGACGCAGGGGTGCTGCTCCACCCCTTGTGTCAATGCGATGATGTCGCGTTGATGCAAGGGGCACACTTGGATTGTGCTGCCCGGGTCAGATGGCCAGAGTAAGCCTAGCTGATGCTCAGTGCTCAGAATAGCACCAGTGCTCCTTTAATGTTTTTATCGTTCTGGTTTGCTGAATGGACAGGAATGTAGGTCCTGTACTGGTAAAGTTCCAGATACTGATCACTAGGGACGGTGTTGAAGACCTGCACAAGCACGCACCTTTCCCATTTCTGTATACAAAGCATGCTGCTCTACCACTGAGCTATAGTCCCCTCCTCAATATCTGAAAGCCAAGAATTCTAACCATATTGGAAAACAGTTTAATATATTGTATAGTGTGGGATAAGGTCTGATCAACTTCTGACTCTGGCCTTGTGGATAGGGTTGGCGTTGGTGGCAAACCATAATCTCTTCCTCCACCACTCGCGTATAATTTCATATATTTCCCATGTTGACGATACGCGTCTGGTGAACATAACTACGGTATAATTCTGCAGATATTATTCACTTCTAAACTTGACTCAATTGTTTCTAAACTGTGAATATTCCAAACTGATAACATCGCTCTTCAGGGAATTGCTAACACTTAAGGAAAAAGCAATTTATGCGGCATTATTGGTAGCAAGGTAGAATTTACTTCGGTTGTTTTTCTATCTCCTGCTTAAACAAAGAATATAATCTTGTTTCCCAGCATCGTGAAAAATGAAGTCCAAATCAATGTGCCACTTTCACTGACCGTCAACCCATTTAGCGCTCAGAGACACGCCCTGGGGATGGCCTGGGCTGATTTTCATTATAGTCAGGTGTAGAAAGCCAATAGCAGAGGGAGAAGCAGCTGAGCAGTGGAATTTAAAAACACAGAGTGGGCACTAGTAGATTATTTTACCAGCCATAAATCAAGCTTGTGTGAAAAAGAATAGAAAATATGCCGCAACAGTACATTGAAAGAACAGCTATGCTTGCAACACTAGGTATGACTAAAATACCTACACCAGTGGGTTGGTACCCACTAGGTGAGTTGCAACCTGATTTCAGGTGGGTTGCAGAAAGCTGGGAAGCACCATTTTGGAAGTTGCAGCCCTTACTCTTGCTATATTCCTTTTTGTGAGTGTTAACAGTTTGAATTTTCAAGTGAGTTTTTAAAATTTTGTTTTTAGTTCAATGTTTTGTCCTGACTTTGCTTCCTGTCAGGAATGTTCCATGGTTGTGCAAGTGCTGCAGTCCAAGAATGCCAGTTTGCAGTCCAGGAGTGTCATTTGATTATGTCACAATGACTGCACTTCCTGCTGGATTATGTCACTTCCAGCCATGGCATCACTTCCAGGTCAATGACATCACTTCCAGTGGGTCATGACACAAGCGCCATTCTAAAAAGCAGGTCCTGGTGCTAAAAAATTTGAAAACCTCCGGCTTATACAATACATAGTACTCATACATTTGTCCGTATGAAATTAATTCAGGGGAGTCGTGTATTTCTTTGAATACATTCAGTGCCAACTCTGTGTTTGCTGAAGCCAAAATCACATACTTAAAGACATTCTGCATATGGCCAATAATTCACAGTGGTTAACCAAAGGTTAGCATCCAATCAGATGTTACCTCAGTGGAATAGGAGGTTATACCATGTACCTTTCCACATTGGTCCATTATAATGGAAGGTGCCTTTTAAACTTGTGTGCTCTTCTGTTTAGGGCGCAATCCTAACCTTAACCATATTGCTGGCATAGTTAGGCCAGGAAAGTTTGGCAGGCACAAGGGCCACAGTAAAGCACATTTGGACCACTCGAGGAGTCAGGGAGGATGGCACACATCTGTGTGCTGGCTTCTCTGACTCCGGGAGTGGTCCAAACATACTTTACAGTGGCCCTTGTGCCAGCCAAACTTGACTCCCAGTGATCAGTGGCCTTTTTGCTAAGAAGGTCATCAAATGATGGGCGCCACCTGTCCCCTAACAGAGGCAGCTGGTTTTTCATTTGGAAAATGCAGTTCTCCCCTTAATATTCAGAGTCCCAGAAGAATAGCATCACATCAAATATAGACACATCTAATCTACACACAATAAATTTTTAAAAAGAGTTAGACAACTCTTTTTACAGTAGTTCTCAAACATTTTAGAAGCAGGACCCACTTTTTAGAATAACCATCTGTCCGGGACCCAGCAGAAGTGATGTAATGGCTGGAAGTGCCGTCATCGTGATGCCAGAACCTACTGCTTTCCTGAGCATGCAGCAATAAGTTGGGTTATTTCTCAGCCATTTTCCAATAGCAAAGTGAATGGGAAACAAAACAAAAAAAAGCCTTTTTACAACCTTGATACAAGCAAACAACCACATAGCCCTCCCCCTTTCCAGCATCCTCATATTTTCAATACTGCTATTTTAGGTGCTTCGTGACCCACCTGAAATAGACTTGTGACCCACTGTGGGCCCTGACCCACAGTTTGGGAACCACTGGTTTCACATGCTTTATCGTATTTCTCCTTATATCTGGGAATGCCGCTGCTGGAAAGCATCTGGGCTAGCGCAAGCAGTCTCACCGCCCCGCAGAGACCACCAGTGAGTGGAGGAAGTGCCAGCTGAGTTCGGCTGCCACAGGTGTTGAAGGATGGGGGCGGGGAAGAGGGCAGGCGGAATGGGGGAGGGGGCAGGGAGAGGGGGGCTTGGGAGGTGACCCAGGGAGGGGGGCAGAGACAGGACCTGGCACTGAGGCTGGATCCTAATCCGCGTCCCCGGCCTGGTCAGCCCCAATTCAGGCCGCTTGGATTTGCACCAACGATTTTGTTAGGGCAGGTCCGAGTAACTCTATTGGGGAGGCTGCCCCCTACCCCAGGGTAAGGGGAATTAGTTCCCCTTGTCCTGCGGCCAGCAGCAGCCAGCCGCAAACCTGTGCTGGATATAGCGCAGCTGGCTGGCCTGGCTGTTCCAGCGTGGGTTGGGATTGGGCTGCCTGCCTATTGCCAGGATGTTTGTTTCAAGGGGCCAGAAGGAGGCGCTAGCCAACCCTGCCCCCCAAGAGTGCAGGTGCCTGTTGATAAAGGAACCCAGAGGCAAGTTGCCGACCGTGTCAAAGGGGGCCTCTCTTTTCTATGCATCTTTATTCCTCGTAGAATCCAGCTAGCTCTTGAAAAATAATCAGTCTCTTTGAAGCTTTCTTACATGATACATTTAATCCACTCTCTGATTTGGCCTCTCAAGTATATTCAACAAGCCATCAACATCCAAGCAGAAATGAACACCTAAGAGCCATTGTATACTCTTCACACAAAGGATCTCTAGAAAAATAATTTAGCGAAGTATTTCTGTATTAGGTGTGAGATATTAAGCCAATTCATAGGGTTTAAAAGCTCTCTCGAATGCAGTTCTCATATGCTACTATATAGATGGTGGTATTTAAAAAAACAAAAACCTGTTGAACTTCTAGTTCTACAAATCTCTCTTTCTGAAAACAGATGGTTAAAATGTGAAACTTATTTCTGTGAGCTTTCCCTTTTGAATGAGTGTCCAGTTGGGGACTGACTCTGCCATGTGTTTCAAACTGCTTAAAGCAAGTGGAGTAGCGTGGAGAGGGGAGTAAAAAAGCAGTGGGTAGGGAAAGGGTTAAGCACTCCTGCCCCTGACCACTTTTACTCCAGATCCCCGGCTGCTTGTCTCTTGGAAAGGCTTTTGTTAAATATACAATACATGTATGTAACATGCATGTATGTAAATATATGTATGACGTATGTAACAAAACATATGTCACATAATGAGGCCCCTTTTACAGTTTTTCCCCCTCTGGATTGAAATTGAATGGACACTTCATTCTTAGGTTCAAAAAGATACATGTATATTTTCTTGTTCGGGTACCCAACGATGGACAGATGCCAATGCAGGAAAATCCATTTAATCTTGCCTTTGTAGTCTGGTCTGTTATGGCTCAGGGAATCAGAAGAAAGCTACACAACTGTTTATTCAAGCACAATGGTTTATTAATGCTGAGGCTCTGCATCAAAGTCTAAGGGAGACAGTGTTTGTTGTCAGGAGTAGAATGTTAAGGTAGGTGTAGCAGTTGGTAACCAGACAAGATGTTGTGGGCTAGGAAAGACAGTTGGTGGCATCAATTGTGATGTCACAATATCCTGCTGAGCTCATGAAGACTTAAAAAAATCAACTCCATACAGTTAACTTGATAGAGGGAACACAAGAGACTGTGTGTTTTTCTTCATGGAACTTGTGTTTTAATTGGAAGCAGTGATAGGAGGAATGGCACTGATGAGTTTGATGGCACTTCAGCAGAATACTGGGTAAGTAGTCTGCTGAAAATCTCTTATATTACTCCACATCCCTGCATTTTTACATTAAATAGAAATGCATAACATGGATACATTAAAAACTTGTTTCAGATCTAATGTTGACATAGTGGATTCAACTGAAGACTTTTCAAACCAAGAAAGTGATTATCATTATTCGGGGGTGAGAGCAAAGGCAATTGCATATGTACATGATATTGATCTATGTCACTTGCTTCCTCCATCAGTGTAAGTAGCTAAGTAGCTCCATCATTGCTAAGTAGCTTCCAATGTCTTGGACTTCCCATGTCAGAAGGGAAAGGCTCTTCCAAATGTAATAATGAATAACAAATAACTGTACTATGTGTTTCTGATCAATGATCAGCAGTATCGGCATAGTCTATCCCTCTGTCATTGGTTGATCCTGGGGGGATTTGGTAGGTCTCCACTGCCACGCCAAAGTGGATGAAGAGAAGTCACCTTAGAAACCTCCCTCCCTGATCTGCAAAGTGGTTCCTAATACCCAGGGAATTCCCACTTACTTAAAAACCAAAATGAACAGTAGTGAGAGCTGGGCAGCTTGGGGAAGGCTCTGGGTACTCCAGACAGAATGATGGCAAATCCACATTCTGATCTGTTGCTCTTTAGTAATGACAGTGATGATTTTTTTTTAAAGACACATTCTACTGCAAGAAGAACTTATGAGACATTACAGAAGCATCTTGGAGGATAGAAAGGAATATGTAAAACAGGCAAAAATTGGGCTTTTGTATACATACAGCCCAATCCTACCCACCCCCAGGCCTGGCTAGAGCATGCACTGCATCCTATGGGGAAGAATCAGGTCCTGGAGGCCTCTTTCAGGTAGACACATTTGTTCCCATGTCTGGAAGGGAGTCTTCACTTACTGTAGACATTCAACGTATTTTCAATGTAGACGTCGAGACTGTTCAGGCCTGTGCCAGCTACTATGCAAATCTGAATGAATAGACCTAGGTAGGCAGTTTGAGTCCAGAAAAGAGGATAGGATATTAGCAGTGCCACTGCTGTCAATACCACCCCTTCCCAATTTTGATCCACCCCTTCCTGTCTGGGCTTCTGCCACATTCCTTCCCCCTCCCTGCCCCGTTCTGCCCACCTAGACTTCCTACTCACCCCTGCACTGACTTACCAGCACTTTCTCTGGCCACTGATGTGCTGCTATGACTGCTTGCTGCTTGTGGCAACGCCCCAGACACACTGAATAGCATGTTGTGCAACAGCTGTAACGGAACTTTCGCTGCCTGAATGCTAGATCCGGCAGCGTAAAGCCCCATTAGGATTGGGCCAAAAGTGGTTTACATAGCAAAATGAATGAGAAGGGAGTTTCCTGTCTAGAAGGCTCCCAATCTTAAAAAAAAATGCAGAAGAGACACCAGCAGTCAGCCCCCCAAAAGACATGATGGTGGGGTGAACAGGGACAGTTTTTCTTTCCTACAAAATGTAAAAGATCCACCATTCAAAATGTGTCTCATTGCCCAGTTAGCAAGGATGCTCCAAGATACTGTTCTCTGAAACACACGTAAACACTGCTGCAGTGCACTTCAAGTGCCACTGTAAAAAAATATGTTTGCAGGCCAGGCATGACTCAGGCTGAGATAGAGGCTTTGCATGTACATTATTAACTTTTAAGGAAGCTAAACAATTCCAACAAACATGCAGTGTATTAATACAACAGCTAACGAGTACCTTAGCTTTCACTCTGCAGGATTAATTAAATCTCCAGGCTTTTATATTCCCCGACTTTTTGTTAAGTGTCTAGGAACAGTACAGAGGGCTACACTGGTGCACTTACATTTAATTAATCTGGAAATAGCTGTGCAGGAGAACAATTTGGGTGTCACTCTGTATGCTGGTGAGGCTGTTGCAGGCTTGTTTTCATGGCACTTGGTATAATGCTTAATAAATATGTAAGTAGCTTGTAGTGCTGTTTGCGCTACCAGTGAATCACGGTGATCATTTGTAACAAGCATGATTAGGTTTTTTGCTCTGCGAAAATAAGAAGTCATCCTAAGTCAGCCCATTAACTGGGAAAGCAATGTACAATAGACTTGACAAGGTAATGGTCTGCTAAAGTATGGGCAACTTGATACATTGTCCACCTAAGTGAATGTGACTCCCAATCCTAGGCATATGGAGGTGTGAAGAAGTCCTCTTGAGCTCTGTGGCTGATGTCAGTGCCAAAGCAAGATTGCTGGGATCCCTGGGACAAAGCCCCGCACCTGGTTTCCCATGGCAACCCCTTGTCCCACCCCTGATGGTGCATGGGGTGCTACCACTGCCAACAGTACTGACGTTTTAGGAGCCAATCAAGCAAGGGAATCCCTCTGATGGACACAGGTGTTTGACCAATGCCTAACCTAGCTGAACTATAGTCTCACCCTTTTTTTCCCCCAAGTAAACATGCACAGGCTTGGGACATACAGCCAAATCTCATCACCAAATGTAATATCAGCTTAACTGTCTTGGCTGCTACAAACGAGCCCTGAGAAGTCATTTTAAGAGAGTGTTTAGCATGGCTAAAAAGAATGATAGCAATTACAGGCTGGATGATCATCTTGCGTTCCGTCGATGGAAGCTTTGACCATTTGTGGCACGAGAGTTGCGCCCATGAAAGTGGTCTTTCTGTCATGTGCTCAACTCTCCTTCTTTGAAAAGAAGCCTCTGTTCTGTTTTAGAAATGGTTGCATCCTTGGTCACTTCAGCAGATGTCACGTTGGTTGGGTAGGCAGTGGCATTCCTAGAGGGTGGCAAAACGCTCCTGGGTAAAGTGGCCTCTCCCCCTTGCCTTCACAGCCGTTCACGGCTTGTACAACCAGATCAGAGGCCTTGCTCTCCAAGCTGCAGACGGTTCTGAAGGTGAGCAGGACAGACCACTTTACCTAGGAGTTCAGAGTCCTGCAACCTTTAGTATTTTGGCCCCCTCTAGGAATGCACTGCGGGTAGGCAGGCACAAGGGATCTGGTGTCCATTCTGAGGTAAGTGAGGGTAGGGGTGAGCCAGGACTGGCCAGATGTTGCTTGTCTGGCTGGGTGAGGCTGGCTGGAAGTTGCAAGGCTACCGCATAGCTTGACCTGTGTGTGTGTGTGTGTGTGTGTGTGCCTGCGCTGTCCAACTACCTCAACCCTTCAGGGTGGGTGGTAACAGGCTCAATTGGTCTTTGATTTGGGCCTAGAGTCAGTAAAAACTGAGCTGTTGATCATCCTGCTGCCCCAAGGGAGCTATACGGTTAGTACCCATTTTCCCCACCCTAGTGACCCATACACAGGTGTTGAATTAGTCTGACCCTGTTGCAGTTATGTTTAAAGTTAATAAAGTGGCCCTTTTTCATCAAGCCTCTGTCTTACACGCTTCTTGGGTCCTTTGGTTTGATTCAACAGCTCAGTTCTTATGAAAATCAGAATCTAAAGTACAAACTGCTAAAAAAATTCCTACCTACAATTAGTCAGCATTTCCAGAGAACTATGAAATTTGCTGCTTCTCATCTTTTCAAAATAATATTGTTAACGGGGAAAAATGGTTGCAGACTGAAACAGTGGGCAGTTAAATGCTCAGAAATGGTCAAATCTCTAATGAATTTCTTCCCCTGCACAATATGGAAAATGTTTCCATTTTAAAATGATAGGACTAGGCAAAAGAAAATTCATGATCTAAACTCACTGCAAATCATTTGTATTGATCTGTTTTGTTTCAGTTCTGCTGAGGCTGATGGAAATCATTTGTCACCTGACTTGTCTCAGTTGATCTGAAAAAAACAAAACCAAACCACCATATCATTTATCAGCCTGGTTGAAGGCCTGGTACAAGTGTGCTTATGTCTCCAATCACAAATATGTCCCAACAAGGTAAAGCATAAAGCAACAGAGTTGGGTGAATTATATTTTTTTTATCATTTCCACACTGGATCCCATGCCAAAAGTAATGCCACACTGAATTAATGAAATGCAATAATTATGAATTTGATTTTGCGGTCCCAGTGAAATATCTGTTATAAGTTTACTTTTATTAGATGTTCACAGTCTGATTCTCAGTTGGATGTTTAAATAACACGGATCAAATTTCTCAGACTTGGTTATAATGAGCTTTCCCAGTCTCTCTCTCTCTCACACACACACTCACACAAGAGAAGGCAGACAGTAGTAATTCACCAACACTAGATTTTCTGCTGGTTGTCATTGTGGGTTTTATTAGGTTTTGTGGGTTTTATCTGAGGTGTTTTTTTCTTTTTCCTTTCCTTTTCTTTTCTTGCAGACAAATTGTTAGAAAAGGGCAAAAACAATTTTTGAAGCTACAGAATTTCACTGGACAGCTTTTGTTCAGGGGTTCACCTAAAACATGCCAGGAGACACTAGTACTGTGGCGTTGCCTTTGCATCCCCCCCCCCACAAGCCAGATGACACCTCCCCTTTTACCCAACTCCCCACTACAGGACACCCCCCTCACTCATGATGATGAGAAGCACCTGCTGCTGGCAGGGGTGGACAACGGGTCAATGTCACCTGGCATGCAGGCACAAAGTGCAGCCCCCTGGAAGTATGTTGGCAGTGATGTAGTGATGTCATTTGAATGGCTTCTGGAGTGCCACCAATTAGAGAACAGGGCGGATGGGAGGCCCCTTCTACCCCCAAACATAGTACAGAGCTCTACTTGCCGACACCACTGTAAGGTTGGTCTGTCATCCCCCACAAAGCGCAGCACTTGTGGGGCCGCCCTCAGTTGCCTCCCCAGCTTCCCCATTGCTGTAGTATTCTGCAAAGATTTAAAAGGTGCAGCATTTTCTGGAAGGCATAGAAAAACCTAAGGCTTCCAGTTCAGCCACTGGATTTCATTGCATGGCAGGGAGCAAGGCAGAACACTGTCTCAAGTTGAAAGGTACAAAACCTCCAACTGGAAAGGGTTCGGTAGAAACTTGCTCATCACTTAGTAACGTGTGCTGGATGTCCCTTGGATCAGATTTCAGTATTGCAGCCTGAAGGTTCTTTGAGAGGTGCAGCCTATCATCCGTGTACTTGACACATGCCGGCCAAATTCTGTGACTCCTTGTGAGAGACAGGGGGCCTCAGCATCTTCGAAGGAACATTCTTTTGATCCTATTGGCTTCTTTGGCTATTGATGGATCTCACATTTTTCCTTTGGGGGCAAAGAGTTTGGGCGGGTGATGGCAGCCCAACTCTAGACGTTGCTGGGTGGTTTGAATTTTCTAGATACATTTCAATCTGGCACTCAATAGAACTGTTCAGTTCACCTCATCAGGGGACCAGGAGATCCCAGTCTTGGACTCATAGTGGAGTCCAATCTGGTTGATTCTCCTGGACTCCTCAGCAGCTTTCAATACCCCCTGTCTGGATCATCTGGTGGGCATTGACCCCTTTTCCTACTGATGGGTCAGTTTCAGAAGGTGCAGGAACCTTTGCTTGGCACCTTGACATATGCTTTGTGTTTCTAATAGGCCAGTGGTTTCCAAACTGTGTGACATAGTGCCTGAGGTGCTGTGAGGAACTTTCTGGGGTGCCATAGGAGGTCCCTGGCAACCACTTCTTCCATGCTCCCCTAGGCACTGCCATCTTGGATCACATGAGGGAGAACTGCTCCCTCTTTGACAACATTTCGGCGGGGATTGAAGACCTTCCTGTTCCAACAAGCTTTTAATTGTTGACAGGCTGGCTGGTTTTTATACTCTTTTTATATATTTTAGGATCCACGGGGTTGGCTGTGTAAATTTTAAATCTTTTAAATTTTAAATGTTAATTATTTTAATATTGTTTTTAACTATCGTTTTTAATTCTCAAATATTGTAATTTTATTGTATTTTATTGTTGTTAGCTGCCTTGGGTGCCATAGGGCAGAAAGGCAGGGTATAAATTGAATTAATAATAATAATAATAATAATAATAATAATAATAATAATAATAATAATTAGGAGAGCTGGGAAGAAGAAGCTGCTGCAGAAAAAGGGCACTGTGACTAGGGTAAATGTGGGAACTTCTGCATTAGGCCCTATCCCCATGATATTTGACATCGCATAAAACCATTGGGAGAAGTTGCACAGAGATTTGGGACTTGATGTAATAAATATGCAAATGATATGATCCAGGGGCGGTGGATGTTCACCTGGGGTCACTAATGGAACTTAACTGAACTTAAGCAAGTTCAGCCCCGTCAGGCTGCCTAGAGCTTACCCTGGGGTAAAGGACAAATCTCTTCTTGCCCCATGGTGAGCTCCAGCTGCCTCCTACCCTGGGTAGGATGCAGTGCAAGCCAGCTGGCCTGTCTGCTTCTGTCCAAGTTAGGATTGCGCTGTCAATTACACCCAGGTTTGCTTGCTATGTTGTGTTATACATGGGACTGCCTTTGTAAAGTCCGGGGAATTCTACATAGCCTCTAAGCAATTAAGGATGAGGCCCAAGGCTTTAAAAAGACCTCAACAAGATATCAATTGCGATGTCAGAAACGTTGAGCCAGTTGCAGTCAGGAGGAAAATACACTTTGTTTGTCTTGGACAATGACACTGGAACAGATCAAAATCACAAGAAAGGCAAAGGTAGAGGTTGCAAGAATGGTAGCGGGGGGTGGAGATTAGTTGACATTGTAGAAATGAGCTTCTGGTTAGTTCAGGGGTGGAAACATCTCGCGTTAATTGATATTCCTGTAACTCTGTATTCTTGGGGGAGAAATGTGATTTTATATGGGTGTGCAATCAGGAAAGACACCACAACTCTAAACCAGCACACTAACCTTCCCTTCATAAGCTACTTTAAAGATTGGGAACATTTAAAGCTCTAAATCGCTTTCTATCCTTAAATTCTTTGTGAAGGCATTAAGCTGTACCAATAGAGCCATGATGGTGATCTCATCTTATGGAATAATGGTCAGGTATCATATATTTAATAGAGGTCATGATGAAATGCTGGGCGCATCCACAAGTTACTTGGGATACTTTTGATTATTTGTTTCCAACTATCTGATAGCCTTTGCTGTGTCTTCAGGTTTCCTAAGATGCTTCTCTGACAATATTCACAACACAGTAGTTTCAAGTCCTTGCTAATAGAATAATATGCATACTTAGGACATTATTAACAGCACCGTTGACTGTGCCGTTCTTAATAGTCAGTAGTCATATCACACTTGGATTATTCTAAGCATCTCATAAGCATTATCCTAGGAATCATTTCAACAATGCTGTGAGAAGTCAGCTTGAAAGTGGGACCCGAAGCTGAGAAATGCTGGCTTGGCTGATTTCACCAATAGAGTTCCAGATGGAAATGACATTTGAACTGGGGACTTCTTAGCCAGTGGCGGATCTAGGGGGGGCACAGGGGGCATGAGCCCTGGGTGCCATCTTGGGGCTGTCTAGGGGGGCGCCAGTGGCCCCCCACAACATTGTGTGGGTAGACCTGGGCTCCAGAGCTCAGGTCTACCCATTAGGAATGGCCACCGGTAGACCTGGGCTCCGAAGCCCAGATCTACCCATTAGAAACAGTCGCAGGTAGACCTGGGCTCCCTATAGGGAAACAACAGCATTAGAAACAACAGCAGAGCCCAGATCTACCCATTAGGACCAGCCACGGGCAGACCAGTGCTCCCCAGGTCAGGAAGGCATCTGTAGTGCAAACCGTTCCCCACCCATTCAGAACATCTTTCCAGTGCCAAGGCATCTTTAATCATAACTTTTAAGGTCACGGTGAGCTTAGCCTTAGTTTTTTTTTTTGTTTTTTTTTTGTAGTTGGTTCTTAATGTTTGCTGACTTCAGTTTGAAATCCCTGTGTCTCCACTTTCAAAAATCTCAGTGTCTGAAAAAGCCACATGTGAGCAGAGACCATCATGCAATGCTTCCAATTTGCCTATATAACTGGGGGGGGGCAGGCACATGCTAATCTCCCATGCAAATTGGAAGCATTGCATTCAGATTCAGCATACTGTAAGTGTCAAGTGATTTACGCTGGGGGAAGAAAATCCTCTCATGTAATATGTACACTGAATTGAATTTGACTGCCCAGGCTGGATAACTTGGGATCATAGTAGACAACTCAAGATTGAAGATGCTAGCTCAGCTTGCTGTATAAAAGGTAAACTTAGTGTTAGCAATTATTAGGCAAGAGATTGAGGGCCCAATCCAGAAGATCCTTATTGCCGGCAGTACGTGTGTACCGCCAGTGAAAACGTCACGAACGTGTTGTAAAGCAATTCCACCAGACTTCTACACTTGTGCTGAGGCAGAGCTAATTCAGTGCCAGGGCCCAACACAAGCGGTCGGCCTACCAGCGCTTTAGCAGCTCTGGCCAGCACTGCTCTAGCCCGCTGTTCAGGGAGGGGGGAGGAACTGAGCGGGAGGAGGGGAGAAGTCAGCCTCGAAAGGGTGGGACCTGGCGCTGGATTCCACTGCCGGATCCTATCCTGGCAGTGGCTCAGACAGCCCAACATGGGGCTGCTTGATTCACCGCCAGCAAAATAGCTGACTGTGAGACGAGTCCCATTGTAGGTGACAGGGTTTTCCCCGGGGAAGGGGACGAATGTCCCCTTCACCCAAGGAGCCTCCGGCAGCTGCCTGGCTCCCACAGGATGTAGCAGTTGCCATTTAGGTACAGCTGATTCTGCAGGAGCCAGTTAGTTCAGCTTTGGGCTCTGAGAATCCTCCCAGTATCATATCTTTATGTCAATGGTCCATTTAAAATATTCTCTCTCTCTCTCTCTCTCTCTCTCTCTCTCTCTCTGTGTGTGTGTGTGTGTGTGTGTGTGTGTGTGTGTGTGTGCATACATGCACACATGTGTGCATCTATCTATTTATCTATCATGCTAAAAATATTCAGAAAAAAGAAACTAATATGGCAGTGAATTGGAAAACCTTCCTTACAAGGAATGTATTTTATTTCTTTATTAAAAAGTTTTGTTCCACTCTATCAGGCAAAAGCTTTTCAGAGCAGCTGATGTATAATATAAAAATATAAAAATGAAAGTAGCAGAAAGATGGTCAATGCCTGGTGAACAGTGGCCAAAACAACGGTTCACACATCATATCTAAAAGGCCTGAGCAAATGCAAAGGTCTTTGCCTGACACTGGGAAGACATCAGGCTCACTACACGGCAAGCCTCCATGGGCAGTGGTGGGATTCAAATAAATTAACAACCGGTTCTGTGATGTCATAGCCGGAGCCAAAAAATCCCCAAAGCCAGCCGAGGTAAGCGAGTGGGCAGGGCCTGGCCATTTAACAACCGGTTCTATAGAACCTGGGTGAACCCCCTGAATCCCACCACTGTCCATGGGGGAAAGAATTACAAAGTCAAAGAACCACAACTAAAAAGAAAGCCCCTGAGAAATCATGATGTTTCCAATGTTTGTAATTTCCTGATTTGTAATATAAACCAGCAATTCTTAATGTTTGCCCTCAGAGGTGACCATTATAGTTCTGTATGGTCTTCTGGGGTTCATTGTATAGCTGGTGCAAGTCTGGGGAGAAGAAAGGGGCCAGAAGGCCAAAAAGAAAAAAAAAGAGAGGGCTTAGGATCTAGCACATGCCATTACTGCCGAATCCAACCCTCCTGCTATCATCCTGCCCCCTATTCCTCCTCCCTGTCTAGTTTCATCCCTCACCACCCACCTCTCACCCCCGCCACAGCTTTTCCTGGTCCAGTGGATGCGATGGGAAACAGCGACAGACATAGACTTCTGCCACCTCTTGTGGCAGCTATTGGAAGACACTTCTGCTGTCACAAATCTCTCCCCCTGACAGCCCAAGTCTGGATAGGATTGGGCTGTTGGTCTCCAATAGCCCCGTTTGTAGTTCTATCCTGGTCACATTGAAACCCTTTCTACTTGCCATTTTCCCTCAGTCCAGATTGGTGAAGCATTGTAAAATACTTACATTTAAGTGAATTAGCACATGCAAATTAATCTTTTCCCCTCCAAATACCCTAAGGAATGACAACATTGGGGCCACGTTAGTCTGTCACAGTTTTGATTATGTGAAATCATCTCCAGCATATTAGAGGGTACTGTAGTTTTTTGTTGTTGTTGTTGACTGAGTGGAATTTTGTTATATGTTGATTGAAATGTCAAGTAATGGCTGCATTTCATAACTGCAATTTAAAAATGCATAGAATTAAGTAATGTATTCAAAATGATAAAAAGTTAAACAAATTTACGTGCCACACAACATTGGTGACGGTTGTAGTATCTGAGTACTTATACATTAATTGGTCATTTAATTGATTAAAAGCAACAAATTTAATTAACTAAACATTATAATTGGTCAGCAGCCCTTGTAATTACCCAATTCCCATAAGACAAATGTCCTAGTAGCTGTTGTTAATATGCATGCAATTATTCTAAATTGCAGAGCTTTAGGCTCCAAATGCTGCGTCTTAATCAGAAAGGAATCGAGGATGGTTGCAGTGCAGTGGTGGCCTCTTCAACAATGCATAGGGGTGTCCAGAGAGTAGCCATGTAAATCTGTTGCAGCCAAAACAATGCACCTGAAAGGATCTTCAAGACTAATTAGGGATGTGGTGGCGCAGTGGGTTAATTCGCTGTTGCTGGGCTTTCTGACCTGAAGGCTGGGAGTTCAAGACCGCGTGACGGAGTGAGCTCCCGTTGCTTGTCCCAGTTTCTGCCAACCTAGCAGTTGAAAAGCACCTAAATGCAAGTAGATCAATAGGAACCACTTCGGTGGGAAGGGAACGGCGTTCCGTGCGCTACGGCGTTGAGTCATGCCGGCCACATGACCACGGAAGCTTGTCCTCGGACAAAACGCCGGCTCTACAGGCTTTGAAACGGAGATGAGCACCGCCCCCTACAGTCAGTCAAGACTAGACCATTCGGTCGTGGGGAAACCTTTACCTTTTTAATTAGAATGAATGCTGCTTGTCTCCCCTGGCAGCCGGACCTGCTGCGCTTTGACCTGCCCCACCTTGTCCCTGTCACATGAAAGGACCAGTCTGCACACTGGACGAAGCCTTCACACCTGACCCCATGGTCCAGCTCGGCCAGAGCTATTGTGATTGCCATTGCCGTCTGTGAACCACATCCTAGGACGCATTGATCAATTCCATGTAGCTGTTAAGGGTTGCCTCCTCACATATGAACCTATTAATGCATTACAATCTTCTTTGGAGGCATGCAGCCTTTGTGTCCCCCTAGCATGTGGGACTGCAGGGCCTTTTTTGCATTGGCACTAAAGCTGCTCCCATGGACATTCTCCTAGGGAAATTCCTCTCAGTCCTTCTTTATTGGCTTTTGGGCACCAAAGGCATCAAGAATCTTCTGGAAGTGTATTTGATAGCACTGCATACTGTAGCTTCCTCTCTTATTTCTGCTATTACAATAAGTGAAGCTTCAAATTATTATTATTTGAAAAATACCTGCCTTTCCCATGCTGAAGGTGGTTTACATGGGCAGGCTATTCTAATCCACCATTCTTATTCTGTGATTCACTGAGTCCCACCAGATGTAGCCTTCACAGTGTGGTTCTCTCCTCTGGCTGCATGCCATTGAACTTCAGCAGGCAATCTTCAAGATGGTCCCTTGTTCTTTTGCTGGCTGGCCTTCTCACACATACCCATGCTGGCTAAACAGCTCCAGAGTGACTCCGTTCTGTCACAGCAGGTATTGCAGATTGTTACAGCCTGGCATTCCATCTCCCGTCCAAAACTAGACCACAGATTCTCCTGCTTATCGTCACGCAGTACTAGCAGTTCAACCATCATTCCATACCTCCTGCCCTCCTGTATATACCTCCTATAAATGAGTATTTACAGTGTGTCTTCCAAAATAATTTTGGTGTGTGTGTTTTTAATATGATTTTGTATTGTTTGTGGTATGTCTTGTTGGCTGCCTTGGAAACCCTTGGTCAAAAGGCAGGCTCCAACTGTTTATTAATAGAAACAAATAACCCATTTGTAGGAAATATCAGGTGTGTTAATCTTCCCAGCTTTCAGGGAAATTGCCTCCCCATTACTGATTTTCTCATGCCTGATGAGCTTCTAAGGATCCTTGGAGTTTCTCAGTTTGAAAACCATAGCTGTAGTGCTAAGGAGGATATTAACCAGCACATTTTTCCAGATGTACAGATTGGAAGTTAGTTTATGGCTCATTCTGCAATAGGAATGCTAGTTTACAGCCAACAAGGGCCTCTGGTGAGCATACCAGTTTAGGATGCAATCTGTCATGTTTAAACCAATCCCTGTTTCCCGCGTAGCCAACAGCAGAAATACGATATTTGAATTCTAGGCTGTGAAAATTCACTAAGCAATCATTATAGAAACTGGAATGCTTCAAGTGCATTTCTAGTAACGGTTCAATCATTTGCAATCCAACTGATTGCGAGATCATACAGTTTGAATCACCCACACCTACAGTTTAGATCAGTTTCACCAAAGCCAACTGCACTGTTTTCTAGACCCAAGCCTACAGTGCCAGTAAGCCTAGGCTATGATATCATTTCATACCTATATATTTTGATTATATAGATCACTCTATTTTTCTGCTTGTTATTCAGTAGAAACGATGTGGACCTGGGATATAAATGTGGAAAGGTTTCACAACATCTGCTGCTAATTTCTGCCAGATGAACGTGATAATGATGATGAATATTTCTGCTGATGCTGTTGATACGTTGGCCCATCGAAGCTCATTTCTAGACTGTGTGTGGATATCTAATGGAAAATGCACAATTTGTAACACATGCTCATTGACTCTGGCACCATTTCAATAGTCTCAATGTGCTTCAGGAATTCTGGTTGGACACTTCAAGGAGAAACAAAATTCTTCCACCAAATTTTATGGCCATAGCTGACTAAGGGCCCAATTCTGAGGTGCTTTACAGCACATTTGCGACACAGTGGAAGGATGGAGTGATGGTTATCACCCAGCCCCAGCACCTAGAGGAAAGGCCACCAGTGCTCCAGCAGTGCTGATGACTGGTAAGTGAAATTGGGATGGGGGAGAGGCAGGGGTGGGGAGGGGAGGAGCAGGCCCTTGTGGGGATGGGTGGGACCCGGAGGTGGCTTCCACTGCTAGATCCTATGCCCAGCTTCAGGGCAGGCAGCCCGACATGGGAATGCTCAAGTTTCCGCTGGTAAAATAGCCGGTAGAGACTCGAGGAGTCCCATTTCAGGGCACACGACTTTCCTCAGGGGAAGAGGAAGAATGGCCCCTTCCCCCCAAGGAGACCCAGGTGGCTGCCACAGATCCCAGGAGCTAGGAAGCTTGGGATTGGGCTGCCCAACAATGACATTTTTGATGGTGACGCAGCAGGGTTTGCCAGAACATTTGTGGGCAACAAAATAGACACTGATTGCCCATATTGTTTGCGATAGATCCTAGGTTTTTAAAGAATGGTAAACCATTGCCCATCTAGCTCAGCACAGTCTACTCAGACTGGCAATGGCCCTCTTGCAGAGCTCTTTTCTACAAGGGATTACTGTTGTGATCCTATTCACAGGGATTCATTTTGGGCCCACTGGCAGCCATACTCCCTCCTTTCTTATACGTTGATGCAGTGTAAGTTTCCCACTGCATTATGCTGGTAGTATAGGGCAGGATATTGGCTAGAACTAGGAAGTACATGGATCTGAGCCTGTAAAAGACTAGCCCCCATGGGAACCTCACTCCGAAGCCCAGGCTTCCAGCCAAACCCTGCTGGCAGCCTGACTTCAACTTTCCCCTGAAGCTAGCAGTGAGTACACTAATAAAAGGGTAGCGTCACTGAATTGAGCCAGTACCCCAAAAGAACATCCCCAATTAAAACAAAGTACTCACAAACCCAAAATGAAGCTAAAAGCTTTATTTGGAAAGAAACAAGGCTTGTTTGGTCACATGGCCACTTGGGCAACAAAATGAGATCATGAACACACAACAACTAAAACAACAAAACTCTAACTTATTTCCTAAGCTTACTACTTAAACATGCTCAACTTTAAGTAAACTTTCCATAGCTAGATGTTAGCTAAATGTGCAAAGAAGCTAGGTGCAATTCTTCAAGTCTCTCTCACGGCAAGTTGAAATCATGCCATGCTGAAGGAACAGCCCCAGGGTGAAGCTGAACAACGACAATGTGCCAAGTGGTCATTTTTATACCCCTCCTTCTCGCCCAGGTTTTCTCACTTAGATTAATTACTCTTCTGCCCGGAGACAAGGGAGGGCTATTTTCTCATGACCCACAGCTGCGGTTGGAATTTAGGGTGGGCCATCTGGTACCATCCCAGCCTCAATCAGGCCTCTCAAAAATCCTCCCTTAAATTTCACACCAACCACTGATAAACTTTATGGCAACATAAGGTTGTCACCTTCAATTCCCGCTAGCCTGTTTTAACTCAGCCTTCCCCCTTCCTTCTAAAATGGAGTCAGGCCCACAGATGAAATCTGTGGCCTATACTTTTAATCCCTTAGTTCTTTACAGAGCCATTAACATCTCTAAAACCACTGAGGGCACAATCCTAACGTGCACTGGAACAGAACAGGCTGGCAGGCCTGCGCTGTATTCAACACAGGTTGGGACTGCGCTGGAGCATATTTGCGCCCTTGCCCTGGGGTAGGCACCAGCTAGCCCTATGGGCTACTTGGATCTGTGCCTGGTATATAGGAAGCATAGAGCCGAGTTCCCCAGGTGGCCCGAATGAGGCTCCATGTGGGCCAGGGTCGGGGGGGTTGGATGCGGCCTAATCCACACTCCACTCCCCTGCCCGGACCTGCCTACATCCCAGACCGCCCTCTGCCCACCCCATTCTGGCCTTCTTCCCGGCTTCCCCCTACCCGGAATTGCAGCTGAGCCAGCTGAACCTGGCTGGTGCCGGTGCTGTGGTGTTGACACAGGTGCCTGCTTCTGTGGCGCTCCAGAAATGCTGTCGCACATGTTCTTTCCGGCACCTGTGCAACAGCGCTAGGTCAGTACAAGAGGCTTGTGCTGGCTGTGGGTGGTGGCGGTAGTTTGGATTGGGCTGTGATTCATCTCTGTAAACCTCCTGAACTTCCTGAAAAGAGGAGGTGCTTTGCGTGTGACAAACGGGGCTTTTTACCTCATCAGGGAGGCTCGCCAAGGGGGCTGCAGGCCTCTCAGACCTTGCCAGAGTCCAGCGTGATCCCCCCATGAGGTAAGTACCCCTGGGGTGCCTGCAGTGCCGCAATCACTGAAGTGCTTTCAGGCACCCTCCCCAGCCCTAGTCCCGCCATTACAGTGGTCCCAACATCTGAGTAGCACTTTGGGAACCACTGGTAGAGAGGTAGATCTTTCACCCAATGGGAAATTGCCATTCACTCTGGGGTGGAAATTCTACCTTGGTATTTTTGTTCGCAAAAAATAATGGTACATTTGCTAAATTTGGAATATGCTGGGTCATATTTGCAATGGAGGGGTCAGCAACGCAAGACGATTGTGTTGCTACTGGGGTGTGAAGGGATTTTTAAGCAATGCAGGTTAGGATTGAGCTGTCAATGTATTAAATACAATGATACAACTAATTTTATTTAGAATAATGCAGTGGTTCTCAAACATTTCATCACCAGGACCCACGTTTTAGAATGACAACCTGTCTGGGACTCACCAGAATTGATGCCATGGCTGGAAGTGCCATTATTGTGACTCTAGAACCTGCTGATTTCCTGATAATGCAGCAATAAGTTGGGTTATTTCCCAGTCATTTTCCAAAAGCAAATGAATGGGAAAGAAAAAAATCCTATTTACAACCTTGACACAAGCAAAACAACCACGCAGCACTCCTCCTTTCCAGTATCCCATCTTCCCATTTTTTTCAATATGGCTGCTCTAGGTGTTTTGCAACCCACCTGAAACTGGCTCGCAACCCACTGGTGGGTCCCAACCCACAGTTTGGGAACCACTGGAATAATGTCTATAGCAGTCTTCTGGTATGCACCTGTTTAAACCTTCAGAGAGGTTTAGAATATTTTGCAGAACAAATGGCAATACCTCCACTATCCACAGTCCAAAACACAGTTAAGCACACTTAACTCTGAAATCAATAGACATGAGGACACTTAACTCTGTGCTAGATTTTTCCATTACTTTTTCGGCTTTAACATATCATTACTGCTGATTACAAATAACGATTGGTTTTCAAACAGAATACCACAAGCCAATTTTAACCTTGCCCAAGAGTATCTGTGATTTTTCACTGTTGAAATTATCATCTTTTCTACATTGAAAAAAACACCTCTGAATCCATGTGCCCACCAATGTACAGACAGTTTGCACATTTTGCTTCACTTGTCTGACTTTTATTAGTGTAATTACCACAGCAGTGACTCCCTAAATACTGAATGTGTTAGCTGTTTTATTGAAAAATCTAGTTCTTGTCATCATTAGTGCAAGAAAATATTTCCCTACTACAAACTCCAGTTGTTCTGTCATCATTAATCAATTGTAGACTGTAATGCACACTTCATTAATGCTGCTGATGTGAAAGTACTTGTTAGTACTTCCCAAAATATTTATAGGTACAGACAGTATCAAAGCACTTATTCTTGCTAATTTAAATTAGCTTAATTTGATAGGTATTAAGCTGGGATGCAAAAGGGTCACTCAATTGAAAATGTCTGGCTTGAGACACCAATAATTGTATTCAGAATTGTGTTCCCCATGTACAGATATGCCTGAAATATTTACCGAAATGGTAAACTCCATCAGTAAAATTCAAAGGCTACATCTAGTAATACCTCTATTAGGAGCAACCAAAGTGACCACACCTTGTGAATAGTGGTGCTAGCGATGGTAGTTTATGGGGACTCATGTTGGATACAGCTTTGGGAGGAGATGTAGCAGTTTGTCCTGAGTCTTAAAATTGTGGTGGTGGACTTCTTCCTAGCACTCATTTGGCCTGCCTTAGATGTTGCCTATCTATAATAGCACAAATGTGGTGGAGAAAGAGAGGGACAATCAGACCAGGGAGGGGGCAGGATCGGTGGCACCAATGCTACCGATATCCTATTCCCCTTCCTGGACCTGATCCTGTAGTGTGGGTTCATGCAGACCTGCTCCAGCTATTTAGCTAGCGCAAGTCTTATACCCCCACCCCGCACTGCAGAAGCTTACTCTCAGGTAAGGAAATGATTGTTTCCTTAACCAGAGGATCTCCCATCTGCGACTCCCATCACCGTAGGTTGCCACGGTTGCCATTGTGGTGCCACTACATTGGCAGGAGAAGAATGGATAGAATGGGCTGTAAATATACTAGAAGTAGATTGATTTGTCACTTAAACATTTTTCTAAGGAAATTTTTCTAGAAATTATGTACTCCAAATTACCAGTTTGTTATAGTTTGATGATCCTTCCTCTCCCCGCACCCCCCCCCCCCAAAGGAACAGAAATTGTTAAGAAAATATTAAGCGATGATGCTGGATTTTAACATGGGAAAACGGAAAGGGACATTTTAAACAGAAATAACTCTGTCTTTAGAATGAGTCTCACACTGCAATATATATTTTAAAGCATAGCAAGTTGTGACCTTAATACAGATAAAGTGCTTAAGTCCCATTGAAATTAATGGGGCTCATATAAATTGTGACTAACTCATCCCACTCAAGTTCAGGGGAACTTACATAGGATGGGTAGCAAAATCCTAACCGGCACATGGGCAGGCAAGCTGGCTAGCGGGGTAGGAGGCAGCTGGAGTTCACCATGGGGAGCAAGGGGTAAACCCAGGGGTTAGCCCCAGGCAGCCCAATGGGGCTGCTCGGACCTGCACCTGCTAAATTGCAGGCTCAAGGCTGAGCGGCCTGGAGATGCCTGGATTGGGTTAGGATCTGGCTTAATGGTCAGATTCTGACCCATCTCCCCTGGGCTGCACCCTCCCTCCCCCCACCCTTTTCCACCTACCTCCCATCTTCCCCTGCCTTCCCTCACCCTTCAAAGCCCCCTCACTGGCTGAAGTCACCCAGCGTGGGGGCAGGCTACCTGCCTCCATGTGTGGCGTCCATGGGTCAGCACAAGTCCTTACACCAGCCCAGTACCTTTTTCCTCAAAACAGATGTGCCTTATTGCACATTTGTAACCACATTGGGCCTATGCAGGCAACATGTGCCAAGGGTACAACTGGATCTTTATGTCCTCACTTTACAGAAGTAAGCGCCAGTAAATTCTCTAATATTTACTTCCAAGTAAATATCCATAAGGTTGTGTCCTACATTTCTCTGGATTGGGGTCCCTGTATATAACTCGCACTCCGGTTAATGCTATCCTAAAGTTTCATCCGCTCTCTTGAGAGAACTTTCTGAAATGAGTTTCTGGTCTCAGCTGAAACCTTGCCATTTCTTCTTTGACCTCAAATAATTGAACGCTTTAGATGTTTTTTGATGGAGCTTTAAACATTCAATACATTTTAACTAGTCTTGAAATGAGTCGTATTTTACTTTCATACTCTTCTATCTGCGGTCAGAGGTCATGTCTGAAGACAAAATTGTATCTTCATTTCAATGCATTTTAATATAGCTTTTACGAGTCAGATTTCTTTTCCCCAAGACGTTCATTCCATACGAGTGTATAGAAGCATCTGAAAACTTGCGACACCAGCAAAAACACATGATTAGGGATACTTAATGCTATGCTAGCGCAACACCACAAAACATGATGTGGAATATGCAGTGGTTGAGAACATTATAACAGTGATATGAAGAAATGAGTATCAGTAATGTTCTGGATTGACTGTTCGTTGTTCCTATTGTTTTTCAGCACATTTAGATGGCAATGTTTTGTAGTAACATTACATGCTTGGAAATGAATGCTGCCAGATATAGGCTGCAATCCTTTAGACACTTACTTGGAAGCAAGGTCCACTGAACAAAAGAGAAATAACTCTGAGTAGATATGCATAAGATTGCATGCTGGTTCTCTTTAACATCTTCATCAATGACTTGGATGAAGGGATAAGGGGACCTCATCAAATTTGGGGATGACACAAAACTGGGAGGAGTAGCAAACACTATAGAAGACAGTAAAAGCCTTCAGGAAGACCTTGACAAGATGGAATACTAGGCTGAAAAGTATAAGATGAAGTTCAACAGGGAAAAATGCAAGGTTCTACACTTGGGCAAAAATTGGCTTGGCTGCACAACATGTGAGAGGGATCTTGGAGTTGCAGTGGTCACAAGATGAACATGAGTCAGCAGTGTGATTCAGCTGCAAAGAAGGCTAATGCAATTTTAGCCTGCATTAATAGAACCATAGCGTCCAAATCACAAGAAGTTGTGGTTCCGCTTTACTCCGCATTGGTGTGACCTCACCTGGAGTACTGTGTTCAATTCTGGGCACCTCAGTTCAAGAAAGATGCAGCCAAATTGGAGCAGGTTCAGAGAAGAGCAATGAAGTTGATCAGGGGTCTAGAAAACAAGTCCTATGAGGAAAAGTTGAGGGAACTTGGTATGTTTAGCTTGGAGAAGAGAAGACTGAGAGGGGATATGATAGCACTCTTCAAATATCTGAAGGACTGTCATAAGGAAGAAGGGACAAATCTGTTCTCATCTGCCTATGACAGTAGAACTAGGTCCAGTGGGTACAAACTGCAAGAGAGGAGATTCTGGCTGGACATCAGGAAGAATTTCTTGACGATAAGGGCAGTTCGACAGTGGAATAGTCTGCCAAGGGAGGTGGTGGCATCTCCCTCACTGGAGACCTTCGAGCAGAGGCTTGACAGGCACCTGCTGGAGATGCTCTAGGAGGATTTCCTGCTACAGGCAGGGGGTTGGACTAGATGGCTTTGTAGGTCCCTTCCAACTCTATGATTGCACTATTAGGTGCAATCCTAACTGAGTTAGGCCAGCACATGTCCCCTGCATCGGCCTAGGAGTGCTGCGAATGTGCCATAAAGCACATTTACTATGACCTGCGAGCAGGCTAGGCCGGCGCGAGGATGTGTGATGGCCTGTCTGTGCTGGATCCCAAGGGATGGGTTGTGGCCAGCCTAAGGAGGCTGGCACATGGGCTCAGGGAGGGGGGAGGGAGGCAGATCAGGGTGGGGGAAGGCAGGCTTGTGGGTGGGCCAGCCCGGGGGGGGGGGAGTGGAGCCAGGATGTGGAATGGATCTGAACCCCGTCCCATGCCGAGTTGGCCCTACATGCACTGCTTGGATTTGCAACGCAGTCAAAGCTGCCTCCTAGCCACAGCCACAGCCACCTCCTAACTGGGCTGGATTGGGCATAGGCCAGCCAACCTGCCTATTCCAGCCTTGGTTAGGATTGGGCTATATGGGATGTTGGAAGTGCATGTCAGATTCCTATTCGACTTCTCTGCATTAGGCAAGGCTTCCAATCCTCTCCACCAAAGAATTCCAATATGATTTCTTTACCTTCCAGTTGCATTTTGTGTTTCTGGTCTTGAAGGTCAATGCATAGTTACAAAGATTATTTTTAACTAGCTTTTATGTACCCGGCTTCGCCCGGGTGTTTATATCTGCCCTCCCTGACCCATCCCTGACCCATCTCCCAATTTCGGGCGTTTTCGACCATTTTCACCTGGGGCCTCCTGCGCACCCCCACCCCCAGGGGCACGGGGGGGGGGGCTGACACCCACAGTGTTTGTCTCCAGGCCGGAAGGCATACGCATGCCGAGTCTGGCGGCAATTGCTCCAGGCGTCACAGTGGGGCATGGTGGACATCTCGTATCGCACCCTTTCCCATCCCCCACATTGGGGTGTGTGGACCCAAACTCCCACAGCATCGCTGTTGGCCTCGGTGAGCCCAGAAACTACAGAACCGTGGACGATCTCGTCCATTTTTTACCATATTCACGCGGGGGCCCTGGGGCCCCCCGGGGCACTAGGGGGGCCAGACTGTTGCCAGGCTGGAAGGCACGCGCATGCCGGATTTGGTGCACATCGCTCCAGGTGTTGCAGCAGGGCAAGGCAGATATTGTGTCTTGCACCCCGTCTTGCACCCCACGCCAAGGGGGGGCGAACCCGGACTTCGATGGTGTCAGGAGCATCGCCGTTCACTCCAGCAACCCCAGAAACTATGGATTCGATGCCGATTTTGGCCGTTTTTGACCATTTTTACTTGGGGCCCCCCACGTCCCCCCCGGGGGTGCTAGGGGGGTCTGACCCCCGCAGTGTTTGTCGTCAGGCCACAAGGTGTATGCGTGCCAAGTTTCGTGTCGCTCAGTCCAGGCGTTCCAGCAGGGCATGGCGGATGTTGTGTCTCGCACCCCTTCCTGCCCCCCACGCCGAGGAGGGGTGAACCTGAACTCGCACAGCGTGGGGAGCGTCGCCACTCGTCCTGGCGACCCCGGAAACTATGGATTTGACACCGATTTTGGCCGTTTTCGACCATTTTCACATGGGGACCCCCACGTACCCCCACCCCGGGGGGCGCTAGGGGGGCCCGACCCCCGCAGTATTTGTGGCCACGCTGCTAGGCTTCCGGATGCCGAGTTTGGTGCCAATTAGTCCAGGCGTTCCAGCAGGGCATGGCGGACGTTTCGCACCCCTTCCTGCTCCCCACGTGGGGGGGGGGGCTAAACCCAGACCCCAACTGCATCGGGAGCGTCGCAGCTCATCTCGGCGACCCCGGAAACTGTGGATTTGACTCCAATTTTGGCCGTTTCTGACCGTTTTGACGTGGAGACCCCCCCGTACCCCCACCCCCGGGGGCTCTAGGGGGGGTCTGACCCCCGCAGTGTTTGTCGCCAGGCCACAAGGTGTATGCGTGCCAAGTTTCGTGTCGATCGGTCGAGGCGTTGAGGAGCCTATTCAGAACATACGGACATACATACCCACACACACACCCACGTTCGTTTTTATATATATAGATGACTAGCTTTTATGTACCTGGCTTCGCCCGGGTGTTTATATGTCCCCTCACTGACCCCCCCCCCCACTCACCAGTCATACAGATGGCCCATTTATATGTCCCATACCTGACCCCCCCTCACATGTGTGCCCGGGTGTTTATCTGTCCCATCCCTGACCCCCCCCACTCACATGTGTGCCCGGGTGTTTATATGTCCCATCCCTGACCCCTCCCCCCACTCACATGTGTGCCCGGGTGTTTATATGTCCCATCCCTGACCCCCCCCCCCACTCACATGTGTGCCCGGGTGTTTATATGTCCCATCCCCGCTGCTGTACTGTTTCTGTTGCTCTAGATGTAGCAGCTCTGTCTCTCTTATCGTTTAGTCTTTTGTCACGCTGCTGTACTGTTTCTGTTGCTCTAGATGTAGCAGCTCTGTGACATAGTGTTGCAAGTTGTTTTTTTTT
>JAJKFI010000035.1:2342685-2387217 GCA_029204185.1 Lerista edwardsae | reverse complement strand
GGGGGGATAGAGGAGTTGTCTAAGCCAGTGGTATTCAAACTTTTTAGACTGTGACCCACTTTTTAGAATGGCACTAGTATCAGGACCCACCGGAAGTGATGTCATTAATCTGGACGTGATGTTGTGGCAGGAAGTGACATCATCAAGCAGGAAGTGCTGTCCTTCATAATAAACATAATAAAATGACACTTCTGAAATGCAAATTGGTTTTCTTGGACCGCAGCAATTGCACAACCACGAAACATCTTCGACAGAAAGCAAGATTAGGACAAAATACGTATTATGTAAAAGCACAGAAGTAAAAACAAAATTCAGTATGCCAGAGGTGATGTGGTAATAGAACAGTGAGCATCAGTGCACTTGCCACTGAGCACAGGGTGCACTTGCCACTGAACTCCTAAGCAGGGGGTTCAACTCCATTATTTTTTTATTTGTGACCCCTTCCATTCATTCCATCCACATCTGAAGCAAAAGACAGGAATGGTATTGGAGGAAATCCTTGAGGAGGGAGCATGGAAATGCTTGAGAAGTACAATCCTCATGTCTTCTAGGGTTAGGTTCCTTGCAAATTCACAGATAACGAACCATTGATCCTATGGGATCAATGGGGTTAGGTGCAAGGGGTACCTTATCTGCCATCGGAAGAATCTAGCAGAGACCCTCAGGAAGCCAGCAGAGTGCAGCAGGAAGTGCTAAAAGATCTCTGAATGCTACAGAGACCTTCCAGAGGCTGCAAGGATCTTCAGAATGGCACCTGCAACCAATATGGACCCCTTAAACGTGGCCAGCAGATGCTTCTGCCAGCCATTTTAAATGGGCCAGTGCTGGTCTCAAGTGCCATGCTGAACATCCCTGCAGCCTCTGGAAGGTCTCTGCATAGCAGATAACAAGGACAGAGACACAAATAATGAGAAAAGTAGCAATTCTTCCCCTCACAGATAAGCGAGGTCACATATAAAGGGCTGTAAACATTTGCATCCCATCCTGCATACAACAAGGTGATGTAAGCAAACTAATGTTCACCGGTATCAAGATAGCTCAAGTTGGCCCTGACTCAACCAAATAGAAGCAGCTCTTACAGTCCATTGCTAAACTATAAATCAGGCCTGATCTGCTCCTAACCCATAGTTAACACTAAAAAGTGGTGTATTGGTATCACTAGGAGAAATGATTGATTTAACTGATATCATTAATAGTAGATGACTGCATTTGGGTGGTTACTGAATCAGCCCACTTCCCAATCAGTTTTCCCACAATAACTCAGGTAGCAGCTGTGTGTAATCAAGGCATTTGGCTAATGTTATTTTTGAAATATTGCCGAACAGCTTAAAGACATCTATTTGTCAATATTAACAGGATGAAAGAGATGTAAACTGCCCCCATTAAATGTGATACGTGCAGACAGAATGCTAATAAATCTGGCAAATTGCAAGGAAAATTGGGCATGATCCAGCCAAAGTAAAACATTTTAAGTCCTCCCTCCCCCAGTAGTACAGAATTAAATTTATGCTGATGGTTATAATGCTGTGCTCATTTAGGAGTTTGTCCCATTGACTTCAATGGAACTTTTGAGTGAAAATGCATAGAATTGGGCTACACTTTCCTCCCAGTGGGATTTGAGTGCATACATTGGGTTGGATCATGCCAATTGACTTTAACTTCCTGCATGCTAAACACCAGGAACTGTTTAATTGGAACACTTCAGGGCTCTTTTGGTAATGGCTACATGACAACACTTTGCTTATGGATTGGCTTTTAAGACATATTTTACTTTTCAACAAATCCAAAGCAATTAGGAGCCCAATCCTATCCTTTTGCCTCTTGCAGGTATAGTCATGCCAAAAAGGAGTGCGCTGTATCCAGTGGTGGTGGGACATCTCGAGGCTTCAGAGGGGAAAGGCTTACCCCTCCATAAGACTCCCACTCCAAAATGGGTCTACTTGGACCGCCACTGGCTCTGTAGCGGGTGCATGCCCACAAAAAAAATGTGGAGGTGGCCAAAAGAGGGGATAGGATCTGGTTTGTGTCATTGCCACTGGATCCACCCTTTCCTTCAGGCTAAACGCCCACCCCCGGTGCGGCAGGTAGTGTGCTGGTGGGGTAGCCAGGATGGGGACTGGCATACATCCTGAGGTAAGCAATGTCAAGGGGTAAGCCAGGACTGGTCTGACAACACCTGTCTGGGTTGAGATGCTGGCTGGTGAGCCCCTTGGCTGGTTCATGCAAAGTCCAAGGCTTTGCATGGGTGGGTTGATGCTGGTCAGCTGCCTCGACCTTTGGCTGGGATAAGCTAACCCAACACTCAGTTGGGATGGTGCCTGGAACCTGGATGTCACACCCATTGTTTGGGCTGGGGGAGGTAGACAGCCAGGCTGTTTCCCCCAATATTAGCTGCCAGCACACTTGGGGTTATTCACTAGATAGTTTTTCCCTGCTGCAGGTTATTTTGTCGTATTCTATCAATAAATATTCTCCTGCCAACCTAGCAGTTCGAAAGCACCTAAAAATGCGAGTAGATAAATAGGGACCACTTCAGTGGGAAGGTAACGGCGTTCCATGCGCTATGGCGTATAGTCATGCCAGCCACATGACCACGGAAACTTGTCCTTGGACAAATGCTGGCTCTTCGGCTTAGAAACGGAGATGAGCACCACTCCCTATAGTCGGTCACGACTAGACCATTCAGTCGTGGGGAAACTTTTACCTTTATCAATAAATATTAATCAACCCAAGCCTCTGTCTTGCATGCTTATTGGGGGGTGCCAATGTAAAGCAAAAATTCCATCTATCTGTTGTATGTTGGAGATTGGGAACTTTATATTTTGGGGACTGAAACTGGCCCCTAGTTGATGGGTTTTTAGCTACTTGTGACTGTTGGATTGGAAAGGGAGGACTGCTTAGGTAAGAGCCACTTCCTCATCCAGCTATGGAAAACTGCAGTAAGCTGCTGGATTGGGACAGTAATAAGATTCTCAAGAAAAAGGTTGTGTTGTTTATCGGTACTGCAATTTTCTCCTACCACTGTTTTATTCTTCTGTCCTTTTCAAGTGTTTGCAATCCAATAATTCAGTGAATTTTTTATTTTATTTTTTTGCGCAAGCAAGTCACACGTTGCAATTTATAAACAATATGTGATATCGACAAGAAAGCCATATCACCCTTTAGGGGAATGTTTGTGATTGATGTGTCCCTTTAAAAATTGAATTTGGGATTGCAACTTGCCAAAGCCAATTTGTCTAATTGCAGAAGAAGATCATAAAGCAGACAGACAGCAAAAGTTTTAGCTGTAGCTACGTGAAGTGTGTAGTCATAACTTATAAGTGCTAACTGACTTATTGAGGTACATAACACAATCCATAGGCTCTCATGTATCACACCCACTCCACACCCACACTTTCTTCCAGTGATCTATATGAGCCATTTCGTTGGTCTGAATATGGTTCAGTGAGCTTGAAGATAATAAAGAAGAAATAATTAAAAGACAAAGAAAACAGTGCAGATGTTGCAGAAGAACGTTGGCTAAAATCTGGGTTCGATTTTCTGTCTTTCTGTCTCTTTCTACTCTGTCTTTTTGAACAAAAAGATGTCCAGATAATACTACAAGAGAGAAATGGTTCAGTTTTCAAAGCCCAATCCTAAACTTCTACTGCCACCAAGATCTTAACTGATTTTAATCAGAAGTTTGCTCATGACATTTGTTCCACACCCCCAATGCCCATGAAGTGCAACCATTAGATTGTAAGCAGGGCTGCCCTTAGAAGTGCAAATCTTTTGTGAGGGGGCACCCCCACAGAACCCCCTACTCATGAGGATGAGCATAAGAAGAGCCTTGCTGGATCAGGCCACAGGCCTATCTAGTCCAGCCTCCTGTATCACACAGCAGCCCACCAGCTGCCCCAGGGAGCACAAGAGACAACAAGATGCCTGCATCCTGTTGCTACTCCTGTGCACCTGGCATTCTGAAGTAGCCTACTTCTAATGTAAGGGGGTAGCACCACCCATCATGGCCTATAGCCCACGATGGACCTTTCCTCCAGAAATCCTTCCAATCCCCTTTTAAGGGCACCCAGGCCATCACCACCTCCTGTGGTAACCAGTGTGAGGCTCCCAGCAGATGCATCACTGCCAACTGCATCCAGGGTGCCCTGGATGCCTTCGTTTGATTTCAATTCTTGTTTTAAAATATATCCTGCTTAACATCATAGCCACACAGAAACATGGGGTGCTTTGTAGTGTTTAAGAATGCAGGGGGAAAAAACCCCCTGAAATGTTTCCAAATTTTTGATCAACCTTTCAGTGTCTTCTGGTATTTATACTGGTTGCAATATGGATATGATTGCAAAAACAATGAGGCATGGAAGGGTTAAATTATTCTGAGGCCGCATTTTGTTTGTCTGAATTGCAAGGTATACCATTTACCTGTACAGATTTAGCTCTAATTATAAAACTGTTCTGTATGTGATTGCAGCATATAAATGCTGCATGATTACATTTACCTGCTGGTGGAAAGCAGGTCTTGTCTTTTGAGGCTACCATCCTACCCAATACTCTAGTTTAAAAAAAAATTCTCTGGGTACTACAAATAGTGGCCAGTACAGCGCATAGGGCAGATTGAGGCTGGGAAGCCGAGTGGTGTCGACGACGGTGATGCTGCCAATAGCCTACCTCCTTTCCCAGCCTCAGGCCCCAAGCCACATCTACACAGATTTGCACCAGATATTTTGCTGGTGCATATCCCTTTAAGAAAGCTGGTAATGAACAGCCAGGTGATGAAAGTGGTGGTGAGGTAATTGGGGCTGGGAATGGACCAACAGTTAGTAGATTGAAGAAGCCTGATCCTTAAAATGCTCAGTTTTTGTCCTTGCATTTAGAT
Source organism: Lerista edwardsae (assembly GCA_029204185.1). Classification (NCBI taxonomy): domain Eukaryota; kingdom Metazoa; phylum Chordata; class Lepidosauria; order Squamata; family Scincidae; genus Lerista; species Lerista edwardsae. The sequence goes on along the minus strand of JAJKFI010000035.1, from coordinate 2,382,344 downwards.
TGTTCTGTCTATACTAGGGCTTTTTAAACTTTTGGCTGGGCTATTGGCGATAGTCTTGAGGTTGGGAGGCAAGAGAATGGGTCAGTGTTTCAAATGGTGGGTCAGGACCCATTTGGTGGGTTGCGACCTGATGTCAGGTGGGTTGCGGAAAGCTGGGAACAGCCATCTTAGAAGCTGCAAACCTTACTCTTGCTATATTTCTTTCGTGAGTGTTAACAGTTTGAATTTTCAAGTGAGGTTTTTTAAATTTTGTTTTTAGTTCCTAAAATTTTGTCCTATCTTGCTTTTTGTCAGGGATGTTTCATGGTTGTGCAATTGCTGCAGTCTAAGACTGCCAGTTTACAATCCAGGTGTGTTATTTTATTATGTCACAGTGATGGAGCTTCCTGCTTGATGATGTCAATTCCAGCTATGATGTCACTTCCAAGTTAACGACATCACTTCCAGTGGGTCCTGACACGAATGCCATTCTAAAAAGTGAGACCTGGTCTAAAATGTTTGCAAACCACTGGAATGGGTTATTTAGTTCAGAGTTTTTTTGGATTTAGGGTAGTTAGATCACTCCCTTGAAAAAGCCTCACAAAGTTGGGATGAAATGTTGGGAAATCATTCAGTTTTCTGGATGTGGCCTGGGATCAGAGGTGTCACCTACTCCCCAGTAGACGGTTCGCTGGGCAGGAGTAGGGAGTGATTGACAGTCCGTCGATTCACTTCCGGTTTCTTCGCGCGCCACGCGCGGCTTTCCCTTGCCTCGGAGGGGGTGCCTGCTCGTCTTGGGGGATGGGTGGGGGGTGCCTGGGCGAGCAGGCGCTCCCTCCGAGGCGAGGGAAAGCCGCGCAGGGCGCGCGAAGAAACCGGAAGTGAATCAACGGACTGTCAATCACTCCCTACTCCCGCCCAGCGAACCATCTACTGGGGAGTAGGTGACACCTCTGCCTGGGATCCCAAAAATGAGCTTCTCTTTTCATGGCTTTCAAATTTGTTTATAGAGGCATTTGTGAGCACTTGAACATGAAATGTTTAAAAAATTAAACTTCATTCAGAAAAGGAGAACGAAGTGGATAGTTTTACTAAGGATGACACAAAGCCTTCTTCCACAGGTTTCAGCTATGTTTCACCAAGGCCAAAATGTCACGGTGTACATCTTGGTTGTGAGAAAGACAGATTGAAACTAAGCAAAATTGATAGATATAAGAAAGGTTTGTTTACAGGCAGCTTCCAAATTGCTCAATGCATTTCAAACGTAAATGCTTTACCTCAGATGAAACTAGTCAACATATACATTGAGGTCAATAAACTGGTAGCATTCAGTTTATTTCCTACAAAGTGAACACCTGAGGTTTTATCCAAATTTACTATCACCATGGAAAAACTACTCTCTCCATATTTTTGTCTAGTATAATCTTCAATGGGAAGTACTCAGTGAACATTTTCAGCAGTGTCAAAAAATTGCCCCCTCTTGATGATTTGTTTATTTGTTTGAAGGATTTACATCCCACCTTTCTCTCACATTCAAGGGCACTCAAGGTGGCCTACAAAAGAAAACTAATTAAATTGAAACAATACTAAAAACATTAAGCATAAAACTATTAGAACAAACCCCAGGTCACAAAAATTATTAATATTCCATCTCATTAAAAATGCCTGCCTGCAATGTCAGTCAAAAGCTTCCCTGAGGAAAAAAGGTCTTAAGGCCCTGCCAAAAGGTTTCCAAAAGGAAACCAAAAGGGAGTCTTTCAATTCCAGGGGGAGGGAATTCCATAATGACAAGCCATCACCAAGAAGCCCCTATTTTTAGCTGCCATTCCCTTCATCTCTGCTGATGGTCAGTCAGACTACTAGCCAGACTCTGCTGGTGCACAGTCAGAGGGACCCCCTCTGAAGACATGAGAGGATTATATGGGAAGAGGCAGTCCCTGGACCTGAGCCATAAAGTTAAAACAAGCACTTTGAATTGAGCCCAAAAATGAACAGGCAGCCAGTGTAGTCGCCGAAGCAATGACCCAACTGAATCAAACCAGCAACCACACTGGCAGCTGTGTTCTGCATTAATTGCAGAACTATTTTCAAAGGCAGCCCCACATAGAGCATGTTGCTGTAATCTAATCTAGATGTCACTAAGGCATGGGTCACCGTGGCCAGGTCTGAGTGACCCAGGATGGTAGCAGCTGGGAATCAGCCAAAGGTGAGCAAAGTCTCCTCTAGTCACAGCCACCACCCTGAGAATCCAGGAGGAGCTGCAGATCTAGGAGAAACCTCCAAGCTGCAGACCTGCTCCTTCAGAGGGAGCGCAACCCCTTTCAGGGCAGAACTTCCAAAACCAAAGTCATGCATTTGCAGATCAGGAGAACATCCATTTTATCAGGCTTTAATTTCAGCTTGTCCACCCACATCCTGCTCCCATCTGCCTCCAGACAATGATCCAGGACTTTGACTTCCCTCTTGGACAAGGGAGGAAAGAAGAGCTGGATATCATCAGCACACCGACTGCACCCTACCCCAAACCTTTGGATGACCTATCCCAGTGGCTTCATGTAGATGTTGAATGGCATGGGGAAAAGAATGGAACCTTGCAGCATCTGTCAGCCAGAATCACTGCAAAACAGTGTCTCCAAGCCCCAACTCAGTCAACTGACTCAGAAGGACACCGGCTGCTGAGAGGTCCAACAGGACTAACAGGAATGCACTCCCCTCTGTCCATTCCCCCAAGGTGACCAAGGCAGTCTACATCCCAAACCTCAGCCTGAAGTCAGACTGCAATAGATCCAGATAATGAGCTTCCTCCAGGACTGTCTGAATCTGGGATGATACCACCCACTGAATCACTTTGCCCCAAAACAGAATGTTTTAGAATGGCTGAAAGTTATTCACGTCAGTAGGAGCCATGGAGGGTTTCTTCAGGAAGGGGTGAACCACTGCCTGCTTCAAGGTTGGCAGCAGCACCCCATCCCTCTGAGATCAATTAACCACCCTCCCTATCCACTCCGCCAGCCCTCCCCAGACAGATTTAAGTAGCCATGCTGGACAATGGTTGAGCGGCCAAGCAGCTGGCCTAACACTCCAGAGAATCCTGTCCACATCCTCAGGTTCTACACGCTGAAAAGAATCCCAGATGGAAGATTGTACAAATGACCCAGGGACTTTGCTAGATACGCCTAATGTGGTGTGCAGGTCATGCTTGATTTATCTGCATCAAAGACATATGGGAAGACCTATTTCAAGATCGCACTATGTAACTATAACTGAGTTTAGATCATAAATACCTAACATGCTCCTGTAACACAGTATAGATATCGTCTACCTGAACCCATGCAGCTTTATCTGCAGGTAACTGAAGTTATAATTACAACAGTGTAGCACTGTTATGGAGTGCAGCTATCGCCTAGGAAACCAATGGTGTACAGAATCAAAACAACCCTCTAAATACAAAATTGGTAGAATTGAACATCCAAGTTCCAATTGTGCTCTAAGCATATAAATACACCAATTCTTCTGGCACAGAGGCTTGTTTCAAAGCATTCTTTCAGTAAGAAAATGTTCTCACTACATTCTTTGCAAATGCCTTATGAAATGGTGGCTGAAACTCATTCTTGCCTCCCACCTCTTTTACACATTCAGGGCACAATCCAGGCCCTCACATAGCACCAACACAACATCTTTCTGTTGGTGCTATGTCATTAGCGCCAACATGGGGGTGCCAAGCCGCACCTCCTGCATCAGCGTAAGTCTCCCAGGCCGGTGCTAGCTGGAGCGTGAGCAGAGAGCCGCCCTTGCACCAGCTGAGCTCCGCTGATGCAGGGGCAGTTCTGGGAGGGCAGAAGGGCAGGGGGTGGGCGGAACTAGGCAGGGAGTGGGTGGCCTGGTGGGCGTGCTGGCCTGGGGAGGGGGTTAGATCCAGGATGTGACTGTTAGGCCACATCCAAGGCCTCGTCCCCAGGCTGCGCAGCCCCAATTTGGGCCATGTGGCTTCCTCGGTTCTGCACCCGTGATTTTGTGGGTGCAGATCCGAGGAGCACATCAGGGAGGCTGGCATTCTTGCACTGGGGAGGCCCCAGTTGCCTTGGAAGCTGCGCTGGATACAGCGCAGGCCCGCCAGCCTGCCTGCTCCAGTGTGGTTTAGGATTGGGCTTCCCACCTTCTTCATGATTTTGTGTCCATTCACACGTGTATCAATAAATCCATTTTCTAATTCTATTCACCTGATTCTATTCTATTCTATTCACCTAATTCTATTCACCTTTCTAATTGTATTCACCACCCTCTAAGATAGAAGTGTTCACAGCTGTCAGTTGCCATGTGGCTATAGCTGGAAAATGACTGACGTAAGAGCCATGGGCTCCTGGGAGTTTATGCCATTTGGAATATCCCTAAGTAGCCCTGGTACCTTTCCAACCCTCCATGTTCTGTGCAAGTCAGTTTTGCTTTATGCTTCCTTGCATCAGTGTAATGTCTGAATTACACTGGAATTGGAATTGAGATATAGCCTCAGTGGGTTCCTCCACACCATTTGTGGTATACTTTTTTTTAAAGAACCACAAAGTAGACTCTCACAAAAGTAGCAGTGATGGCTGCGGGTGGTGGTGGTGTTGCCCTTATGTGGCTTTCTTTGGGCTTGTGGGTTACCTAGCAAATGGGTTGGGACCAGCCAGCTCTATTCGGACACTGGATTGGCCTTTTGTTGTAGGGATACACATCCATTGCAGATTCAATAATATCAAAGAAAGTCCTGTACTTAATAGCCCAATCCTGGAATTAACATTCTGCTGGTGGAACACACTTTACATTGTTGTAAAATGCATTCCAGAAATGCATGGAGCTGCACATTATTGTCAGAAGAGGCCTTGTGAACAGCAGCAGGGAAAAGAAGGCCCGTTGACTTCAGTAAGTTAGCTGGGTGACCATAACAGGCCAGGAACATGTCGGAAGTGGGAGGAATGGGACCTGGCATGGGCAACCTGCACCAGATACTATCCTCTTTGGAGTGAACTGATACTCCCCATTTGTCTCCCTGGACCTGCACCAGCTAAAGTCCAAGGGCACTCTTTAATAATGCTCATATTTATATACCGCCTTTCTTAGGTCATTAGATTGCTCCTCTGACTTTAACTCAAGGCGGTTTACATAGGCAGGCTTTATTCATAAACGCAATACAAAGGTTTTTACAAATTACAAGGAAGTTCTATCTTTCAAGATCATACAACATACAGTTGGTACTTTCATGGTGTAGTCTTCTTACTGGCCATACAATGAAAAGGCTTACAGAGGGACAAGGGAAAATATTTCCCCTTTCCCCTCTAAGTCTCTTCATTGGTTCCCTTCCACCATAGCATGCTGCTCAGCTCATTTTGGCATGGCTTCGTGCTACGGCAGGGAAAACCATAGGGTTGATTATGTTGTGGCTCAGGCTGATTTGCTCCTGCTATCTCAGAGTTGATGTGGTCTTGGATGTATATTGGCACAATGTTTTGTAGTGATAATTCCCATTTTTGAGATAGTCTGGATGTATGTGACAGGAGGGCTTATCTATTTGGGGGCCCAAAATGGGTGTGGATATGTGTGTGTCTGTGTATGAGTGTTGCACTCCCTCAATGAAAGGTAAGAGATAAAAGTAATAAACAATAATACATTCTGTTCTACGTTGAATTTGAGTTTCAGATCTGAAATTTCTTATTAAAATTCTGAATTGTGACATTTTAAAATGGGCCTAACTCTGAATAATTTTTGTTATAATTGTAATTGGCTGTAAGGTTACTGTCTGGTTACTGTAAGGTTACTCTAATTCCTATATTAAGGATTAATAATTAAATACCGGTAGTTAATCTGGCTCAAGATGTATATCTTTCTTCCGTTGCTGGAAAAGGGAATCTAAACATTTTAGCCCTGTAAAAACTGTTCTTGCCGTTTTGACCTTGGCTTTATATAATGCATGACTTTGTCATTAAACATCAGCAGAAAAGCTCTGAAGTAGAACTTAGATACAAAGGCTAATATATTTTTAAATATACTTGGTTTGTTCCATAATAGAAATGATTAATAATGTAATATTAAAAGAGTTAGATGCATCAATCATAATGAACACAGAATTTGGCAATGGATATAAAATGCTTTGCAAGTTCCTAGTATGGATAGACTTGCAATAGGATGATAATAAAATGGTATGATAGGAATGTGAATCATTAACACTTCTGTTGTTGTCCATATGTAGAACTGTGAAAAAAAAAAGTTTGCTGAAAATAAGATGAGGAAAGATTAAAATGAAAAATAGAACTGCATTTATCTAGTGCAATATTGGGTTTCCTATACAGAGACCATATGTAAATGCTAGTGATATGGAAGGGAACAAGATTAACTAGAGCTCAAGCAGGTGAAATAACTAAAGCGGAAATGAAACTGGATTGTTAAGATGAAGAGGCAAACAGCCATGGAGAAGATGGCGAGTGATTTCTGATAAAGAGATAGATGGGTTTTGAAATAGTTCTAAAATAAAAATAAAAAGTCTGAATGGTTGGAAGATTTTACATTGACTTTGTATAGAGAACTCAGTGAAGGGCTGTCTAAATCATAGGAATCCCCCTCTTCTTTCCCAAGAATCTCTCCCATTTTCCTCCTTCCTCCCTCCTTCCCGGCCTCCTTTCTGGCTCCTGGAAGCCCCCACTTCCTTTTCCCAGAATCCTCTGAGAAGTCCATCTAATCTTTCTACCTGCCCCACATTTCTTTCCTTCTCATTCTGCTTCTCCTCCTCCTAAGGTGTTCCTCTCGCCTCCCCTCTCCTTTGTTTCTCCTAATTGCTTCCTCCTGGGGCTTCAGAGTGTATATACGTATGTTAGCCACGGAATTTCCTTTAGATTAAACCATCAGCTGGACCCTACTTTTGAATCTTCCTTTCTGAGCATTCAAATAAATCCTGTTATGACACCTTTCACCCTCACCCCCATTTCCCTTTCCCTGCTGAATTATATACTGTAGCTCTGCCATTAGCCACTTCACAGGACTCTGTACTTGATTGTTTTCCCTGTGCGCACAAGTTACATGTGTTTAAAAAAGCTGGTAATAATGCTGTAGGTCACCCTTCCCTCTTCTCTTCTCTTCTCTTCTCTTCTCTTCTCTTCTATACAATTCCTCTCTTCCTTTTCTGATTCAGTGGGAGCAACAGAGATTTGGCATGTCACTACATAAGGGCACACATTGGCACACTGCCTGGCACACTGGCATTTGGCACACTGCCTCAGGTGTCAGGATGTCTTGAGCCACCTCTGACAACAACCTGGGGTAGGGTAGATCAGTATTATAACCTGTTTTTGCAAATGTGGGCCTGAAACCACAAGACTGGCCTGCCAAAAACCAGCTACTGAGTTCATGCCACAGACATGACTTGGGCCAAGGCTTTCATGCTTCATAGCTCAGCCATGGTGGTATATCAGCTCTAAGTAAACAGACAGGGCTGAGCCGAAACACAATCCAAAAACTTGCTTCAGGAACTGAGGGCTCAATCCTATCCATCTTGACTCTTGCACCCACCAATAAAGACACCAGACTGCAGCTTGGGCTTAAACTGGGCCACTTCAGTAAATTGTACAAATTCAGCTGGGGAGAAAAAACCCTAGCCCAGTGTGGCCTTAGCCATCTACCGCCATATAAATTTCTTTAGTTGAGCCATTTGACTCAAGGCCAGACTTGGTCCCTGGGCTGCTCCAGCCTTTCATAGTTGTCCCTGAAAGGTCAAGACAGCTGAACCACTTAGCCTGCATGACAAACCTTGCCAAGACTTTGCCAGGCCAGTCAAGGGACTTGCCAGCCAGCCTCATTGAGCCAGTCAGGCATCATCAGAGTGTTTTGCTCCTGACCTTGCTGTATCAAAGTGGACACCGAGATACATAACAGTAGATCGACCTACCCTACCCCGCACACCTCACACCAAGGGACCAATTTTCAACCTGCTGAATGTAATTAAACAACCATCACTACCCTTGCTCGTCTGAGGTAAGTGAAAAACCTGCCACTCCCAACCAATCCAATCCAGATAACAGTAAAAAAAAATACCTACCTAGGCCTCTACTGAGCGGCCAGCTAATTCCAGACAAGTCAAAGGACGGGCAGGTGGGGTTGCTGGCAGGGACAAACTGAGCAAGGCCCCGCCTCCCCTGGCTCTGCAACCAATCAGGAGCAAGCCCCAGCCTGGTTGCACAAGGCAGGGTGGGGGAAATCAGCTGCTACTGCAGATGGTGCTAATGGTCTTTCTAGTATCAATGCAGTTCCAATGTAAGTGGACAAACATTCACTTACCTTTTGGAGGCCTTCATGACTGCCCTCTCTCTGCAGAATGCAGCACATGTCTTGTTGGCATGGCTACATCTGTGCTGGAACGTTGGATAGGATTTGGCCCTGAACCAGAGAGGCCAATGACGAATGCTAGCTTTCAAGGGATTGATAAAACAGTGTAAATGAACATCTCCAATTGCTGATAAGAGGGAAAAGATAGTAAAAAAAAAAAAAAAAGACTTTGCATTAGCCTTTGCTGTGAAGTGGGCATCCAAGTGCTCTGAGTGCAATTTCTAAGTGTCAGCAACAAATGAACAAATGTAAGACATATTTTTGTACCTAGTAGTGCATCTGCAGGAATAAACATATTTGGGCTCATGTAGAGTCGCAGCTGCTGCTGTATTCAGGCATGAGTCAAAGAAAAGGCTGTACGTGAAGCTAAGCTGGCACAGTGGGAGAAATGGTACAACATAAACAACCAAAGTACAATTTCAGGTTTGCAACACTGAAAAGAAGAAAGTCCACAAATTGCCTAAATAAAACTGACATTTATCAAAAGGATGTTATTTGCCCCAAAGTGACACTCCTTCATTTCCAACATCACATGAGACTGTCAGCAAGAGATCTTATATTTCAAAAAAAGCAACTGATGCATCACACTGGGTCAATTTTGTTTCTGCCAAAACAAATCCACATTTGTTCATTTTTTTTTTGAAAAAAAGTGTTTGCTGTGGATAATTTTAGCTTTCTTATGAATAATATTAAACATCTGTGAGCTTGTGGGTAATAAAGAGGAAGAGGTGATTCAGATTCTTTGATTTTGATGAATACGCCAAGGCAAAAAATGCCTCTAGCTTTTTGCACAACACGAGGATCTGTCATTGACTTGAAAGAGGTGGAATAAAAAAAAGTGTCGCCTAGCATGGTGTGTCCAACAGTAAGGGTTGTAAGGGTTTATGACAGTGTTCCACTATCATAAAATGGCTGCCGATGGAGAGGGCAGCGCTCAATTGGCGCTTATTTTGGGAGCACTTCCTCTAAAGGCAGCACTGCTGCAACCCCACTAACAGATCCCACCATGCCTACTGGACAAGATAAGGCAGTGGTAGGGGTGAGGAAGGGGAAAATGGGTGGTGGGGAGGTGGTGGGAGGAGTGGATCTGGAAACAATGGCACCCACCAGATCATATCCCCCCCCTTTTTTTCAAACCTCCCCAACCCTTTCTTCTTCTTGGTCTTGCACCAGCTACAGAGCTGATGCAGGTCTGAGGAGACCCACTGCAGAGTAAGAAGCTTATGAAGGGATAAGGGATAATTCCCTGCTCCCTTCTGAAGCTTCCCGATTCGTCCCCATACTGGATACAGGCACAGCTTTTTGGTGAGGCTGTATCAGCAGTTGGGGGCTGGAGATAGGATTGGGCTCCAAGTCATTCCTGAATCGCTACCTCCATCTCAATGATGAAGGTGAGTCTGCTTGTGCTCTTGGCTGTTCAGAATAGTAATTGGTCATTAGTCCTAAAATAGAGGTGATGTTTGACAAAGCCACCAAGGAATCTTTTGGTTTGGTAGCTGGTCATAATTCTTTCACATAGCCCAGATTTCCACATGATCTGTGCCTCATTATGTGGTAGCTCAGGTATGCATTTTCCAGAACCTGGTGCACTGTGATGCCACTATTTATTTGTTAATTGTGGACATGAGGCAGAAAAGGTACTGGCTTTGTGATAATTACATGTTGTTCACTATAACATGTTGCCTGCAATCCATGTTTTATCAGTCTCATTCCATATCCTGGAACAGCCCAGGAGCCTGTGCCTCTGCTGTTTGCTGCCAGCCACTCTGGCAATACAGAGCCTGTTACCCACCTCAACTCAAGGCAGAGACTCTTCCCCTGCAGCAGCTGTACAGTATATTCTCAGTCTCACACTCACACCTTAAGCACCTCCCATGAGTATTAAGCACTGCTTCTGAGTCTACAAACCAACTTTAAGAAACTCTTATGCGTGCCAGTGTATTTCTTTAGGGCACTTCTGTTCTTTCAGTTGACTAGTAATGCATTTTGCAGGCAAATGTTGGGGTTATTCCAGGCTTGATATTATTTACAATTCAGTCCTAAGCAGGTCTTACATTGCCAGAACTGACATTCTGGAAGCACATGGTCCTTTATATCTGTCGCACATGCAACGTGCTATCCAGAGCACCCAGGCTGCTGCTGCAAGCACATGCCCAACAACATGCCCTGGCAACATTTGGTGCAACATGCCCAAATGCCAGTAAGTCTGCTTGGGAGTGAGAGAGAGGCATGGAGGAGAAGAATGGGGAGAAGACAAAGGCAGAACTGGGGCAGAATGAGGGCTAGAAGGGGGTGGTATGGGGAGGCCCCAGTGGTGCCATTATCCTATCTGCTTTCCCAGTTCCACTCCATTGGTGTAGGTCTGAGTAGACCCATTCTGATGCTGGAAGTTTACTTCCAGGTAAGGAAACAAATGCCCCACATCCTTAGGATGCAGCAAATGCTCAGGCTGCACAACGGCATCATCAGGGAAAAGAAAGGCTAGGCCTTGATGTGTTTTCAGAATACTGGAATACTGGTGTCACCCCAGCCAGGACCGGGAGGGCTGCAGCCGAGGGGGGCTTACCTGGGGTAACCTGGGGGGACGTGGTCATCCCAGGAGGGGGCAAGGCAACAGGACCCCGACAGGCTTGGAGGATCGGAGGACCTCAGATCGAGGGAGCAGCAGGGCCTATCCTGGCCTCTGGCAGACGGGGCAGGTGCAGGAGCCAGCCCCTGGCTTTACCTTACTGCAAAGGGAAACTTCGAAGGGAGACCCGGGAAGCCTCTGGGAGGAAGAGGTGGAGCCAGGCGGAGGATCCTGGGCCTTAAAAGGAAGCCCAGCTCAGCTCAGTCTCTGGTTGGCCGGCTGGGATGCAGGACATTTAGGGAGACTCACAACCTCCTTACCTTGATGGGCTATCCAGCCCATACTGGACCAGGGGCAGGATAAGTGTCCAGGGAGGCTCTTCTCGGTGGGAAGCCCAAGGCCAGAGGGGGGAAACAAGGGTCCTGCCGAGCGTCGGACGGGGGTCGCCAGGGAGGGCCCCCTCTGCTTTCTGACCCAGAGACCAGGGCAGTCCAGCCCATCCCTACCCGACCGCCAGATGCGGGAGGCACAAGCAGAGTGGACTCCGGAGGGAGGGAAAGAACGGTTCGCCCCGTCGGAACTTCTTGTAAGCCGCTTCGGTCCTGTGAAGTTAACAGGGCCTCATGAACGCCAAAACCTTGACCAGATTAAACCGTCTAAGTAAGCTGAGAGCTGGTGTCAAGAGATTCCTTTCGCGTCGAAGGGAGCTGCGCCAGACCCCCACCAAGCCACAGCCCCCTGCGTCCCAGGGGGAACATCGCCCCCCCGGGGTCGATGGAGACGACAACTGGAAAGGGCAAGCTGTCATTCTGCCATCTCCTTAGGACACAGAAAATATTATGTTTTGGTTGCATCTGGATGTTGCTGGAGCGTGAACCAAGCTAGCCAAACCTTGTACAGGTTGAGTATACCTTATCCAGACTGCTTGGGATGGGAAGGTATCTGGATTTTAGTTTTTCAGATTTGTCTGGATTTTGGAATAATTGCATAAATATAATACAAAATGCTTCCTCTTGCTCTTTTCACTGTTACCCGTATGGGTGTCTACTGACCTCTGACTTTTTCAACAATTTCTGCATAGGTACACACCACAGAGCAAAGAATAGAACTTACAGTCTGTACCTGAACTGTACATAGGAATGAGCACAAGACCTTCTAGTGTTCACACTACAAATCTTGGACAAGAATGTCTGGATTTTGGAATAGTCTGGATTTTGGATGTTTGGATAAGGGATGTTTGTACCTGTTCACAACTAATTGGTAGTTTAGATAACTGTTGTTCTACTCCAGTGGAAGCCAATATTTTTGGCAAGTGTGCCACAAATCAGTTTCACAGTATGCAGGAGTGCTACTCTTGTGCATAGTGCAGCATACATGCACATGCACGCACACATACATACACAAACACAGTTATATATAACATGCCTTTTTTTGTGGAGCCTGTAACAACAGAGAGCCAGAGAACCAGACAGGAAAGCAGGCCTGTCTATATTATAGGCAGATCTACGTCTTATCTTGTTCCTGGCTAGGTTTGTCACAGTTCTTACTACCTTTGCCACTTGTGGCTCCAGGGATGTGCGTTGGCCATCTATGCCTAATCAATCACTTGGGTGTTATTTTTCTTCCCAGAAACAACACACCAAAATGAGCTGTCCATATTATGTTTCCCAGCCCTCCATATATTATAGTTAATCCCACACAAGTGCCATTGAATTAACGGACGACACACTCATCATAGCAGTGTGGGATCAATACTAATAAAAACACTACTTCAGACAACAATCACTTTCCAGACAGCACAAAGGACCATCTATATTGCATTGGGATAAAAGACAAAATTGTATGTTTGCCTTGTGAAATTGTTCACCATGTGATATTTTAAACCTAATTTTTCTCTTTTTATTCAGATAGAAACGCTTCTATAAGGTGTATATTGTTCTTCTTTAGCTTACATATAACAAACATAGGATACCAAATATAAGCAGCCCATGCATGAATTTCTGCATGTGTGCCTAAAAAAGCCTGTAAAAGCCTACAGTCTTTAATGGGTGTTAAGTCAAAGGCAGAAGCTTATCAAGATGTTGTTTGAAAGGTTAAACCAGAAAACAATTTAATTGGTCTTCTAGTTCCCATTGAATTGAACTGTAATGTACACTTTCAAAACAGTTATTGTGTAGCAGCAGGGCAGTTTAGACCAAAGGCTGAAAGGAAATAATGGGAAGAAGTGGCTAGCAGACTGCAGATGTGTTAGCGACTATGTTCTCCAGAGGAACCATCCCTGCTGTGTATTGCTTCCTCATCACATTTCCCAAGAGAAGCTAGATGGGAGAGGTAATGAACATGTGGTACATAACTGTTCAGTTACCCTCATGGATTGATGGGCCAGCCCTGTACAGCCCAGCCCTATTGGAGCTACAAAGGCATTAATTACAGCCATAAAGCTGGCCTGTTACCAGATTCAGGCCTGGTAATAACCATGTGGCACTTTACCCTTACTTACCCTTACTTCTTACTATGGGAAGACTGTTGTGAAATTATTATTGTATTATTTATCATATTGATATTGGATCTTCCGTCCAAGAAGGAAATGGTAGTGTACATAAGGAATATCCCACTTTATCCTCACAACAAACCCTGTGGGGTGGGGGGGGGGAAGAGAATGAATGAATGAATGAATGAATGAATGAATGAATGAATGAATGACTAGCCAGCTCCAAACTAAGCCTGACATTGTGTCCTCTCCTCACTACTTTTTCCACATACAGTGGTTATGTATTTTTATTTTAGGGACCCAGCTATATGAGGCATCTCATATGTACAATATGAGAGAAGGTTGGAGCAGGTTCAGAGAAGAGCAACAAAGATGATCAGGGGGCTGCAAAACATGTCCTATGCGGAAAGGTTGAAGGAACTGGGTATGTTTAGATTGGAGAAGACTGAGATAAGAGGGGATATGATAGCACTCTTCAAATATCTGTAGGGCTGCCATAAGAAAGAAGGGACAAATCTGTTCTCATCTGCCTTTGACAGTAGAACTAGGTCCAGTGGGTACAAACTGCAAGAGAGGAGATTCCGGCTGGACATGAGGAAGAATTTCTTGACGATAAGCGCGGTTCGACAGTGGAATAGTCTGCCAAGGGAGGTGGTGGATTCTCTCTCACTGGAGACCTTCAAGCAGAGGCTTGACAGGCACCTGCTGGAGATGCTCTAGGAGGATTTCCTGCTACAGGCAGGGGGTTGGACTAGATGACCTTGTAGGTCCCTTCCGACTCTATGATTCTATGATGTTAATCACATGGATGCTCATGACCACATATGCCTATAAATGCATGCCCAAGTATATATGTATGTGACTGTGGTAGGGATATATCTCCCTTTCATCCGTAAGCCCTTATCTGTCCTGCCCAGACCTCCATCTTCTAGGAAAGGAGAGAAGAACCTCCACAAAACAGTGTGAAAGCATCACAAATGTGAAGGGGAAAGGGCAGGCACATTGCAAAGCATTGCTAGGACCCTGCAGATGGAGGTTTATCACATTGTTGTAAAATGATTTGTCCAGATCCATGCAAGCACTTCATCAGCCCTCAAGGAGCTGAATCTGGTAGCAGGCCAGCTTGATGGCTGTAATGGTGGCTTTTATAGCTCCAATAGGGCTGTATTAGGGCTGGCCCATCCATGAGGGCAACTGAGGCAGTCGCCTCAGGCAGATTGGAAGGGGCACCCATCTCTTTCTGCTGATTGCCTCTACTGCTCCTTCTTCTCCTTCCACACTCCGAATTGGAGAAGGAAGATAGAGGAAATGCAGAGGGGAGGAGAGTACTCACCAGGTAAGGAGGGGCAGCATTTGGCTTCCCCCCTCAGGCCTCCGGAGGCCTAGGCTGGCCCTGGGGCTATGGCTCACTATTTGCAGCTAATGCCACATTTCCACCAATAAGCTCAGAGCAATTTACATCAATGTCAATTTTCTGAAATGAAAAAAATGGAATGTGCTCTTCCTCAAATAAAGAAACCCTCTTCGATGGCGCTTCATCATGTACCTGGTGAAGAAAAACAGATCATAAATAGCACTGGCTATGCAAATGCATGGAGATTGTTGTTGTTGTTGTTGTTGAGATGAGGAGTTTGGCATTAACACGAAGCAATCAAAAGATGAAGCATATGGGAAAACTCATAATGGCTTATGAATAAGAAAAGGTGTGTATGTCGCTAACCGTTGAGAATGTTCCTAGGCATCCAGATATGTTTATATCTGTGGCATATTTTAAGTGATTGAAATGTTGCTAAAATCAGTGGGATGTATCCAGTGGTGTCATCCAAATGATTTAAGAACAGGTACTCACTTTTGATTGGCATTTGTTGGGGTCTGCCCACCGGAAGTGATGTCATAAGCCGGAAGTGATGTCATGGCAGGAAGTGAGGTCATGGCCGGAAGTGAGGTCATGATTGTTGCCATGGATGTGATCATGTTTGTAATAACTTCAGCTTGTGGTTAGTGTTGATTGAACTTCTATTGCTTTGCTTTCTAGAGATGTGTATAGACATATTTTGCTTCAACTGTTCCCTGGTTAAATAGCAGGCTAGTCTGTACTAGATTGGGAGCCCTTTTGGGACAGGGAGCCATTTAACTTTAATGTTAAATGTTAACTTTAATGTTAACTTTAATGTTAAATGCAAGGAGCCGGCAAGGAACAGGAGGGGGAACGGGTGACCAAAAAAAGACTGCGTGGGGGCTGGGGCTGGGGGGAGGCTGCAGGAGGAACTGGGACGCTGAATCTGCACGGCTGGAGGGAATGGGAGCCCCAGGCAGCCTACCTTCTCACGCTTGCTGCCTTATTCCTGGGTCTCCCTCGCTGCTGCTGCTGCCGCTGCCACTGCTGCCATCTCCGGTCCTCTCCCTCCGCTGCTGCTGCTGCTGCCGCCACCACTATGCTGCCTGCCTGCCTGCCTCCTCACAGAAAGTACAGGCAATGGCTGCGGGCGTACAGTACGCATGCACAGCTGCTGAGCCAACCAGCCGACGGGGCCAACTTCGAGTGGGCGGGGCCAGCTCAACTTCTAGGAACCGGTACTCGCGTAGTGGTGCATAGTGGGTGCATGACATCACTGGATGTATCCAAACTCTCTCGCTTGCACTGTCTAGCAATTGTGCAAAGGGGAGGAGCTATAATTTGCATCCACAACCTCTTCCTAGTCCATTCCCCCGAATCCAGGAAGAATAAAGAGAATGGGGAGCAGAGCTCTGGGACATAAGAACATAAGAACATAAGAAGAGCCCTGCTGGATCAGGCCAAAGGCCCATCTAGTCCAGCTTCCTGTATCTCACAGCGGCCCACCAGGTGCCCCAGGAAGGCATGAGACTACAAGATGCTTGCATCCTGTTGCCACTCCCTTGCACCCGGTACCAGTAGCCCACCACCTTTGTAAGGAGGTTGCACAATCCATCATTGCCTATAGCCCACGATGGACCTTTCCTCCAGAAATCTGTCCAATCCCCTCTTGAAGGCATCAAGACCAGATGCCATCACCACCTCCTGTGGCAAGGAGTTCCACAGATTAACTACCCGCTGGGCAAAAAAGTACTTCCTTTTATCTGTTTTAACTCTCCCAACCCTCAGTTTTAGCGGATGCCCCCTGGTTCTGGTGTTTTGAGAGAGGGAAAAGAACATCCCTCTATCGACTCTATCCCTTCCATGCATAATTTTGTATGTCTCAATCATGTCCCCCCTCAGGCGCCTTTTTTCTAGACTGAAGAGCCCCAAACACTGCAGTCTTTCTTCATAAGGGAGGTGCCCCAGCCCCATAATCATTTTTGTCGCTCTCTTCTGCACCTTTTCCAACTCCACTATGTCCTTTTTAAGATGCAGCGACCAGAACTGGACACAATATTCCAGGTGTGGCCTTACCATCGATTTGTACAATGGCATGATAATATTGGCTGTTTTATTCTCAACCCCTTTTTTAATGACCCCAAGCATGGAATTGGCCTTCTTAATTGCTGACGCACACTGGGTCGACACCTTCATCGAGTTGTCCACCAGCACCCCAAGATCTCTCTCCTGAGCTGTCACAGACAGCTCAGAACCCATTAGCCTATAGGTAAAGTTTTGGTTTTTTGCCCCAACGTGCATCACTTTACATTTGTCTACGTTGAAACGCATCTGCCATTTGGCTGCCCATTCCTCCAACTTGGAGAGATCATTCTGGAGCTCTTCACAATCCTTTCTGGTTTTTACCACCCGGAAAAGTTTTGTGTCATCTGCAAACTTAGCCACCTCGCTGCTTATCCCTGTCTCCAGGTCATTTATGAATAAGTTGAAAAGCACGGGCCCCAAGACAGATCCCTGGGGCACTCCACTTTTCACCTCTCTCCATTGTGAAAATTGCCCATTGACCCCCACTCTCTGTTTCCTGGCCCTCAACCAATTCTGGATCCATAAGAGGACCTGCCCTCTTATTCCCTGACTGTGAAGTTTCTTCAGCAGTCTTTGGTGGGGGACCGTGTCAAATGCCTTCTGAAAATCCAGGTATATGATATCCACAGGTTCACCCACATCCACGTGCCTGTTGACCTTTTCAAAGAATTCCAAAAGGTTTGTGAGGCAAGACCTACCCTTACAGAAGCCATGCTGACTTTCCTTTAGCAGTACTTGTTCCTCTACGTGTTTTAGGATTTTATCTTTGATGAGGCTTTCCACCATCTTACCTGAAACAGACGTTAGGCTGACCGGCCTGTAGTTTCCAGGGTCCCCCCTTCTCCCTTTTTTAAAGATTGGCGACATTGGCTATCCTCCAATCCTCTGGCACCGTGGCCGTTTGAAGGGACAAGTTGCATACTCTAGTTAAGAGGTCAGCAACTTCATTCTTTAGTTCCTTAATTACTCTTGGGTGTATACCATCTGGGCCTGGTGACTTATTTAAATGTAGTTTATCAATTTGATCTAAAACATCTTCTTTATTAACCAGTATCTGATTTAATTCCTTCATTAGGAAGGGCTGTTCGGGCTGTGGTATCTGCCCAAGTTCTTCTGCTGTGAAGACAGATGCAAAGAATTCATTCAATTTCTCTGCAATCTCCAAGTCCCCTTTTATCTCCTCTTTCCCTCCCTCACCATCCAGCGGGCCAACCGCCTCTCTGGCAGGTTTCCTGCTTCTAACATATTTGAAGAAGCTTTTATTATTCCCTTTTATGTTGCTAGCCATGCGTTCCTCAAACGCTTTCTTGGCCTCCCGTATCACCTTCTTACTTGTCTTTTGCCAGAGTTTATGTTCTTTTTTATTCTCCTCATTGGGGCAAGACTTCCATTTACGGAAAGAAGCTTCTTTGCTCTTTACAGCTTCTCTAACTTCGTTTGTCAGCCATGCAGGCACCCTCCTGGACCTTGTCGAACCCTTCTTTCTTTGCGGTATACACTTCCGCTGGGCCTCTACTACTGTTTTTTTAAACAGCCTCCATGCAGCCTGGAGGGATTGGACTCTTTTTACCTTCCCTTTCAATTTCTGTCTAACTAGTCTCCTCATCTGAGGGAAATCTGCCCTTCGAAAGTCAAGGGTTCTTGTGTCAGATTTGCTCTGCACTCTATCCTGGACATGCATGGCAAAACCAATCGCAGCATGGTCACTGTTCCCCAATGGCTCAGTAACACTTACATCCCTAACTAGGTCCCGAGTACCACACAATATTAAATCCAGAGTCGCCTGTCCTCTGGTCGGCTCCATGACTAGTTGCTCTAAGGCACAGTCATTCAGCTCGTCAAGGAATCTGGTCTCTCTTTCTTGACCAGAGCAGCAGTTGACCCAGTCAATATGAGGATAATTGAAGTCCCCCATGATTACAATCCTGCCTCTCTTGATTTGTTTCCTCATTTCAAGGTCACCTTCAAGTTTTTGATCGGGAGGACGATAGCACACCCCCACTATTACATTGCTCTTACGGCCCGGCAGTTTAACCCACAGTGACTCCATGGTGGAGTCTGGCCCACCTTCAGTTTCTACTCTGCTGGATTCAATCCCTTCTTTGATATAGATGGCCACCCCTCCGCCAACACGCCCTTCCCTGTCCCTCCTATAGAGTTTATAGCCTGGGATGGCAGTATCCCACTGGTTCTGTGCACTCCACCAGGTTTCCGTTATGCCTACTATATCAATGTTTTCCCTAGCCACCAAACATTCCAGTTCCCCCATCTTTGCTCGGAGACTTCGAGCATTCGCATAATAACACCTATATACGGGGTTCTCTAAAGAGGGACTGTTTTTTGATCCTTTTTCCCCTCCTCTCTTTTTACTGGACAAACTGTCACTTACACTCAGCTTAGAAGTTCTATTTCCTACACCTCCATTACTCTTTGGTACTCCTCCACCCTCCTCTTCCCTTAGGGATGAGGAGTTCCGAACCGGACGCCACTCGGCTCCTGTCGGCTTTCCCCCAGGGATCAGTTTAAAAGCTGCTCTGCCACCTTTTTAATATTAAGCGCCAGCAGCCTGGTTCCATTTTGGTTCAAGTGAAGCCTGTCCCTCTTGTACAGGCCTGGCTTGTTCCAGAATGTCCCCCAGTGCCTAACAAATCTAAACCCTTCATCCCGACACCACCGTCTCATCCACGCATTGAGACCCCTGAGCTCCGCCTGCCTAGCTGGCCCTGCACGTGGAACGGGTAGCACTTCTGAGAACGCTACCTTGGGGGTCCTGGCCTTCAGCTTCCTGCCTAGCAACCTAAATTTGGCTTCCAGGACCTCCCGGCTACATTTCCCCACATCGTTGGTGCCAACATGCACCACGACCGCTACCTCCTCCCCAGCACTCCTAACCAGCCTATCTAGACGAGATGTGATGTCCGCAACCTTCGCACCAGGCAGGCAAGTCACCGTGCGGTCCACACATCCGTCGCAGACGCCCCTCTCTATATTCCTAACTATAGAATCGCCCACAACAAGGAGACCGCAACCCCCCTCCCGCCGAGGAGCATCCTTAGTGCGACTGGATGCGGGCTCGTCACTAGAAGAAGGGGCCCCCACTGGGGGATTGATTCCCTCTGTTCCAAGCTGACGTCCTCCAGCCCTGAGACTCCTTTCCCCAGCAGCTGAGGAGCTGCCCTTCTGAGGGTGGGACGAATCCTGCAAGTCCCCGGATGTCTCACCATGGACCCTCACTGCCTGCCTCTGCTTCTCCAGGTCCGCAACCAAGGCCTCTAGGGAGCAGACTCGTTCCCTGAGTCCCTGGAGCTCCTTGCACCGAGGACACACCCAGGACTTATGCCCCAGAGGCATATAGTCATACATGTGGCACTCTGTGCAAAACAGTGGATAGCCCCCGCCCAACTGCTGGCTACCTGGCTCCATCTCTGTGTGGGACCTACAGGTGGACCAATGATATCACCAACACCTGACAAAAACTGAGTTTATTTAACTCATTTTTCATTTTTGTAATTATTTGAAGTTTCTTTATGTAATACATAAAGGAAGGGGAGGACTGAACACATGATTGGACTATATTTCTTCTTTAAATAAATGAATATAAAGAATTTTCTCTTTTGTTTGGCAGGGGGATTGACACACCAGCAGACTCAAGTTAAGCATTTTCTGAAGTTTTGACACACCGAGCCCAAAAGGTTCACCATCACTGGCCTAGGCCATCATTTTTCCGATGATAGAAGCATGTAGTGCATGTTCCATTAAGGCATCGGTTCTATGTAAATTAATGTGGGAATCAGTCCTATTGACCACTGTGGGGCTTACTTTTGCATACACATGCATAGGCTACACTCCTACATCTTATGCATGTCTATGCAGAAATAAGTCCCATTGTGTGGGGCTGGGCTTACTCCCAGGAAAGAGTGCATATTGACCATGGTTTACGTAATTTTACAATGCCAGCTGGTGAATGCAGTGGTCACAACAAACTCCAGCTCCCCAAGTGCAGGCCTGTAATGGGGAGGAGACAGCTGGTCTGTCGAAGCCCTCCATTGGACAAACCTTCCTGGTTCCAAATCTGGGGTCACCTCACAGCTTGCCCAACTTGTCACAGCCAACCTCTGCAAAGAGACTCAAGTAAGCTGAATTGCTCCACTGGCCTCGAGCCAGGTAACCTCTCAGGTAGATGTATCAATCCAAGCCTGGGGGTCAATCAGCCTGCATCCTCAAGTTTGATAGCCTCTGAACTGGTTCTTGCTTCTCCCCCCTGACTTTTGCTTGCTTGCCTTGTTATTAATATATAATTGCAGGACCCTGCAATAATCTCTTATTTTATTGCACTGCGGAATAGATGCAATTTAACACTGGAGCCCTTGAGATGTTTGAATTTTGCTGTTCACCACACAGGATTTCTCAAGGACTACATATGCTATGCCAGGCTTTAGGAAAGCCAGTGCTACATTCAATAGGTATGTCCAAAATGAAAGAAGTAAGTACACTTGTTTCCTCCTAGCTAATATTATGCAATATAATGGAAGAGAATTTGAAGCCATTCTCTACTATACATTATTTGGCCAGCAAAGCAGTACAAGATGTATGCTCAGTATATTTCAACAGTCAAAGTTATTACGTGACCAACCATTTCCTTCTGCAAGAATAGAACTGCTACACAGGAAATAGGAAGAACAATCAACAAAATTTCTCCTGTTCCACTTGCAAAGTGGGCAGGAATAGTCTGATCTTGTAGTGGTTTTCAAATGCTCTACTTACAGAAAGCATTTTCTTCATTGACATCTGCCCCAGAACCCCTGTGTGTTGCAAAGGAGTTTGCAATATGTTCACTCAGTTCATGCAAAGACCCATCCAGACCTATTGAGCCTCAGATGAACGAAGCAGTGTTTCTCAAACTGTGGGTTGCGACTTGATGTCAGCTGGGTTGCAGAAACCTGGGAGCAGCCATCTTGGAAGCTGCAGACCTTACTCTTGCTATATTCCTTTTGTGAACATTAACAATTTGAATTTTCAAGTGAATTCTTCTTAATTTTGTTTTTAGTTCAGAACTTTTACATAATATTTTGTCTTAATCTTGCTTTCTGTCAGGGATGTTTCTTGGTTGCGCAATTGCGGCAGTCCCAAGAATGCCAGTTTGCATTCCAGGATTATCATTCGATTATGTCACAATCATAGCACTTCCTGCTTGGTTGATGTTACTTCTGCCTATGACATCACTTCCAGGTTAATCACTTCCAGTGGGTCCCAACATGAGTGCTATTCAAAAAGTGGGCCCTAGTCTAAAACATTTGAGAGCCACTGAACTATGGTTAGCTCTGGAACAAACCTGAGAATGTTATTTGTCATTACTGATCATCTCAATGAGAAATTGCAGTGTCCACAACCATTCATCTTAGCTGTGGTCCCCCCTTGGTAGGGGTTTTGGCTGAAGTGCATGTAGCTATGTCCCTAGATGATAATCACAAAAATAAGGCTGTCAATTTCCTCACTTCCTTTACTTGTTTCCTACCATCGGACTTGGGCCCATATGTTTTCTGCTTATTCTCTCATCGGTCAGGTGAAGTTTCTTTTGCAGGAGGTAAATGAAGCAATACAAAATCTAAATTTGGAAAGAAAGCATGTTGCACAAGTGGGATGATACAGTTGGGATGCTAAGATTTTGGTGTGTTTAAATCCCGTTGATATCGTTGAATCACGATAGGCAATTTTGTGAATATCAGCATGTGCATTAACTAGAACAGCGTTCTAATATGCTCATACAGGAGAAAAATATTTGCATTTGTTGGGCATTTTTACAGCTACTGTTAAAAAAATACTCATGATCCCATCATAATTCTATCATGACTCAACAGTTCAATTTTCATCTGGTTACAAACTGACCTCATTTTGATATTCACTATTTAAATTAAGATTATACATTAAAGGAAAAGAGCATCAGCAGCACTGTTACTTCCAAGTTAATAAAAGTGAAAGCATTTTGCTATTTAACATCTTATCCCCAGCTGATTTGTACAGTAAAACTCTCTGCTTGCAGGAGGAAATTGGTTTCATCGACAGACCTGCTTCTCCGTGCCAAATTTGCACAAGCCGGGGGACTGGACAATGTTCTGCTGTCCCATTGTTGTCAGGGTATGTGTCAACATGATCACACTCATCTATAACTACCTGCACACTGTGGTATCAACAGCACAACACCAACACCATGTGAAAGATTTAGGATGTATGAACTGCCCCCCATCTCATCTCCCCCATTGAGTGATGAAGAGCTAAACTCTCTAGTAGATAATTGTCTTTAAAACTGATAAGAAAAAAAATTTTTTTTGAGGTTAGCATGCTGATTTCTACCTACGCCGTATAGAGAAGTCAAGCTTGACTATAGAAACCTGTTAATGGGCAACCTAAAATTGGAAGAAGCTGAACATTTCAAGCTGCCTTATACCAAGTCAGACCACCTACTCCTGTATCAGTTTCAGCCCATCCAATCCAATTACAGTTCAATTTACAGCCCAATCCTAAACTGCACTGCTGGGACCAGGCCGCTTAGGAGTAGGCTAGTGGCTTCCTAAAAGTAAGGGGATATACTGTATTTCCACTTACCCCAATGAAGCTTCTTGGATCCACACAGCTATATCGTTGGCACAAATCAGGGATGCCTGGTGTAATGCTGGACCGGCCAAGAAGGGAGTTAGACTATGGCATGGGCCTACACTGATTCCTCCTGTTCAGGCCAATCTGCCTCCGTTCCATCCTCTCCCACCCCAAAAGCCCCCTCCCTGCCTCCCTGCCTCCATTCACGTGTCCCTGCACTGCAAGACACAACCTTAGCTGTGCTGGTCGATGTTGGGTCGGGATCCAGTGCTGCTGGGCCAGCACGGGCCATCATGCCAATCAAGCTGGCTCACATGTAGCTACAAGCTTGCCTTATGGCAATTTGTGCAACTTGGAGGGAGGGCTGTGCCGGCAAAAAGGATTGAATAAGTATTGTGGATCAGCCAGCAGTGGATCTCCAGGGGCTCCTGCACAGGCTTTTCACATCACCTACTGCCTGATCCTTTTTCATCTGGAGATACCAAGGAATAAACAGAGTTAATGTACTGCAAAGTTTACATGTTCTGCTAGTGTACTATGGCCACTCACTCCTATAATATTGAATGTATTGAGAAAATACAGTTCTAACATTGTTTGCAGTACCTCCTGATGAAGACTACTCCAGCTCAAAAAGCATCAGCCATATTATTTTCCAGTAAAAGCCTTTTGATACACGTTCCATTTTCGTATCACCTTTGGATCAGCTGTCTTAATGCTTGCGTTTGAGGTTATCTGATCATAGGTCGGGTGTGACAGTAACATGCCATGACACATATTTAACAAATAAATGCAAGTCGTTTGTCTCCGATTCAGTCCTTTGATACTCCATGATCAGAGAGGTTAAAAAGTTTCTCTGAATATGATGTGGTGGTGGAGCTGTTAGTGATGATTTTAGGTGTCAACAGAGGCTGTTACAATATCATGTTCTGAGCTCTGATGATTAAAAAAGATTTTATTTTACCATTTGTAATTTGACGGGTTTTCACAATCAAGGTCACACAGTGTGTTCACGGATAATTAAGAAAACAAAATGCTCAAGGACAAATGACTTCGTGCTTTTCGTCAAGGTTATAAACTGCCTTAGAAAACTATAAAAATAATCTGTTTCCCTGTTACTTTTTTTTTAAAGAACCTTAACACTCCATCATTATGAAGGTGATGCGCTATTATGGCAAAAAAATTACGTAGATAAATCCTTGAAGAGTGACATAGGGCCTAATCCTATCCTTGGCCAACCTGCATGATTCAGGGAAGCTGACGCAACCTATGATGAAGGCCTTAGATTTCATGGGTCCTACTTATCTTGTTAGAAGATTTTATCTAGTTCCTTGTAAAATCCAGATGTTTCTCACCATGTACCTCCCCACTCAGTATGTCAGAGGTGTTTGGTCTGCTGAAAACGCATCTATAAATCACTTCCAGGGAAGTCCAAGCTGGGGTGGTAGAGGTCAGGTTTCAGCGACTGCCAGGTCATAACAAAGTACTGGTCTTGTGCAAAATACAAAGGATTTTTACAATGACTATTGCCTGTGTGGCCATCAGCCTGCGTACTGTGGCCCATGTGCACCAGCAGGAAGTGTGGTGCATGCCAGATCAGCTAAGGTCCATGCTGAGCAGCAGAGACAGAACTGGGTGGGGGAAAACAGTGACAGGAACAGGAGTGGGCAGATCAGGCCTGGGATGGGATTGGCAGCAGCCATGCATACCAGATCCTATCCCCCTTCCTAGGCCTGATCTGCCGACATAAGAACTTGGATTTGCACCAGCAATTTAGCAGCTGGAGCTTACCTGAGGCCAGAGGAAATAATGTTACCCCGGGGAAATTCCCAGTGCAGGCTTCACTGGCCCTGCTGCATTGGAAAGGGGGATAGGATTGGGTTGTGAGTCTCCTAAAGGACAGGATAAAACATTCATGGAAAAAGTGGAAAAATAGGTGAGTTATTCAACTAAAGCTGGAGGTTATAAACTTCATAACATGATGCTAGGACTTCGGAAACATTTTGATCACTGAATTAAACACTTTATTCATGCTGCATAATGTCATTGATTGCTGTTTATAATCTATTTTATCACATCACTCAATTTTTCCTTATGGTATTTGACATTTAGGGTGATTTTTTGTGAACTTGGGATGGCTTTGGAATGAGGTAGAATTTTTCCCATTGAAATTAATGTCTTACAGTAATTGTACTCTTCTGGATTTTCACTATAAGGGCCATTTTCAGAAAAGTGTATTACTATTAATTATGTCAGAGGCCTATGATGGCCTCCACAATAGTGATGAATTGAGAAAATGGTTGAAAATGTTTACTTTATCTTCGTGGTAACACACATGAAATCCTAAACACAATGGAGTCAAACTGTAAGCCATTCACTGCAAAATTAGCAGCTTACAAAGAAGAGCTTTACTGTTAAGCCAGCTAAAGCTGTAAGCTTCTATTATGAATGTTTTGTGCATGTCATCTTCCTGCGCATGATTAGCCAACAATCCAAAAAGGAAAGATTTAATTCTCTTTAGTGATGGCTCAGCAAATGCATTTTATTGGGGCTATACAATAAAATACGGATCTTGTATCAGAGAAATACAGATCTTGTGCACATACTATGTTCATTATATGTGCATACATAGATCATGGATTGTTATTTAGTTCTATGGAATGAATTCATTTTTTTCTCTGTGGCTATCTGAGTCAGTTGAGGCCTTTGACTCACTGGCATAGTTATTGAAAGTGTAGCCTGGTGCAGAGGGTAAAATGATGCCCTGGAAATGACGTCACAACAGGAAGTGACATCACAGTTCTGTTTTCAATTTCTTTTTTTTTGGCCATAACTTTTGCTAGAATGAAATATTACACTCTGATTTGTTTCATTGCATCCTGTATGAAATTCCGCACTAAATGATATATAACATTATGATATTATTCCTAAAAATTGGGATCTTAACAAACAGTGATTTTTTACATGACAGTTGTATTTCCATTTTCTGATTTATTTATTTATTTATTTGGCCATAACGTTTGACAGAGTAAAGATATTATACTCCGGTTTGTTTCATTGCATTCTGCATTAAGTTCTGCAACAAATGGTATATAATATGATGGTATTATTCATACATACCAAGGTTTTTACAATTTTGGCCGCTAGTGTCAAGCTCAGTTTGTTGCCCCCCTAAAGCTTGCTTCCCAGTGCAATTGCACCCCCCCTGCACTTCTTTAGCTATGCCCCTGCTTTGACTAATCCTCACTTTTCAGTATTATCTTTGTAAATGTGTTGGTTTGAGTATAACACAATAACTCCATAGCATGGACTCCTTAATAACAATGTCATTGGTCCTGCAAGTGGCCCGCATGGGGGTGATATGATGATGCCATTACGTTCAAATCAAATCAGCATGTCATGCACACCCCTGCTTCTGAAATTGGAGCCAAACAGGCAGGGCCTTTCAGTCCGCCACTCACCACTCTGAACACTCAGACAGCAAGCATTGTGCATTTCCCTACAGAGAACACGGCAAGGCTCTGGAGCACTGTAGGGGAAGCCCGGGCCTCCTGCACCAGCCCAGCTACACCACTGCTCCTTAACTGAGTTTTGCCATGGACTTGATGAGGGCAGCTACGGCTGCGGGCCCTTCTTTTGTCTCACAAATAATTTTGTTTCCTCCGAATCAGGAAGAATGGGGTGGCGAAGGGAGCAGGGAGGAAGGTGGATTGGAACCACTAAGGGGCAGGTTCGGCGGCAGCAATATCCACCGAATCCCAACCCACTTCCTGGCCTTGATCTGCCTTCTTGGGTCCACGTAGACTTGTGCCAGCAATACCTTGTCATGAGGTTCCAGGTTCAAGCCCTGGAGGCCTTGACAAAGTGAGCCAGTTACCGCTACGGTAGCGTTGCCAATTGTCCAGAAAAACTTCAGTTGCCTTCTATTGTTTCTTCAATAGCAGCTTAAAGTACTTAAATTGGCAAGTGAGACTTTTATACACATTGGAAATAACTATGTTTTTTCTGCTGACATCATGTTTTTCATCATAACATCAGGCTGTTCTGCCAAAACGACAATTGCTAGTTTGCTAAAATGTTAGCTACTCAATGGAATTAGAAGTCAAGAGGAAAAATTTCTTGGTAGCACCTATTGTCACTATGAGAAAATTCTTGATTTACTTATTTCCCTAAGGGTGCAATCCTAACCAACTTTCCAGCGTTGACATAGCTGAGCCAATGAAACACTATTCCAGTGTTGCACCCTGGAATAGGGGGGGGCAGTCAGGGAGACCTTCTGGAAGGTAAGGGAATATGTTACCTCAGAACTGCATTGTCCTTTCCCCAGTGCTGGAAAGTTGGTTAGGATTGGGCCCTTAGGGCCAAACCCTATCCAACTTGCCAGCACTGGTGTAGCTCAAGGATGTAAGATACACTGGATGGGCCATGACGTCACAGACTTGAAGCCATGGGTATATCTCAGATCATTGCCGCGAAGGAGGATTGCCGCTGCGGCGTCACGAATAAAAATCTCCCTGCCCGTGTGGTAAAATTAATCTCAACGTCTTTAAGCATGCCTGCGTGTTCTGCATACGGGTGCACGAATCGCTGGACGAAAAATGGGATTACTTTGCACAGGTACTTAAAATCATTGTGATTCATTGCTACAGAAAAATATCACTTCATAAAGTATGCAGCCCTTCACAAACTGAAGTAGATATGAAGAAATAAAATAAAAATAAAAATATGTAATATTTTTGAAATTCTGAACATTAACAGAGTTTGTTTTATGGGGGGGGGTGAGTGTAGAAGTTTAAAAAAATACTCTTAATAGCCTAGAAGTGAAAAAGAACTACTCTCCTATTGACAACTACTTGTGTTATACATTGAGAGATTTTAATGTAATTTTCCTACATATTTATCCGATTTTTGCCCACCCTCCCCTTTTTTTCTTTCCTTCCCGTTCACACTTTATTTTTGGTTGTGTAGATTTCAAAAAATAAGTCTGTCAAAGCAGTGCAATCCGAGTTTAAATAGACAGCAAGCGGCATTTCGTCCGGTGTGTTCAGTAATATAATTCTGCGGAATTAAACCTTGGAATTGCATATTGAATCGTAATTAGGTTACCAATGATGTTTCTCCACAATCACACGTTGTTATTTTCGTAAGTTTTTACTTCAGGAGTAAACAAATAAGTCCTAAACATCATGCGAAAACCCATTTGAAATGCTTGGAATCAGCATTGTTTTGGGTATATTTACATCACCGCTAACCCCGCCCACTAGCTTCACTGTCTGCTCATTCAGATAACAAGAAGTGCTGGGCCCTGGTGTAGCTGTGCCAACAGGGTGCACACTGAATCCTATGGTGGGGGTGGGCAGTCATGGAGGCCTTCTTGAGGTAAGGGAATGTTTGTTGCCTTACCTCAGGGCTGCATTGTGGCTGCATTGGTGCTGAAAGCTTGGATAGTATTGGGCTCTTAGTCTCTAAATGTACTCATTTCTTCAGCCTAACCTAACCTCAATCTGTGCAGGGAATTTACCAATGTTAGAAGATTTGTTCCAGAAACTAGGAATAAGGCTGAAAGACATTGACACAGAAGGAACCAAAGTACTGGCGTGCCAAATGACATGGGACAGAAGGAGCTAATGTGACAGAAACAATAACCGTTGTCACTGCCTTGCTGTGAAGAGAGAGGAATCAGAAAATTTGTGCCCACTGTTGAGCTCAAGGCCAAGGAAGATAACAAGAAGCTAAAAAGATGTGTCCCTTGGTGTCAAAGACCTTGGCAAAATACACTTCTGTTTCAAATTCACACTACTCCAGTGAAGGTCAACAGAAGTTGCCTATATTATATAGATGTGAGAAAATCCTGTCACAACCAGATTAGCTACACAGGTATTCGCTTTGCTGTGGCAATCTTACGCATTTTTATGCAGGAGGAAACCCAATTGTGTTCAATGGGGCTTACTTCCCAAATACATATGGTTAATGCACTGTGTCATTTGTTAGTTTGCCTCAGTTTCTCTACATTTTTGAAAAAATAAACTGTATGGTACCTCAAATAAGGTTAAAAATGATAGGGGTTGAGGACATAGGAAGTTACCTATAAATCTTGAAAATAAAGTCTGGGACACAATGGACACAGTGTACAAAAGTACCCTGGATGTACTGTACATAAGAAAAATGAAAATATTTTTTTAAGCATTTAAAAAACAACATAGTTATTACACTTGCATCACACCTCCTACGGGTGGCTGAGGCTTTACTCAAGGTAAGAAAAACAATATTTCTTATTACCCACTAAGGGCCCAATCCTGAAGCCAGTGATAAACTGTTACCACCAGCTCTGTTGTCACCCCTGTAAAATGTGTTCGTGGCACTGCTGAAGGCCCTGACGCTGGGCCTTGGCCTTTGGCACAGAGCCTCACCGCCGCAGAAAGGTCGTCATTTTGGTACCGCTACTCTCTGGGAACCCGGCAGCTCAGGATTGGGCTGCCCACCAATTAAAAAGTTTCAGCCCTATAATGTACTG
Source organism: Lerista edwardsae (assembly GCA_029204185.1). Taxonomy (NCBI): domain Eukaryota; kingdom Metazoa; phylum Chordata; class Lepidosauria; order Squamata; family Scincidae; genus Lerista; species Lerista edwardsae. Next base: position 2,352,427 of record JAJKFI010000035.1, on the reverse strand, counting down.
CACCACTTCTGAGCTTCTCAACTGTGGTGAGCAGCAAAGTATAAAATATTTCCTGGGGAGTTGGAAATTTGTAACTTGGTGCATGGCAATGATAGCAATTATGCAGTCACTTTACTGCTTGCCTGTAGAAGGGTGGAAAGGCTGGACACAAATGTCCAGCCTTTCCACCTCCCAAAAGGCCCTCAAGGTGGCTCACATTTGGCTTACAACACAGAACACACCTTCTTCTCCTCTTCCTCCTCTCCTCCCCACAGAGGAGGTTGATGGATCTCTGTGAGGGGGAAGGGGCTCACTTAGCTTTTAAAGGTACAGCTAGTGGTTACAGAAGTAGGAGCGTCTGCCCTGCTGGTCTGGTTCTGTTTTTCTCTTGCGTCAATTTAATTGAAAGGTTATCACTTTAAAATGGTGAAAAATGGCCATGTGGCTCTGTTTGTCTTTGATGGCTGCATACACTACTTCAAGATACATTTTTCAGAAATGTGTTTACTTATGCATCTCACCTTTCCTCCAAGCGAGTATAGGCCGACCTTGACTTTCATGAAAGACAAGTGTCTTTCATTGCTTTCCTTTTTCAACAGCTTTCAATTATAGCAACATTTCAAATTTTGTCCACATGCTTTCCTTTTTTCACCTTATTTCATCATGTTCTTATATTCTTATATTATTCTTATATTTTTCTTTTATTTCTATTTATTTCACACACCTTTGCATGTGTTAGTTTTTTTTTTTTTTGCCAGCCAAAGTTAATTTGCAAGTTAAATAAGGCTATGCTTTGACATTCATCCATTTCTGACTTTCATCCATGCTCTGGTCCCTAACCAGATGATAGTGTAAGGTATTACTGTACACAGTCTTCCTTTTATGCTTGTAACAATTTTATGTGGTTGTTCAGGCTAAGCAATGTTGACTGGTCCAAAGTCACTGGCAGTGCAATCCTAACTCTGTGCAGGAATATGGAGGCCAGTCAGCCCCATATCCAGCATGGGATTGGGGCTGCATGTAGCACAATTTGGAGTAAAGGGAATTCATTCCCCTTGCCCCGAGTAACACCCCAGTAGTCCTAATAGGGCTACTCAGAGCTGCACTAGGGAAATCGCTGTCACGACTCCAAGTGGCCAGTGTAGGGCTGACCTGGCCAGGAGGTTGGATCTGGCCTAACTGCCGGAGGCCGGCCCCCTCTCTCTTCCTGGGTCTCTCTGCCCACAGGCCATCCCCTGCCTCTCCCTGCCCCATTTGACCTTCTCACCCCGACCCCCCCCATGTGCCTCCCTAGGCCAGCCTTACCTGGGTCTTGCAGACCTGGGAAGCAACTCTGGGAAGCCAGTGCATGTTTGTGCTCTGGGCTTCCCATCTACTTTTATGGCGTATTTGCGACATTCTTGGGCCTGCACAGGAGACCGTCTTATGCCAGCCGAAGCATAACCTAGGATTGCACTGTGAGGAAACTTTGTGGCTGGGTAGGGATTTGAACCAAAGCCTCCTGAGTTTTAAGGCCAATATTCTCATCACTCTGTTGCACTGCCTCCAATTGAGAACTCTGAAGTGCCGTGCATTGAACTGCACTGACGACTTCTTGTGGAGGCTGCGTTTCCAAGTTCTTGAGCTTTCTATAATTTCTTTCTCTGGCAATTTGATTTGGGACCTCCTTTTCATTACTTGCTGCCTTTATTGCTCCCTTCCTACCCTTGTAACCTTGCTGTGTTTATTAACAAAAGAGGCATTTCATAAGAGCCCCTGCTAACATACTGTTTAGTTTACCGCTACTACAAAATAGAGTCATGCTTACCAAAGATCTTTAAACTAACTGTGGGGATTTCATAAAGAACTCAAAGGAAATGAGAATCAATTTTTTTCTTTTAATTTACACCACAGCAATAACCTCTATTGAATGCTTAAGTGCATGGGGTATTTGTTATCGAAATAGTCTTGCTGTTGAAACAATAATATGAACAATAAAACATTATTGGTGAAGCAAACTTTAGGCTGCAAAGCCAAAATACTAAAAAAATTATCAAGGATTTATTCTCACTGACGTCAATGAGAGTTCACTTTATTCCTAAACATATTTTTACTGTTGTACCCACCAAAAAATGACACAGGGCGCAGTCCTAACCTGGCGTTAAGGCCAGCACAGTTGGGCCAGCAAAGTTTTGCCAGCACAAGGGCCACCATAAAGCATGTTTGGACCACTCTTGGAGTCAGGGAGGAAGGCACACGTCTGTGTGGTGGCCTCTCTGACTCTGAGAATGGTCCAAACATACTTTACAGTTTCCCTGGTGCTGGTCAAACTTTGCTGGCTTAATTTGTGCTGGCCTAACTCCAGATTAGGATTGCGCTCACAGTGGCATACCTAGAGGAGGATCACAGCACTAAGTTTTGCAAGCAGTCTCTTCCCCTCATCTTTGGAGCCATTCATTGCCTCTGTTTTGCTCTAGCTGCTGGGAATGGCTCCGAGGAAATGGGGGAGCAGTAGCTTGTAAAACTTAGTGCTGTGATCCCCCTCTAGGTTACACTACTGAAATGACACCAGACAAAGGGTTCGAGTTAACTGGGCCACTTTATTAAAATTAATTACAACTGCAGCAGGGCAACTGCAAGAAAAACCCAACTGAAGCATGTGGGGTGTAAAACTGGGGAAAACAGTCCTAGCCATCTCCCTCCCTCAAGATCTCATTGGATGTACCACCTGACTCAAGGCAAAGCTCAGTCCATAGACTGAGCAAGCATAGCCAATTCAGAAGGGTGGCCCATAGGACAAGCCTTACAAAGACTGTACCAGGTCCAGTCAGGGGGATTGCCAGCCATCCTCGTGGAGCCAGTCAAGCATCATTCGAGTGGTCCTGGCTCACCCCTTGACTTTGCTTACCTCAGATTGGACACTAAGAAGCCTCCCACCCCAACCCCCCAAGAGACCTGCTAAAGGGACTGTAAAGGACAGATGCAACCACAAAGAGCCCATGACCTTCTTTCATCTGTCTGGGTAGGTGAAAAAACTACCAACCAAAGGCCAATCAGGTTGATAGCAAAGAAAAAAAAATCCTATCCAGCTCTCACAAGAGCAAGTGCAAACTGAGCTCAGCAAGAGCTCGCACACCCGACCAGCCTTTGGGGATCCGTAAAGTCTTTATCTAGTGCCATGAGGCGGATCAGGGCAAACTTGCTACTGCTCTGGGCGTGTGCTAATACCAATTTGGAAGTAAGTTCTGTTCGTCAACTGACACTGGTTAGAAAAATAAAGGCCACCAACCAAAAAACTGAGCAAATCCTGCGTCATAGAACATAGCACTTTCTGCTGAGCTTTTCCTTTCCACCAGGGGAACGGAGTGTCGGGGCGCACACACTAATGGTCCTACGTGCGCTGGATGGGGTGCAAGTCCTGCAGGTACCACAACAGCAGAGTAGCCCAGACTCACAGAAGCAAGGTCCACAAAGGTGTATTAGGTTCAGGCTATTTTACTTAGCAGTAGGGATTCCTCAAGGGAATCAGGCAGACACAATACAAGGTAGTGCACAGAGACAGGACACACAGGTAGATGGCAAAATACAGCTGGCACCAGTAGTGCTTCACTGGCAGGCAAGCTGCACCTGTGTGATAGAGTCCAAAGAAACACACCAGGTCCAAAGTCCTCTGTCATAATCCACAGAAGTCTTCTCCTGGCAAGTAGTCCACGAGTCCTTCTGTCTGTCCAGGTCCAGCTACGGCTCCCCAGGCAGATGAACGTTCGAAGAACTCCAGCAATAGTCCAGTAACACGAGCACAAAGCACACAGCCACAGTCAGGTTGAATCACGACACGAAGTATACAGGATGCAGATAGCAACAGAATGAGCAAAGAAAGAGAATAGACTTGGCTTCTCTCCTGGCTATAAGCCCCTCCTGCCCTAATTGCTCCCAGGTGGTCACAGACACACCTGCAGGCAGGGCTGGGAGTAAAAGCTCCCTTAAAGGCACAAAATGACTTTTAGCTGCTTCACAGCAGCCTGATACGGAGCACTCTTGATTTTGACATGCAGTTTATCAATGTGCTGTAGCATGGCAAACTGAGTAGAAACCTGCTCACTATATGGCAGATGGGCGTGCAGGGTAGGGCATTCTTGATTGGAATAGATCCCGAGAGCCAGGATGGCATAGTGGTTTGGAGTTGGACTAAGACCTGGAAGATCCAGATTCAAATCCCCACTAAGCTTCGTTGGGCCAATCACTATCTCTCACAGCGCAATCCTACGGACAGCGCAGTGTCAGCACAACGGGGTAGCACCGACGCTGCATGCTGCAGGCAGTGCTGGTCCTGTTGCGCCCACAAGGCACCTCCCTAGCGTCGGCCGAAGCCGGCTGGCACAAGGGAGGCCATATGGCCACATCCTAAGACTGTTCAGGATGCTGCATGACCCTGATTCGGGCCGCGCGGTCTCCTCGGATCTGCGCACACTATTTAGATCCGAGGAGCACATAGGGGAGACTGGAGCCTCCCCTACGGTAAGGGAGCACACGCGTTGGATAAGGCGCTGGGCGGCCGGTTGTGCCATTCCAGCGCCGGGTAGGATTGCATCCTATGTCTCACCTACTTCACAGGGTTGTTGTGAGGACAAAAGGAGGGAAGGATCATTGGAAACCACCCCGTGTTCCTTGATGGAAGAGTGGTATAAAATTAAATAAATAATATCACAGTTGTGGGGGCTCACGCTCCTAAGGGGTGCTCTGCTGTGGTCATCATTTCTGGCTTCTACTGCACAATAAAACCATGACTTTTATACAGCATGGGGCAGGGTTCAGTTTAATGTAATGTGTACTATGGTTGGATAAATCCAACTGGTTTTTTGATGATTTTGTGCTGTGTTGGCTTCTCCCCCATCTTTTGTTTGATTGTACTTTATTTTTGATGTTAAATAAATTGCTAGCTTCTAAGTGGGTCTTTCTAAGACCAAAAGGCAAGTTTTTTAATTCTTTTAATACAAGGTATTGCAGTACTTTATTGCAGTTGATGATGTTGCAATTCATTTTTCCATTCATTGTTGGCTGTGAATTGTTTCGTTCAAGCTGTACTTATGTCTGAAAGGTGTAATAGATTCATTTGACTTATCACTTCATTAGACATGGGGAAATTTAATAAATTTCTAAAATTCTTTGGGAAATGAAAGAGAGAATTGACGCAACCACTGCTGGTGTTATTACAAATTAGGGAGCTTGAATAGCTTCACATGGCTTTAGCTTTGGCAGATGAAAATGTGAACCTGCCCAGTTTTTCCTCACTCTTTTGCTAGAAAGTGCTTGTGCCATTACTTGAAAAGAGCAACCTGAGATCAGGCTCAGTTTGTTTAAGATAACTGGCCCACCTGAACCTTAAAGGTATGATTTCTTAAGGATACTCTAGCGCTGAATGGCAACATCACTCAATGTCACCCAGAGCTTATCTCTCCTTATTTCATTCTTCATCAGACGTGACTGTGATTTGGCAGCCTTTCTAAGGTCAACTGCCGGGTTAAATAGAATGGTAACTCTGGGTGTAGACAGTGGCAAGCATTTCCATCAAATTGGCATGCCTGAGTATGATGTGTGTGTCCGTGCGTGCGTGCACTAGGTAAAATAACCTAATGCCTGACAGCTAAGGAAAAAAAAGAATATATAATTGTTTCTATACAACAGGTCCAGAGATTGTGAATGCCTACAATCAGAATCCCAGTTTCTGTTCTGACCATGGATGCAGATGCTCATATACTAGAATCACAGAACGTTACAGTTAGAAGGTATCCAGGAATTTATCTAGTCCATCCCCCTGCTACTGTATCTCTGACAGATGACTATCCAGCTTCTGCTGAAAAATCTCCAGCGAGGCAGAGCCCACAAATGTTTGAGGCAAACTGTTCTACTGCTGGACCAGTCTTACAGTTAGGACACTCTTCTTCTAATCTACTGGAAGAGTAATCTAATACTACTAATCTTCTAGCAAAATCTATTAGCTCTTTCTGTCTAGCATAAATCTACTTCCCTGTAGTTCAGCTGTCCATCCTGAAGAGCACTGCCTATGTTCCCTTAAGAAGAAGGGGCTGGGGGAGGGGCTCCCTGTGCATTAAAAGAGGGGAAAAAACTATTGCAACGTACTTCCTGGTTGCGACAGCGAACCTGGAAGTGGGTTGTAATCTTTTTTTTTTTTTTACAGGGAGCCCTGCAGAGGGGTCCACAGGGCTCCCCAACCCTACTGGATGCTGGGGCAGGCACTGGTAAGTCCCCCCAGCCCAGTAATGGCATCTAAATGATTTAGCAACAGGTACTCACTTTTGATTGGCACTTGTGTCAGGGCCCGCCCACCGGAAGTGAGGTCATAGCCGGAACCCAGGAACCGCCGCGCCTCCTCGGGAGGGAGCCCCAGGCAGCCTACCTGCTCACGCTGCTGCTGCCGTCAGTCTCCCTCGCTCCGCTGCCTGCCTGCCTGCCTTCCTGGCTCTGAGAACATGCAGGCAACTCAATCGTGCAGGCAATTCAAACGTTGCAGGGGGCGGAGTGCCGATGGAGTCAACGAGTGGGCGGGCGAATGGGCAGGGCCAGCCCTAATCCTAGGAACGGGTACTCGTGTACCCCCGCGTACCCGCTACATGACATGTCTGTCCCAGCCCCAATCTATGCCCAGAAGCGACGCAATCATAGTGATTGCGTTGCTGCCATTCCCCAGCCCCCGCCCCTTGAGGGAACATAGGCAGTGCTCTTCAGGCTGGGGCATCGCAACACCCCAGTTTGAAAAACACTGCTGTCGTTTCAATTCACTGGTTCTAATCCTACTCTCAGGGCCCCCAGAGAGCAAGTCCCCTCCTTCTGCCACGTGACAGCCTTTCAGATACCTGAAGGTGGTTATCATCCCTTTAGTCTTCTCCTGGCAGAGGACCTGCTGCAATGTGGTACCCAGTGTAACTGAAATATAGGATTGGGTCATAAGCAACGTGTTCCATTTTTATGGGAACATCAGTCTTTTGAGTCATGTTGCTTTCCACATTTATGAAACTTTCAGCCCAACCCTAAACAACCTTCCAGCACCAATGTAGCCACAACGCAGCTCTGAGTTAGAGGCCTCCATGACTGCCCACCACCACCATGGGATACAGCGTATGCCCTAGAAGGTTAATTGGGATTGGACTGTTAGTCTTCATTATGTAATAATATGTAAGAATTTGAGAAGCATGTTCAATACTTTCAGTTACTGAACTGCCAAATGGAAGTCTTTAATCAGCTAGGGTACATTTGAACTGGTAACCTAAATGTTTGGTGTCTTGGATCTCATTAATGGTCTCCTGAGCCAAAGTTTTGCCCTGTGTGGTTTTAACCAAGCATTAATATAATGTTTGATGCCATTAAGCACATGCTGCTCTTCCTACATTTTCAGGCAATTAATAGCGTGAATGTTTGGGTATGAGTCCAATACCATAAGGAGACAGCGGCAGATGAATATTATTGACAGATGACAAGCGTATTAGTCTTGAATTAAGTGGGGCACATTTTATTACCTAAATCACTTAGCATGCAATCGACTAGCCTTAGGAGTGTTACAACTCCCCTGAAAAAAGGCAGGCTGCTTTTCATTAGGTTATTTCATTAGCAAGATATTTTAAAGTTAGGTTTAGCAAGGCAGGAAGCTTTGATTGTATGAGAGAGAGAGAGAGAGAGAGTTGTGTGCTTGCACAGGTGTGTGTGTGGGTATATTACAGTCAGTGGTGGCATCTAAATGATTTAAGAACAAGAACTCACTTTGATTGGCACGTGTCGGGACCTGCCCACCGTGACATCATAAGCCAGAGGCTGGCAGAGCCCAGGTCTACCCGTGGCTGGTTCGTATGGGTAGACCTTGGTTCCAGAGGCTGGCAGAGCCCAGGTCTACCCACAGCTGGTTCCTAGCCAGCAATGACATCAGTGACAAGTGGGTGGAGCCAGCCGGTTCTGTACAGCGCCTGGCGCCTACAGAACAGAAAGCGAAGAATTCCCCCCACCCCAATTGCAGCTCCAATAGCGATGGGGCAGTCTCCCAAAGAAGCCTCACACCCAGAGCGCCAGTGAAATGCTCTGTACTGGAGAGACAGCGGCGAAAGCTTTTCCTTGGTCTTTGCAGCTAGGCGAGGTGGAGTTATTCAAAATTGCTAGGGAAGTTGAAAATTGGCAGGGGGGCAGCAGCCTCGAAGCCGAGGCTGGCTGAGCAGAATGAGGCAGGAACCTGTGGAAGGGGCTGAGGGACGTAGTGGTGGATCTAGGAGGGCAAGGGGGGCATGAGCCCTGGGCACCATCTTGGGAGAGGGCGCCATAACCATGGCGTGCCCTGCCCCCAAAATGGTGCCCGCGGCCCACCCAGGCCCTGCGCCGCGTTCTCCTCACTCTGGCTGGCCTTAAAGAGCCAGCCAGAGCGAGGAGAACGCGCTGTCGCCCGGCGCCCCCTCCCGCCTCTTAGAGTGGGGGACGGGGCGCCACGTGGCGTTCTCCACGCTCCGGCTGGCTCTTTAAGGCCTGCCGGAGCACGGAGAATGTGCTGCCGCCCGGCGCCCCTCCCGCTTCTCAAGGTGGGGCACTGGGCGGTGCCGCGTTCTGTTCACTCCCGCCGGCCCTTTAAGGCCAATGGGAGCGAACAGAACACGGCGCCCCCCGGCGCCCCCTCCTGCTTCTCAAGGTGGGGGGGCAGGGCGCTGGGCGGCAGCACATTCTGCTCACTCCCGCCGGCCTTAAAGAGCCGGCCCTTTAAGGCCAACAGGAGCAAACAGAATGCAGCGCCCCAGCCACGTTCTTTCTGTTCGCTCCTGCCAGGCCTTAAAGGGCCGGCGGGAGCGAACAGAACACGGCGCCGCCCGGCGCCCCCTCCCGCTTCTCAAGGCAGGGGGGCAGGGCGCTGGGCGGCACCGCGTTCTGTTCGCTCCCACCGGCCCTTTAAGGCCAGCGGGAGTGAACAGAACACTTCTTAGAGGGGGCGGGGGGCGACATCATGACGTCACGATGTCGTGACATCATGACGTGCGTGCCCCTGTGCATTTTCTTTGGGCGCCATGGGCACCATTTCAAGCAGGTCCGCCCCTGGAGGGGCGGCACCACTCCAGACAGCACCCTTGGGCGCTTCCCTACACCAAAGCCCGCTTTCACCTGGCACGTCAGGAGGGCAGCTTCAAAAAGTCCCGGCTCCCTTCCGTCCCCTCCGGGGGCCCCCTCAATTCGCCACTGCACCCCCAGGATGCCCCTTCACCCCAGTGGGCTGCAGACTCACCAGAGCGGCTGCTGACTCCACATGTATGGCTGGAGGGAGAGAGGAAGGGGCTGTGCAGGACGGAACCTCCCCACTGCAGCCCTTCCCCCTTCACCCCTCTAGGAATCCGGAGTCACTCCCTTTAACTCTCTGAGTGCCGGCCGGCCAACCAAGAAGAAAAGCTCTTTGCAGAAGAATTGGGAGGGGGGAGGAGGGGGGAAGTGCTGCGGAGTAAAGTGGGTGGAGTCAGCCCTAATTTTAACAAGTGGAACTGAGTTCCCCCACGTTCCCCCTGCATGGCATCACTGATTACAGTGTATTTTCTCACCTCAGGCCTGACTAGATGCTTCTGGTTGCTAGGCTAACACCAGACCTTTTACATTTACCTGTATGCTCTTCTCCAATTCTTCTCTACCATGCAAGGAAGGAATTTGCCATAATAACAATACATGTATTTATTATTATTATTATTATTATTATTATTATTATTAGTATTAGTATTAGTATTAGTATTAGTATTAGTATTAGTATTAGTAT
>JAJKFI010000035.1:2321575-2342675 GCA_029204185.1 Lerista edwardsae | reverse complement strand
AGTATTAGTATTAGTATTAGTATTAGTATTAGTATTAGTATTAGTATACCTTTCTCTTCTGAAGCCTCCTGATCTGCCCCTCTGCTTTTGGTGTGCCAGCACCAGCAGGGGAAGGAGGGAGGATAGTATTGGGCTCTTACTTTATAAACAGAAAAGCAAACATACTGTTTCACATTGGAATAACACTGGGCAGAAACTGAAAGGAACTGGAAAGAAACCTTGAAAGGAACAATCTTACTCCAGCCCATAATAATAAGCAATCCTGAATTTAATCCATCATGGTTCGATTGGTTCCAGGCAGCATAAAAGAAGTCAGTCAAAAATGTTTTTGAGTATCTCTCGGTAGGGTACCTGGTCTCTAATGGGTCTCTGGACCTATGCCAATTGGTCGTCAATGTTTTCTCTTTTGGAAGAAGTGTGTCATAGTGGGTCAGGGCATAATACTTGTGCATCATTTAGAAGCTGGCAGCAGGAAGAGCCAAATATCTAAAGACTCCCTTCTTCTGCATTGGAATGCTTGGCAGGTTTGTGGCTAGAAAATAGTGTGATTTGGTGGGATTTCATTGTCTCTACTGGATCCACAATGGATAAGGGCAATCTGCGGCTGTTGAATGAGCATAAGAGGCACATACTAGGTGTACATAGTGGCCCAGGATGGCTCTGGCTGATCAGCCTCTTGAAACTGTGGTGGATGTGCCTCCCCAACCCCAAATTCTGTGAACCACTTTTGCATACAAGTGCAGATCAGGTGGAGCCACCCCTGGCTAAATCACACACAAGCACTTCCTCCATGCCTGGCAGCATGCACACGTATTCACATACATACATGCACACACACACACACACACCCTTTTAAAAACTTCCATGTGCATCTCATGTGTCCTTTGCTGCCACGGCCACCTCCTGTTAGATTGAGTCTCCCCATCCAACCCGCAGATGAGGAGGTGGCGGTGGGATAGCAGTGCTGGCAACATCCCTCACAGCAGCAGGATGGTGGTATCGGCCTCCTGCAACTCCACTCCCATAGTGCTTTGCAGAGGCCTGAGCCCACCCTCCTTAAATTGCTGCCACCTATTTTCAAACAAATCTCAGGGATAAAGGGAAAATGCAGTTGTTGTGAGGAGCTGCATTCACTTCTGCTCCAGAAAGAAACCTCAGAAGGAGCCCTCTGTCTGAATATTCTAATACATAGGAGGGACCAATTGCATGTTTATTTTCCACCTGATTGGCAGCCTCACAGAATTGGAGATCTGAATGATTAGGAAAGACACATGCTGTTGCCCCCATCTATGTGCCTGAGGAATTCACATACACTCCCCAGCAATGTCAAAGGATCATAAAAAGGTAAAGGTTTCCCCACAGCCAATTGGTCTAGTTGTGACCAACTGTAGGGGGTGGTGCTCATCTCTGTTTCTAAGCCAAAGAGCTGGCGTTTGTCCTAAGGACAAGTTTCCATGGTCATGTGGCCAGCATGACTATACGCCAAGGTGCACAGAACGCCGTTGGGAAGGTGGTACCTATTTATCTACCTGCATTTTTACATGCTTTTGAACTGCTAGGTTGGCAGGAGCTGGGACACGTGATGGGCACTCTGTCGCACGGTCGCAAACTGCCAACCTTCCAGGCAGCAAATTCAGCAACAGTGGTTTAACGCACAGCGCCACCACGTCCCCAAAGGATCATACTCCAGGGAAATGATTCCCATCCACTGCTGAGCATACATGTGAAAGAAGCGCCAGGCCTCCCCATCAACTTGGAAATGTATCAGTAATATTGACTCATGCAGAGCTGCTTTGTTCAAAGCTTCTGTATGCACTTAACAATGCAATCCTACATATATTTTCTGAGACGTCCAACTGTGCCTAGATCTGCTGCCTAATTCTCCTAGAAAAAATGCTCTGAACAGCAATAGGAGTACATTTAAAATGCCCTTCAAGACCATTTGTTTGAAAATGGAAGATAATGCATGCCTCTTCCTCACATTCATCCTATTAGAACTTAATTCACCTGATAATCAGAGTCACAGAGCCAATCCCAGAGGAGAAATACATACTCCTTGCATGAAAGTAAGTGATACCATCTCAAATGTCAAGACAGAACAGCTTTCACCTTCCCAAGGCTGAGAGACTGTGCCTAGAGGGACATGGAGGAAAGTTCAGCAAGAAGCTGCTGGGAATTTCTAACAATTTGTTATCAAGACCATCGAAGTGAAGCTCCAAATAGTCCCTGACTTCCCATGTTGCTTGCTCCTGTGACAGGGGCAATAAAGCAGTTGTTTTCAATTATCATTGGACTTTAAAACATAAACTGTATTACTCCACTGTCAGCTGCTCAGGAACCTGGAAAAGAAAATAGCATGCACTTTTGTTATATTGCTTTCTTTAATCAAAGAGTACACTTTTTTGGCCCAAACCAATGAAGACATTTAAATAATACAGAATGGTGGAACACTGACATAACCCAAAAACAGTTCTTGCTTTTTATTTGCATTGTGAAAAAGCTAATGTCTTGGCAATCTGATAGTAAATTTTGCAGAGGATTTAGATGCACACGTTGGATTTTAAGTTACTCAACATGCTTCAAAGAGAATCTGCTAGCATATGGGCCTAGAGCCAAAGAAAGATATGTGTCTGTAAGTTCCTATTGAAATAAATATGACAAATTTACCGTATATACTCGAGTATAAGATGATCTCATAGATAAGTCGAGGGTTTTAAGCCAAAAATCATGGGATTTGCCATGCCAGGTGGATAAGTTGAGGGGGAAATTTAGAGGTATCTGTAATTCTTTGGATTAGATCATTTTGTCTGATTTTACCCAACACCAGATTCTGAAAACTGATCTATCAGTAATTGTTACCCAAGAACTGCACAGTCTATCTATTCATTAAAATACAGGGGAAAACAAAATAAAATAGCATCATAACAAGCAACTATTAAACCAGTTGTTCCCAAACAACCTTTAGCACTGTGCCCCACTTTTGAAAATGACAACCTATGGCAGTGATGGCGAACCTATGACACGCGTGTCAAAGCTGACACACCATAATGTTTGGGTTGATACACCAGCATTCACCAGTGCCTGACAAGAACTGAGTTTGTTTTACTCATTGTTCATTTTGATAATTATTTGATGCTTCTTTATATAATACATAGCACCAGTGATGTCATTCAGGGGGAACGGACCAGAATGGGCGTTCCGGATCCTAATGGGCTCCGTGGCTGCTTCCGGTTTTTTTTTCTTCCAACATTTGAATTTGAACTCAAAAGTGAGTTCCTGTTCCTAAATCATTTGAATGACACCACTGCATAGCACCATATGTGATTAGACTATATTCTTTGTTTAAATAAATAAATATAAAGAATTGTTTCTCTTTTGTTTGGGAGGGTGGTTGACACACCAGCAGAGTCAGGTTAAGCATTTTCCTAAGTTTTGACACACTGTGCCCAAAAGGTTCACTATCACTGGCCCATGTGGACCAGAAGGGATGCCATTAAACAGGAGGGAGACAAGGGGTAAGTCATGCTGGAATAATGAAATAAGGCACATACAAAAACTGTTCAAGGCTAGAACTGATTAAGCATATCTGCCTGAATTAGAGGAATGTATGTCACCCTGTTGAGCTCAGTTTACCTGCTTGCAGAGCCCTTTACAGGCTTGAGCTGGCTTCTGCAGGGATAACTTTTATGCCAAATTTCATCTCTCTGCAATCTTAATGTTCACAGTAGGCTAATTAGTTTCCTTTCTATCATCCAAAATCACCTTAGTTTTACACAAGGCATCACTAAACCTCACCCAGGCATGCACGGAGGCCTGAGCGCACCCATGGCTGGCGCCGAAACCGCACCCCCAGGACGTCGTCCCGCCCCCATGCATCGCCCCGACACGCCTCCCTTAGCCCGGAAATGCTCCATTTCTGAGCGTAAGGGAGCCATGGGCGGGCGGGAGGGCCGAAGACCGCACTGTTTCACCTGGACCGCGCGCAATGGTGCCCCGCCGCTGCCCAGCGCCCATGGTTCGCGCCATCCCAGGCTATAGGTAAGATATGCGCCTGACCTCACCACTCATAAGAAGGCAAAATGCAGTCAGCTTGTCTGCTCAGCCAAAAAGGTCTTCCTTCCACCTCCAGTTGGTGACTCCAGGGGCATGGCAGCCACACAATAATTCCCCACAGTCTCCAAGAGTAACCTTAGTTCCAACCACAATTCCAACAGCCTCACCTATTCCCCATCCATCCACAACCCTTTTCCACCTCTCTGCACCCACATCAGTGCTCCTCCCAGGAACTCCTTTTATGCCTAGGGACCTTGTTATCCCCAACTGGCTGCAGTTGTGAACTAGTTGCAGGCAAAGGCTCAGGATTAACCCTGTAATTCCTGGCTGATAAGACAAGGGGCCACTGCTAATATCATTCGCTATTTCCTTGGGGTAACCTTCTGCAATTTCCATAACAATTACACCCTCCTCCTAAGTTTATTCTTTATGTTCTTGCAAGGAACAGTGTGTGTGTGTTTTCCTTCTCTTCCCTCAGATTCTCCTATATGCCTTGAGAGAAGAGCAGCATATCTGCCTGGGAGTAATACATGGGAGCAATAAAAAAAGCTGTTTCTCCACCCCCTCCATAGCTTGCACAGTACCTCAGCAGCACAGCCTTCTGGAACAAAAGAGACCACATGGTCTGAAAAGCTCATCCTGAAAGTTTTCCAAGCAGGCCATTTACCTTTTGCAAGTTAATGCACAATCCTCACATGTAGAGGTTGAAGAGCCCTGCTGAATTCAGCTCACATGTTGCCGTAATCACTTGCTTACTCACAAGTAAAAGCAACCCTGTAGCTCCGTTTCACTTTCAATTCCATTTCAATACTTCTCAGTTTAGCGGAAGAGACTTTCTTCTCGAGTGTTTTTGGGGCCTATGTTCATCGGATCTGGACCATTCTGGCAGCACTGCATTCCTCTCAGCCTGCCGTTTCCAACACACTATAGCACAGCTACCTACTCATGAGTAAACATGCATTGTGCCTCAGTTTCACTTTCCATAGGACTCCATTCATTTTCCTCAGCTGCTTCAAGGCTGAGCATGCTCAGAAGGCTCTGCAGCTCCCTGGCTTACTTGGAACAGCTCGGCCATCCACCCAGCATGTGACTTTAAGGTATTTACAGTGTTTCCCCTATATAAGTTGGGGCCAGGTTTTTCTAATCAATTTTAGGTATAAATTTCTTGACTTATGCATGATTATATACGGTATGTTGCACTTTCATTCATTTCAATGGGACACAATTTCTTGCAATTAACTGCCCAGTTCTGTCCTCCAGTATGTTACAGCATGCGTCCACAGTCACCTATGGTTCTCCTTAAACCTATGCCATCTATATAGCTGGTGCAAATACAAGGAGAGCCGAGGGTGGAAAACCAACAGGAAAATGGGAGATGTGCATGACTGCTGTTGGCTCTACCCCTCCCTCCCCCAACAAAGGCTCCAGTTCTCCCAACATGCCCCATTTCTCCCCATCCCACCCATGGCCTGTCTCCACTGCCAATTTCCCAGTACTGGCAAAACCTCCTGGAGCTGCTGCAGCATTTGCCACACCTCTTGCTGTCTGTGGCAGTGTCCTGGCAGCACACAACAGTGGCCCAGATTTCACACTAATGTAAAATGTCTTGTGCTGCTGGAACACTACTTCTGGCAGCATAAGGCCCCAGTAGTATTGGGGCCTAATTTGTCCCGTGGTTTTCAGTGGGACTTAAGAAATGACAAATGTTCAATAGATCGCCAATATGCTCTCCCCATGTTAAGTGTGTGATGAGTGAATTAAGGGCTTTAGGTTTGGGAGAAAGGCCATGGTCCAGCAGGTGTTTAAGTATCTTTAAGGCACATCGATTTCTCCCTAGAAATAAGACAGTTAACTATGTGCTTAATGCTCCCATTTAAAATCAATGGGGCAGATGCTTAGTGTGATCTAAGAGGAAAATGTAATAGTATTTACTTTTTTACACTGACTCTTTCCACTATATAAAGATCACATTTTGGGTTTCAAAACAAATTCTGACAATTTCCATGCAAGTGTTTGGATTGGTGTAAAAATCTGGACAAGCAAACATTTTCCCTCAACAAGTTTCAAATAAAATCAACACTAATCTTGGTGAAATATGAGCACAGCTGCCAAAGAAGAGCCTCCTCTTTTTATTATGAATAGTAATCATATTTAAGTACTTGATTACAGAGTACTTTTGTGATGTTGTCATTACAAAAGCATTGCCGGCCGAATCACATGGGTTGCATCAACGGCAGATTGGAAGAGGTCCAAGGGTGGCAGTGGATTTGGACTACAAACGTGAGGTCACTTTGAGTCTGCTGCTGTCACCACCTCTCTCCAGCCTATGCGGATGCTCACTAAAGTGAGAAGCAGATAATCTCCCTCCTTACCTTACTCCTCACACAGTTTCTGCAAAGCCGCAAGTACAGGACTTCTGGTTTTATCATCATCATCATCATCCCCAGGGGGATAGCTAATGAAAGTGTAGCCCAGTCCAGAGGGCAACATGTTCTGGAAGTGACATCACAACAGGAAGTGATGTCAAAGTTGTATTTTTATTTTCTCTGGGGGTTTTGGTCATAACTATTGATAAAGATATACTCCAGGTTGTTTCATTGCATTCTGCATTAAATTACCTTTCCAATGATATATAAGATGATGGTATTATTTGTAGATACCAAGGTTTGCACCATTTTGGCCATTAATGACAAGCTCAGCTTGTTGCCCCACTAAAGCTTGTTGCTGATGCAATTGCAGCACTTGCACTTCTTTATCTATGCCCCTGATTATCTCCATATGGTGAGGGTGAGAGAGTGTGGCTGGCTGGCCTAAAGTTACCTGAGAGATCATGACAGGGGCGGGATTCAAACCAGGGAAGTCCAGTTCCCTGGTCACCAAACAAGACACACACCTCATTGTGCAATGCCACACTGAACTTCAGAGTTAACTTTTTGTACAAACATCCACAAAACATGGCAACAATATGACAGGAGTGTAGAGGATATAAGTATGCCCCACTACAGCTTTGATTCTGATTGTGGCACCCCTGTGTTGTTTGAAGATTTTAAAACCATCCATTGAAAGCTAATAGAGCACATCCCCCACCCCCTGCAACCAGAAACAAAACCATGGTAGGGAAAAAGACTAGCGCCTCTGACTTGTGTCGTGGTTTCCATGGCCTCATCTTACTGCTTGTAAAGAGAACTAATCCTCCATCCAGCAATAGTGAATTAAAAGGAGTTTGTATCTGATTGGGCCTTTAGCCATGATGCTGCACCACCTTTATGGTTTAACTCAACTCACTAACTGGGCAGGTTCAACTCTAATCTTACTTTAGCAACAAGGATTCATCTGCGACACTGAGCAAAAACAGGTTAGTGCCTAGGTATTTACCTCTTGTGCCAGGTCCTGTGCTTTTATGGAACAATGTGTTTGTCTCTGAAACAACATCATGGAAACAGCCAAAAAGCCATCTTTGGAATGTCCAAAATCTGATTGCAACTCCCTTTAATTCTCCCAAAATTCCTCAAATGCCTTGGCAAAGCAAGAAGCTCCAAATTGACCTGAAATTTTGCTTCAGGAAAAATGTAACACCTTTAAGAGCCTCCTCAGGCACCACCTGGCTTTCTCTGGTGCCCTTTGCCCCCTTACTCTCTCTTTCCCTTGTATTCATCCTCACATGCACAATGCCATTTCTCTCTGCCTCTTCTTGGCAGCTGGCAACCCTTTGCAAGAATCTGGTAGATCTGAACGTCCTACAACATTCTCTCTGTTAGCTGCTATCAGGCATAGATCATTTCTGTAGTGAAACCAGGGGTGTAGATTATGAACGTGTAGCCCAGTGCACAGGGCACAATGATGTCCCAGAAGTGACGTAACAGCAGGAAGTGATATCACACTTGTATTTTCATTTCCATGGTTTTTTTGGCCATAATTTTGGATTGAATGAAGATATACTCTGGTTGGTGTCTTCTGTATGAAATTCTGCATTGAATGATATATGACATGACAGTATTATTCCTATAAATCATGATTTTAACAAACCACAATTTTTACATGACATATTTTCATTTTCTGTTTGTTTTTTTTTGGCCATAACTTTAGATAGCATAAATATATTACACTTCCATTTGTTTCATTGCATTCTGCATTAAATTGCCTTTCCATTGATATATAACATAGTATTACTTGTAATTACTAAGGTTTTCACCATTTTTGCCACTGTGTCAAGCTCAACTTGTTGCCCTCCAAGCTTGCTGCTCAGTGCAATTGCACCCCCTGTACCACTGTAACTATGCCCCTGAGTGAAACAACATATTTTTTCATATATAATGCATTTTTGATTACATGGCTGTTAATGTTAGAAGAGATTATTTATGTATGGATTTTATTTTTCCCATTCTCCACAAAAACCAAGTGCATTGTTAAAAGCATCAAAGTACTGTCACATTGAAATAATATTTATCCAATATTGAATCAAAAACACCATTTTAGAAATCCCACTTGAGGTGGAATGAACAATATCTGAAAACATTTGGGAACCTATAACCTCTTTGGGAGCGTGTTCTGGGGCACGGGCGGTGGCATAGCTACCTATGGGGGGCGCAGTGCCCCAAGTGCCATCTTCGGGTCACCACTGAACCCCAAATTCCAAAAATTGTGTGTTTATGGAATAATATGGTCATGCTGTATACCATTTAGATGTGGAATTCCACTAGGATTTCAATGAAAAAAACCAAAGTGTTATATCTCTATTCTGTCAAAAGTTATGCCCAAAAACGTAAAAACAAAAAATAAAACTTTTGAACAAATCATGATTTTTAAAATTACGGTTTTAAGGAATAATATCATCTTGCTGTATACCATTGGATGCAGAATTTCACCAGGAACTCAATGGAAAAAACCGAAGTGTAATATCTCTATTCTAGCAAAAGCTATGGCCAAATAAGTAAAAACCGAAAATAAAACTTTTGCAAAAATTGTGGTTTTTAAAATAGTGGTTTTAAGGAATAATACCATCATGCTATATACCGTTGGATGTGGAATTTCACCAAGAATTCAATGAATACTCCCAGTGTAATACCTTAAGGAAAGGTTTTCAACACTTTGCAAAAGTTATGGCCAAAACAAAAAAAAATTGCCATGGGGTGTGTGTGTAAAAAAATTAAGTAGCCCCAGATGCAAAATATCCTAGCTACACCACTGGGCATGGGTGTCATCCCTGAAAAGGCCTTAATGCCTTAATTCCTAATCATGTGTTGCTCAGTTTTAAAGCATAGAAACACTGAACATTCAAAACATTTGTTCTCTTTCCATTTCCTCTCATTTTAAATAAAAACGGGCTCCAAAGGAAGGTTTTCAACACTTCGTTTCATGACCTTTAAAAATATTTCATTCTTCAATTATTTCTTCTGCACTACAGTATAAATTAAGCCCAGTAAGACAAATTATAGCAGTTCTCACGTCTTGACAGAAAAATACTGCCATTTTACAGTCTTGACAGTTATGATTATTGCAGTGATGTCATGGCACTCCTCGTGTCGCAAAGCTGTTCAAGAAGCATGAACTGCACATTAAAGTCATGAATCTGCCTACACACTTAAGGGATTTCAAACCACTGTTGACTATTCACAGCACTTTTCACTCTTCGTCACACTGCCAACTAAGCTGCTACCTCATGAGTATGGATATCAGAGGAGCAAATACGGCAGGGACTGTGAAAACAAATATGTGATAAGTACTGATAATGCTCTGATGTTAGTTTATTTTCCTCTTGATTTAAAGTCTAATCTACTGTTGAGGGTAGATAAACAGAGATCTGTGCTTCAGTTCCAAATCTTATTAAACAGACAGTTTTGCCACTTGGAAATATTACTGCTGGAACAAGATGTAGTACAGTTTTTGGTGGTCTTGGTGATCAGGCAGCCCAATCCTAAGCTACCCAGTGCCCACAGGAGCAGCAGTACCAAAATGGCTACCACTACATTCTATGAGCACCATGGCAGCTGCCGGAATCTCCTCAGGGGTACATTTGTCCCCTTTTTTCCAAGTAATGCCTCAGGCTCCAAAATGGGGCAACTTGAGACTCCGCCAGCTATTAGGCTGCTGTAGACTGGAGCAGACCCGCGTCAGGCTGTCTGGCCTGAAGCAGGGCATAGGATCTGGCAGTGGAAGCTACCACCAGACCCACTCCCTACCAGGCCCGATCCTTCATTCCCCCACCCAGTTCCCCCCTCACTCATCAATAGCCTTGGTGCTTCGGAGGCCCCAGCAGATACTATTCAGTGGCCCTGAACCTGGAGGTTTCATATAGCCTAAGATGCATAGTCATCAGTAGATCTATCCTCTATGAATTGTCTAATCTTCCTTTCCCAATTCCCATCAAATTTTCCAAGAAGGAAATGTTCTTACCAAAAATTCCTGTTCTTCAAGAGGGTAGTGTGCCTGTTTGAAAAGGCATTTTGACCTGGTCATTGTTTAACGCATGTCAGGGAGGTAGACAGGCCCACATAGGGATGCCCTGCTAAAAGGCCCCAATACATTTGTTCCCAAACTGTGGACTGTAAGCCAATTTCAAGTGGGTCGCCAAGCACCTAGGGCAGCCATATTGAAAATGTGGGAAGTTGAGTTGCTGGAAAAGGGGAGAGCAGTGTGGTTGTTTTGCTTGTGTCAAGATTGTAAATAAGCTTTTTTTCTTTCTAATTCATTTTACTATTGGAAAATGGCTGAGAAGTAACTCACTGTATTGTTGCATTCTCAGGAAAGTAGCAGGCTCTGGTGTCACAATGATGGCACTTCTGGTCATGACATCAATTCTGGTGGGTCCTAGATAAATTGTCATTCTAAAATGTGGGTCCCGGGGCTAAAAGGTTTGAGAACTACTGCCCCAACGTATCCATTATCCTAATCCTTCCTTCTTCCACAGCATTCAGGTCACAATAGTAGGCTGTTCTAGTTAGCCAAATTTTGGGGGAGGGCTTGAGGTAAAGTTACAGAAGTTGAGATGCTTTAGCTTGAGCCAGTTGTACTCTGTTATTCTAGGAGAATACTCCTCACTGGTGACATCAGAGGTTGGTCACCAGCTTTCAGCCAGGAGAAGATGCTGTTCTTGGATGTTGATACATTGAAGGAAATAATTGACAGTAAGAAAATGTTCTTTCAATTAATCCTGGATTTCCCTCCACAGTGGATTGGGAATTAAAAGGAATTGAAATTTAGAGAGCAATCCTTACCTGGAGTTAGGTTGGCACAGTTAGGCCAGCAAGGTTTGGCCAGCACCAGGGCCACTGTTTGGATCACTCTCAGAGTCAGGGATTATGGGGCATGTCTGTGTGCTGGCCTTTCTGACTTTGAAAGTGGTCCAAACATACTTTACGGGGTCCCTTGTGCTGGCCAAACTTTGCTAGCCTAACTGTGCCGGCCTAACTCCAGGTTAGGATTGCATCCTTAGTATCAAGTAATGTTCAACTGTATGACTTCTGCCTTGTGGTAGGAAGGCATTGCTTGAGAACCGAGTCCCAATGGTATTTTCATATTTAATTTTCTTCTTCGGATAAAAACAACACTGAGCACAGACGATCCTCAAGTGTAAAAGCTTTTTTTTACAACATTGGAAAGATTTTATCACTTAAAAACCAGCATAATTTAAAGTGTAGTCAAACTGTATTTGTACATCTGAAGCTGTACGTTTCATAAATGGTTGGATTTAAAAAAATATACACATAACTTCAAGCCTTTAATGAGAATTCATAACTAATGCAAATGATTAGAGAGCTCTGTTCTCCCCAAGGGCCCCAATGCCCACACTAAGCTAACTAGTTTCCCCTCCAGAACAGCCTCAGAGATAGGCAAGAGGGAGGGGCTTCATTCACCCACTGGGCCTCCTCTCTTCCAGCAGCTTTGCTTGGAATCACCAGCTGGCCAGCCTCCTCCAGACTGCCCTCATCACCGACTTAGCTCAAGGTACCCTAAGTCTAACTTGGCACCACAAAACCCTACCACCAAACAATAGGCAGTCAGCTTGCCTAAGTCACACCTGCCTCTTCCACTTGGTGGCTCCAGGGACGTGGCAGCCATACAACAATTCCCAATGGTTTCCCACAACCTTACCTTCCTTTATCCAGTCCTTCCTTTATCCAGTCCAACAGTCCGTCCATCAGTCCAGCTCCTACACCTACCCAGTGCCAATCACCCTTCCTTTATCCAGTCCTTTAACAATCCATCCATCCAGCAACTATCCAGTGCTTGCTTACTGCAGCTCCTGGAGGCAACTGGAAGTCACCTTGGGGTAAAGGAATTTTTTGCCCTTGCCCTATGCCATTTGGGGCTACTTGGATCTGTGCCAGCTATTTAGTCTGATCTCCTGGGCTGGTGGCAGCAGGTATGTTCTATCAAGACTTTTCCCCTTTCAGCAGCATGTCCAAACAGGGGAAAGAGGAGAGCGGGAAAGAGTGAGCAGGCTAACCACTAGACATTACTACCCAGGGTCAGCTTGTAGATGCTGAGAGCGCTCTCCACCATGATATTAGGCATGTTCTGAGTTTCAAATGCAGACCAGTAAATAGTCTGATATAGTTTCAGGCAGCCCAATCGTATGCTTCCTGGTGCCCAGAGGTACAGAGGCACAGACATGGCCGCCGCTGTATTCTGTGGAGCAGAGGAATCCACCAGAGGTCTCCTTGGGGGAAGGGGACATTTGTCCCCTCACCTTGTGTAAAGCCCCAGACTCCTCAATGGAGTCTCCACTCTGCTACTCGAGTCTAAGTCGCTGACACAAACTTGAGCAGTCCTGTTTTGGGCTTTTGAGTCCGACATGGCGAGTAGGATCTGGAGGAGGAGGCCTCTGCCAGCTCCTCTCCCTGATCTGCCCAGAAATGCCCCCCTTCCCGCCATCTCCCCATGCCCCTGTGCTGCCCATGCTCACCTTTCCACCAGCAGTGGCCAGGAGTTCTTTGGTGGGGCCAGCGGGGCAGCTCAGGCCTCCCTGCTGGTGCTGCTTATTCTCCGGGTTCTGCAAACATGGTTTATGGCACATTTGCTACCCCCAGCACCGATGCTGACGTCACATTTTCAGCATTGCAGCCCATAGGATTGGGCCCTAAGTAACGTTTCTTAGAAAGAAGTCTTTATATAATGAGTCTATATATAATGCATATGGATTTAACGTTATTCTTCCAGGTTTTGGATTTATTAAGGAATATAATCTCAAACTATGTAATACATGATGATTGGAAACAAGTGTCTAAGCTTAAATAATAAAATACTATGAGGATGTAATTATTATTTTAACATGCGATTCATAAATACAAAGGGCTGCCTTGCCCATGATTTTTGGAGTTTAATAAAGAGTTACTGACATTTGTTCATAAAGTCTTAAAGAATTATTACCAGAATCATTTATGATAAGATTCTTGAGTGAATGAAAAGGTTCAGCTTAGGAGGAAGCACTTATTAAGCTGCTTATTATAATCCTCCTCAAATCATTCAAATTATGTATATTTGCATGTGAAAGTTGTTGCATAATCATGTGAGTACAAAAATGTCAGTCGTTGCTGTACTCATTTTTTTATTTGTTTTTAGCTAGTTAAAAATCTTTGTTGAGAAGCAGCACCTCCTCTTGAATTGCGCTCAGCTTTTACGGAGGGGGAGAAATCTATTAGTGAATGATACTTTGTTGGGAACAGATAGCATTTGCGAATCTTGACCTAGTATAAAATTACTGCCTTGGAAAAAACAAAAGAGAAGTAATTACCTCTTTCTACAGTACAGTGCTTTCCAAAGCAGAACATTTTTAATAAGACATGAAATACTTTATGTGCATACATTTAGCTGCAGAAATGAGAAAGCTAAAAAATAAAATTGGGAAATGAAAATGAAATATTGCTGGAAATTTTTCCCAGACCCACAAGATGATGTGGGCAGCGCAATCCTTTTGCACCCCTTGCAGCGATGCTACATCATAGCGTCAATGCAAGGGGCAGAGTGCCGACGCGGGGGTACCAATCACCACCCCGGCCGAAGACGGCTGGCGCAGGGGAGGCTCCATGCTGAAGTGGCATGGGGATTGGGCGAGGGAGGGATAATGTGGGCAGGGGGAAGGCGGGACATGGAGGGGCTTGGGGAGCGGCTATACAGCTGCATCCTAAGCCCGTTCGGGAGTCCATGCAACCCTGATTCGGGCCGCACAGTCTCTTCAGAGCTGCACCCGCTATTTAGTGGGCGCAGATCCAAGGAGTGCATAGGGGAGGATGGAGCCTCCCCTACGGTAAGGGAGTGCACACTCCCTTGCCGCGGGAGGCTCCAGCCTCCCCCCACCCAGTGTTGGATATGGTGCTGGCTGGCCAGCCGTGCCATTCCAGCACTGGGTAGGATTGCGCCGTCAAATATATAAATGCTGAAATAGTATTAGGGCCAATGACTATTATGCCTTCATATTGTGTTATCAGACCTTGGCTGTAGGGGTATCAGGTCAACATTAGTTGTGATCCATTAGGCCAAATGCACAAAAATGTGCTTGTCCACCCTGCTCCTTCCCCCATTTTTATCATATCAGGCAGGTGACAAAAACAGCGTTATGGAACCTTTGATGGACCACTGTTTATATCTGATGTACTGTGTTTGGTTTGATGTCTCTTAAGTAAAGTTGCCTGACTTTTTTCAGATTTGTCTGCCAATGAGCCAGTCTTTAAAAAGCACATATAACAAAAACAGGTCATTTCCCTAAACCAGGGGTCTCCAAACTATCCGTTAAAACTGAGGGTTGGGAGAGTTGAAACAGATAAAAGGAAGTACTTTTTTTACCAGGGGGTAGTTAATCTGTGGAACTCTTTGCCACAGGAGGTGGTGATGGCATCTGGTCTAGATGCCTTTAAGAGGGGATTGGACGGATTTCTGGAAGAAAAGTCCATTGTGGGCTATAGGCAATGATGGATTGTGCAACCTCCTTACATTAGTAGTAGGCTACTTCAGAGTACCGGGTGCAAGGGAGTGGCAACAGGATGCAAGCATCTTGTTGTCTCATGCCTTCCTGGGGCACCTGGTGGGCCACTGTGAGATACAGGAAGCTGGACTAGATGGGCCTTTGGCCTGATTCAGCAGGGCTCTTCTTATGTTCTTATGTAAGCCTACTGGTCAATATTAACATTGATTCTGCAGATTTTTACACTTCCTTTGTAGGGTAAGTATTTTTTCATTGAGTATCGGTCTAAAGCAATGAGCAACGGCTAAAGGGCCTTCAGGGAACAGGGTGCTCACATTGATTCAGAGCTCTCAGAAATTCTATAGACTACTAGCACCAACTCGGTCAAGTTACACTAACGATTAAGAACCAGACAATGGTATGTCACAAATTCAGAAAGGGATTTTTTTTTCCCTTTTTGGAGAATGGGCATCTCCACCCACAAGAAACCTCACAGCAAGCAGGTCAGTAGCAAAGAGGAGAATCTTTTCAGTTGAAAACTTCAATAATGGCCTAATCACTGAAGAAAGGAATGCAGAGGGGAAAGGTCCTTAAAATGGTGACACTGGAGCAAATCTGTGGTGGCTTCCTGCAGGGTTCTGACAGACACTCTTCGCTCAGCTTCATTAAAGGCTCTTTGGGCCGTGATGACCTCAGCTTCCCATTTGGAACAGATGTGGGACACATGACCATGACAATTCTTACTGCAAAGAAGTTGACTATATGCTAATATACCTGGCTCAGTAGCTATAAAGTTTCTGGTCCACCATACTGTAAAACAGGACTATTCAGAGTAAAACAGGACAAGGGTGCAATCCTAACCTGGAATTAGGCTGGCACAGTTAGGCCAGCAAAGTTTGGCTGACAGAAGGGCCACCTTAAAGCATGTTTGGATCACTCTCCATGTCGGGGAGGATGGTGCACGTCTGTGTGCTGGCCTCTCTGACTCTGAGAGTGGTCCAAACATACTTTATGCTGTCCCTTGTGCAAGCCAAACCTTGCCGGCCTAACTGTGCTAGCCTAAATCCAAGTTAGGATTGCACTCCAAGTGACTGTATTAAGCCTCACCGCATTTCAGCCTATTATGAAAACATGGCTTGACTTTGCTTGTTGCTGCCTCCAGCTTCCCACCCCATAGTGGTGTAGTGTTTTTGTGACCTGGTTTGGGTTGTGGTTTTCAGATGACAAACAGGACCTCTGTGCCCTGGGCAGAGGCGGATCTAAGGGGGGGGCAAATCTGTAAGTTTTGCAAGAAGCCTTACCTTGCAGTGGAAAACACTCCTCTCCGGCACTGTTCTAGCCAATCCTCACAGGGAACAGCAACATCTTGGCGTTGCTTACTGGCTACAGCAGCAAGGGAGACTAGGGATTTACATGACAGGGTAAGGCTTCTTGCAAAACTTTTGCCCCCCCCCCTAGATCCGCCTCTGGCCCTGGGGCCTGTCATGATTGATGGCAGCCATGCTAGCAATGTGAGAATGCAGCTAGGCAGCCCAATCCTGTGCTTTTTTCAGCACGGAAGTAACTCCCTCTAACTTCATTCATACTTATTTGAGTGTATGTCTGTCTAGGGTTGCTGCGTTAGAGCACAATCCTATCCATGTCTACTCAGACATGTCCCAATTATTTTCAATGGGCAATGCCCCCAGGTAACTGTGCATAGGATTGGTGCCTTGGAGCCCAATCCTATCCAACTTTCTAGTGCAGCTGCAATGCATCCCCCAGGTAAGGGAACAAATGTTTCCTTACCTTGAGGAGGTCTCTATGACCACCATCCCCCCCCCCACACACACACAGGATGCAGTGCAGGATTAGGCCCTTGGTAACATTTCAGAAGGCTGGTTTGTCTTCAAGCCCTCGGCACTCCAGCACTCATGGCTCTGAATCAAATCTGTGACCGAACTTCATGCTGCTGTGCTTCCTCTGTCAGTTTTATACTGAAGTGTATTTTTTCCTACTAATTCACAGTACACCTCCTCTTCATTACAGTTCTTTTTCCTCATCAGTGTAGAAAAACTGAAACCAATACCCATCAGGCATCATTTTAAAGATGCATGCTGATTTATAGCAAAATAGAAAAGAAGGAATTATAATCTAGTTCTGTATTGATTTTGCAAAAGGTTTGTGATGAACACCAAACGGCACGGACGTTTCAGCTCTGTAATTTGGGATGAAAAACTAGATCTGTCGTGAGCTACGTTTTGGCAAGGCATGCTATTGTGAAAATGCACCCAGAGCATCCATTTTCTATACAAATAGTTATTTTTAATACTCTGTTTCCTTGACTTATAGTGGACGTTACCTTCCCCGCAGAGAGCAGTAAGCTAGCATAACAATGAACATTGTTGTGGTTTATTTATGGGCTGATACTCAGCCCTCTGCCTCCTCAGAGGGGATTTGCCTCTCCATGTTTTGCAATGGTTTTACTAAGGAGTAGTGACACCACTCATGCAATAGCAATTTCATTGCTATGAGAAAAACAGAGGGGTTCCCCTGTACTGAAAAACTGTGTGTGCGTGTGGGAACATAAGAACATAAGAAGAGCCCCACTGGACCAGGCCAAAGGCCCATCTAGTCCAGCTTCCTGTATCTCACAGTGGTCTACCAGATGCCTCAGGGAGCACACAAGCCAACCAGATACCTACATCTCATTGCTACTCCCCTGCATCTGGCATTCTGAGGTAGCTTACCTTGAAAGTATGAAGGTTGCAGTAACCATCACGGACTATAGCCTGCAATGGACTTTTCCTCCAGAAATCTGTCCAGTCCCCTTTTAAAGGCACCTAGGTCAGACACCATCACCACCTCATCAGGCAAGGAGTTCCACAGATAAATTAATGGGAAGGGTGAGAAAAGGGAAGGAGGGTGTGACCACCCAGATGCCCTCATTCAGAGCAAATCATATGACTCCTATGCACAAGAATTGTCAATTTACAGCACTGAATTGCCAAATCCAACTTAAAGGTTATGATCATAGTTAGCTCCATTGGTCACCAACCATTGGAGACAGAGTACAGTGAAAAAGTTCATTTAGTAGCATGTGATAGACAAGCAAATGCTGCCCAAGGACAGACCCGTTCCTCTGGCATAATAACCTATCCAGGTCCCAAATGTGAACAACTGAAAGGAAATTTAGCCAGAAGCCACCGACATCAACAGATGAATGTGCTGCAAGCAATATGAGAACCTCCACAAAAGACACAAATGTAGCCTAAGAAATTTTGTTAGTAACCTAGAGTGCTAATTGTTTCAGCTTAGTGACAGATAAGTGTGTAGAAGACAACCTTATGAATATCATTATTTTGCCTTAAACTGCCTCAGGGAAGAACCTCAAATTATCTCTGTATGCAAAAAGCCAATTTGGATTGTTATGTTTGTTGTGGCTGTTTAAGGCT
This sequence comes from Lerista edwardsae, assembly GCA_029204185.1. NCBI lineage: Eukaryota > Metazoa > Chordata > Lepidosauria > Squamata > Scincidae > Lerista > Lerista edwardsae. The sequence continues at coordinate 2,324,288 of JAJKFI010000035.1, read as the reverse complement.
GCAGTCCCATTGCATGTTTTCCTGGGTGTGAGTCTAATTGAACTTCGCAGGACTTGCTTCTGAGTAAATATGTTTAGGCTTAGACAGCATGTTGAGAACAGTGGTGCTGAAATGAATTGTGGAGAGACCATTCAGGCAAATTCTCCGAGCCTGAATTGATCGCAAAACATGCAACTCCCCCTTCACAAATGAGGGGGAGGGAGCATCTCTTGCCTGGCTCCATCCCTACACACGTGGGTGGAATGCTAAACAGTGATTGGGGTGGAGAGGTATGCAATGAGCTCAGTTAGGTTCAGATGTCGCTTGGCATCATTGTGTGCTCATCCAAGAGACCCAACCTGCCTGCAATCTAAGCAAGATCTGACACCTTGCTGTGGAGGAAGCAGTCACAACAAGAGCAGTGGTGAGGAATGCACATGCTAATTTGCCCATGGCAGGTTAGGGGTGGTGCGTCCAGTGTTGCAGGGCAAATGTTTCCTCTTGGGCTGTTCCTGTTGCCATTGTTTGCAATGGGCAAGAAATAAGCTACTTAGGACAGTTGTGAGTGTGTGTGCTTACTGCAACTTTGTGCAACTTTCTGCTTAGTGTCAATGGAAAATGAGTTCTTGTTCATCCTAATTAATATAAAAATGTCAAGTTTGAACACTACCTGGGAAAATATTTGCTTATAATTGACTCATTCCCGGCATTCGAGTTACTGATAAATCACAAATTTTTGTTTGCATGCTTTAAATGCATGTTGGGCTCCAGTGTTCAATTTGCAGGTAGCTCATGGCATGCGAAGCACACCACACCCAGCTTGTGGTAGCTTTGTTACCTCAGCTAGGTTTTTATCATGGCCTCTTCACGATATTGTATGTCTATGCTACATAGGAAATGCTAAATAACTCAGGGCACAGAACCAACTTTCCAGCACTAGCATAGTCTGTGCCAGTGGGGCATGTTCTGCATTCTGCAGTGGAGTTGTAGTCACAAAGGCCTCCTCAAGGTAAGGGAATGTTTGTTCCCTTACCTCAGAACTGCATTGACCTTACCCTGGTGCTGGAAGGTTGGTTTGGATTGTGCCCTCAGTGATAGAGCACATGGTGTATGCAGAAGAGGCCCCTATACTACCATCTGCATGTGAGAAAGCAAAAGGGCCTCTGTCGAGACCCTAGATAGCCATTCCAAAAAAATTAAAACCAAGAAGTTTTCCATTTGTTTTCCAAAGCCTATTGCAAAATTTAAATTTTGTTGTGCTCTTAATTATATCATTGGGTGCCTGATATGGTCTGAATATTTCCCATGAGCCCCTCTACTATCACATGCCACCCCTTTCCCTGGTGGTGTTGCTTGCCTCTTCTTGGAGGCCTGAGAGGATTCCATTCCTCCCTCCCTCTCTGGTGCAAATCTTCAGGGATGACTGTCATTTCAGCGGCATGACGTGGTGAAGTTCCCTGACATGCCTCTTGCAGTGTGGGCAGAGACTCGAATTTAGAACCTGGAATGGTTTTGCGAATAGCTCTTTGCTGTTTGTATTCTTTTCATTGTGTTTCTCCCCTTCACACACACAGATGGCTGAACTTGTATTGGAAAATTGGGGAAACCATTTATTTATGATGACCAGTAATAAGGCATTGGCATGGAAGCACGTGTTCCCACTGTTGCCGGAGCAATCAGAACTCTTGCTCAGTCTTCAGATGTAATGAGGCATGCAGTAATAGGACCACTGAAGTAAATAATAGGCTTCGGAGCCCACTCCTGTTGTGGTATTAAGAAGAGACGACTTCATCTATTTTGCACTCCATGCTTCACGGAGTAGGTGGCCAGAGTTCTTGCTAGAACTCCCCAGTTAAACTCCCCCAAGCAGAGATGTCCTAAAGATTTTTTAAAAACACACACACACCCTTGTATATTTTAAAAGTAATTTTTAAAGTAATATTTTTATATCTCATGGATTTGTGGTTGTTCTCTCGTGCAGAGTAAAATAATTTGAAAAGGAAAGCAAAGAGATGCACTAGGTCTTCCCGCAAATAATGCTCTGTGGATACTTTTTGAATAAGAACACTGAATACTGTGTGAATTTCTGAACACTTTATACTCATGGTACATCAATACTGTCCTGATGCATTATGGGCCCACATCTTTTTCTTCCTATTATTCTTTAGCAATAGTGCAAAGGCAACAAAATTACGATGTATAGTATTTTTTTGTTCAAGACCAGTATTTCTGTCATTCGTAAACTTTTAAGAAGCAATGCAAGCTATGCTGAGGAACAGTAAGTAGATTACATAGTAGTTTTGTGACTTTAAGAAAACTTAGTTGTTTTGAGTACCCAGAGAGGTCACGACAGGGGACCTGTCACTGCTCTGCTAAAAATGAGCCTGTTACCATGCTCTGCGGCATGACTTTTCACAAAGCAGGAAGTGTGGGACTTCTGGTTTTATATAAAGAGACAGTGTGAACAAAGGAAGTCCTTTCAAATAGGTTCAAATAAAACCTCAGGCTCAGGGCCATATTAACCCATGGCTGGACCCCTAGGCTTTCAGGTATTTTCGACCCCCTCCTGTTACACTGAATGGAAGCCCCTCATGCGCAGACAGACAAGGTTCTGCCCATGTAAACCGCCTTGAGTTATAGTCATTAGAGAAATCTGGTGACCTAAGAAAGGCGGTATATAAATCCAAGTATTATTATTATTATTATTATTATTATTATTATTATTATTATTATT
>JAJKFI010000035.1:2306770-2321565 GCA_029204185.1 Lerista edwardsae | reverse complement strand
AAATAAATAAATAAATAAATAAATAAATAAATAAATAAGGCCCTAAGACTGGAAACTTCATGACAGAAGCCTCCCAAGAGAGAGAGAGAATTTCAAAAGCCAGTCACCAAAAGAAATGGGAGCACCATGCTAATCACCATAAAAATGCTGAGAATCCCTGGGTTGCGTTCGTTTTCCGAAAGTCAACACTCTGCTATTCTTATTGTTCCTTAGCCTAATGGAATTTATTGCGGCTATTCATCCTCAGCGTGCACAGCAAAAGTGCACTTTTTAAAGCCCAGAAAGCTGTAGAGTTAATAGCTTAATAATTCACCAAGAAAAACTGATGTGCAGCTGACCCATGTATCAGGCTGTCAGCAGTGCTTGAGGGGAGTTCGTAAATTCCAGAGGAAGACTCCGCAGGAGCTCGAGACCCACCCCCTTTAAAAACTCAAATGGCCTTGTAGAGTAGTCATCAGGGATTAATGCAGAGTTTATTCTCCGACTTAATTTGCATGCCCCTGAAAGGAGAAGCACTGCTCCACTCTCAAGAGCTAATAAAGAGAAGCCCTGCTTCTTTGAAGGCAAAACAGTCCTGTCATTTCCAATAGTCTCTTGAGCTTGGCTGGAAGCACAGATACTACTTCAGCCTCTGCACCTCCTCTGTCATGGGCAGTAACAGGGATAAAGGGGCAAAGGTCACTTCATGCTCCCTTCTGAGCGAATGGGTCAATGGCCTCCCCTGAAATGTCTTGAGTTCAAGGTGATCTGAGAAAGTTCTGCCTGTGGGTGTATTTACCCCAGGTAAAACTCTAGCCTGCGAAGTGGGGCTACTCAGATGCCCACCTGCCAAATGGCTGCATAATTTAGTTGCCCCATGTTGGGCTTTCAAGCCTGGGAAGGGGCATAGGATACAGTGGTAGCCGCTGCTGCTGTTCCCAACCCTATTGGGATCCGATCTGCCCCCCTTGCCCTTCTCCTGTCCATTACACCCTGCTTGCCCCATTCGGCTCTCTCTCCACCCCTCCACCAGCCCATGGAGAGCCTACTTGGTGTGGTGGGTGCAAGTCTTCAACTGGCACCAGCAGGCTGCTGCAGGCCTTTTTGCTGGTGCCATGAGTCTCCAGACTCCTACAACATGCCTGATGGTACTTTTGCGACATGCATTCATCCCACAGGCAGTAAGTGGGATACGATTGCATCGTAAACATACTGCCCAGATTCATTTTATGAACAACATACAAATGGCAGAGCCCTTTCTATAGTGGAAAGTTCCATGGAAATGCTATACACAGCAATACAATCAGCAGGTTCTTCATGGCAGAGAAAAACACTTCTCATTTAATGCACAATAGAATTGTCACAATGAACTTCAAAACTAAGCAGACGGTTTCATTGTTGCATAATTAATTAAGGTAACAACATCTTTTAAAATGTTTAGAGAACCAGCTGTAAAAAACAAAACAGAATATAGTCTTGCTAGATTCTCACCATGCTGAACAGCAACCTAAAAATCATAGATCACTCTTACAGCCAGTTCATCAAGACTGGCGCATGGAGTCCATCTGACGTCTATTGTGGTCATGCCATATAAATAAATGGTTGTAGTGTAGAGAGTACCTTACCTCCTTAAACTCACAAGCTGAGGAAGTTGGCACAGCAACTTAATTTGTTTTGTCAATGATTTAAAAGGATGTTTTTTTTTCTCTAATGAAAGTCTAGAGCAGATTTATATACCCTGGCAGGTGAGTTTGAATAGCACAAGTAAAATATTTCTTCTGCTTGGTCCACACAGAATATACACAGATGTATTTCAGAAGACGAATACATCAGTCAAGGCTGCAACTAATTCATTCAGGAAAAGAAGAGTTCATCAAGAAAATATTTGTAGGTGCATGATTTATGGCCTAATCCTATTCGGATGCCACATCAATGGATATGGATGCCCAATGTCCATCAAATCCTAACTCTATCCTGGCAATGTCACACTGACAGCACACTGATGCTGGTGCTACAAGAACCAAATGCAAGCCTTGTTACAGGACGATTTTAGTGTCTCATAAAATATATGCTTGTCTGCTTCTGTACTGGCTTATGCTTTAGGCAGCGCAGGATAGCGTTTGGTTAGAACCCAGCTTGAAGGTCAGGACCTAAACTTTGCACCCGCTTCTGTAAACAAGTTTGCTTTGCTTGGGGTGAGACAAGATTCAAGAAGTTGGGCAAAGAGTCCTTGAGCTGGCGCCTCTGTGTTGTGCCAGCCAGGAAGGATAGAGAGAGAATGTAATCTACAAGTGAGCTGAGGTTAGTTTGACATCCAGCGATCGAATTGTATTCTAAATTGAAACTGTATCCTTCTCTAATTAGGTAGGAAGTAACGCCTTATGTTTTTCTTACATTGACCTATACTGTTGCTCCTTTTCTAAGGCGAAGCCTGCGTCATCTTAAGTATATAATTTCTTGTAATATGTTTTTTCGGGGCTGGTCCTCAGGAAGTTAGTCGTGAGACTCCGAGGCAGCCCTCTGCGCAGATGGAATAAAATACTGATAAAACCTACCTCCGGCTATCCTTAGTTTGATGTAATTTGGCCTTCATGTTTTAGCCTGTCCTGGAAAAGCAATATTGGAAAAGGCTTTCCTAACCTCTCCAGCATCCATGGATACACCAGCATAGCCTGATATTCACAAGAGTGGCACCCTGATGGCAGTGTGTCGTCACCGTGATATTGGCACATTGTTGGTGTGACATCCATGTATCATCACTGTGATGCTGGCACATCATTTATGTGACATCTGTGTGACATTGCTATAAAGTTGGTGTGTCATAAATGTGACACCCGTGTATCATCATTGTGATATCCACAGAGCCAATCATGGCATCCAAACAGCTACACCGCTGGCAGCCAGAGAAACACCACCAGCTTGAATTGATCAGGAGGTGAGAACAGGTGCAAGACCAATGAGCAGCCAATGCCTGGGGAGGGGGCACCCTCTGCCTAGCCAGTGGGAAGGAATAACCTGAGGAGATGCCCCAAGGATACTACGCAAAACCACAGACACAACATGACATGTGTAGTATCCAGCCAGAAAGATGGAAAGCCTCTCTAAGGAAATGAGGGCTAAAGTGTGCTGCCAAAAGATTCACAGAAAAATGAGTTTTAAGAAGACATTTGAAGGAAATGTATTTGAAGGTTGAAGGAAGCAACTTGCAGACATTCCGGGAGGCAGTCCAAGCTCAGGGGGGCTAGTAAGGGGAACTAGATAGAGTTGTTGGAAGGAGAAAGAGCTTTTGGATGGTTGAGAATAGTGGAGCTAGAAAAGCAAAGGTCGTGTGAGGAGTGTCGTAGGAGCTGAGAAGAATGAAGGGATAAGCCTGGCTTAATGCTGACAATCCACAATGCTGACAGTCTCCAGAAATTAGTGTTGATTGATTTTCATAACTTACTGAAAATGATCCTGGATGTGCTTACAGGGCCTCCTTTACTTACAGTATTGGGCTGTAAATAATATAGCATCATGTGTGTGTGGGGGGGGGGGGGGGGTTCTCAGGCATAGCTATAAGTCAAGAGTTGGCTTGGAAGCTCATTTCAGCTTATTTGATCCTAAGCAGAGTCTCTGAGTTCAGACCCTTATTAGTACTAAGAATAAGAAGAATAAGAACATACCACTTTTCAACAGGAGTAGTTTACAAAGTGGTTTACACAGGCAGGAGGTGTTGTCTAGAGGTTGAGTTGCCATCTTGCCTAAAAAGGCTAAGCAGGCTTTGCTTGGGTCTTGCTTTGGATGAGAGACTGGAAGCTGGAGATGAAAATGTGTGCTAAAAGGTTAGAGAGCCATTGCTTTATTGGAAAGGGTTGTTGTTGTTTCTGGACTCCTGGAAAAAGAAGCACTGTTCTATAAGTTTCTTCAGCATTCAGGACTGTTGGTTTCATCTTCCCATTATTGTGTTTTGTTGTAATTTTTCCTCTACTCTAATTATAAATTAACAGCACAATCCAAAGTGAATTCCCATAAGGGAATGGAGTGGCACCAGCCTGAGCTATGCTGCATCCTGCAGGGAATTTTCAGCAGCTGGAGGTCTCCTTAGGGTAAAGACATTTGTCCCCTTGCCTCACGGTAAGCCCAAGAAGCCTCAGTGACTAAACTCAGACCAGCAGGGGGCATAACAGGGTGGCACAGTTGGCGGTGACGGCTGACAGCCGTTGCACTGTATCCTAAGCCCCGTTCCTGGCCAAGGTGGCCTCATTCAGGCTGCTGCTGCTGCGCATGTTCACCTGTGCCTGCAAGTCAGCAGGCACAGATCCGAGCAGCCCCATAGGGCTGACTAGGGCTTACCCAGGTGTAAGAGGAAAACCTTCCCTTGCCCTGCGCTGCATTGCTGCTGCCTCCTACTGGGTTTAGGATGTAGCCCTGCTGCGCCAGCCTTGCTAGGTCGGCGCTGCTTAGAATTGGGCCACCCGAGTCTGCCAGAACACAGACATGCGCCATCCTCCCTGACTCAGAGAGTGATCCAAACGCACTTTACAGTGGCCAAAGTGACTGAGCTGGCCAAACTTTGCTGCCCTAATTGTGCCAGCCTAACCTCAGATCAGGTTTACACCCTAAAATAAAGATGGTCAGTTCATCAAAGTCAATGCTCAGTTAGATCAACTCATCCCAGCATTGCTCCTCACTGTCCAGTGTGAACCAAAATACCTCCACATGAGGAGAGAGGATTTCATGTGACCCTGATTATATAGTGTTAATCCGTTCATTGGCAAGAGGACTGGAATAGAAGCGTTAGCATTTGAATGCGAGCGATTGCCAAAGGGAATAGGAAAAAGATATTTCAAGTGCAAATATATGAGCAGCTGCAGCTCTACATCAGAACACACATAATGGTACAATATCCCTTATCAGATATGGGCAGATCTCAGAGGACTGCTATTTTAGCTCAGGCAGCACAAACTAATATGTTACCAATATGAGAATAATTATGTAGAAATATACAGCTGGTTCTGCGCAAAAATAAAAATAAAATCCTATTTCCATAACAACAACAACAACAACATGATAGGATCATGTTGAGAAATTAGGCCTGTGCTCAGTGAAGGGATCAAGAAAATAAGGAACTCTGCCATACTAATCGGCCCTTTTCATGCCCAAGTCATTTTACAAGATGCTATTCTGACTGTTGTTGCCATTGGAAACTGAGGAACAAAGTTTTCTCTGTGGTGGCATCCATTTCTCCCACCCTCCAAAGGGCCTGATGAAGAAAAACTGGGCCTTGCTTCATTCTTGAACTCTCGCTATGTTCCTGTTGAATGTTAATTGTTAAATGTTTTTGTCTTACTTATTATGGTTACAGTCAGTGGTGGGATTCAAATGAATTAACAACCGGTTCTATGTCCTTCAGGGCGGCCGCTGCCTTTCTTCCCTCTCCCAACCTAAAATTAACAACCGGTTCTGCAGAGCTGGTGAGAACTGGCTGAATTTCACCACTGGTTACAGTGTACTTTGTTGTTCTCTGTAAGCAGTATTGGGCATTTGTTTATTTATTTATTTATTATTAGATTTGTACCCCGCCTTATTGTGCCCGAAGGCACCCAAGGCGGCATTACAATATAGATATAAAAACAATATAACAATTCACAATTAAAAACAATTAAAACAGAATTAAACAATACAATCAAAAATTAAGAACACAATTAAAAACAAATTTAAAACAATATAAAAACAACAAGCCCCGTGGGTTATAATAACCAGCCAGCCTGTCAACAATTAAAAGCTTTTTGGAATAAAAAGGTCTTCAGCCCCCGCCGAAATATAAACAAAGAGGGAGCAGTTCTCAATTCTAAGGGGAGGGTGTTCCAGAGTTGGGGGGCCACCACCGAAAAGGCCCTCTTCCTGGCCGCCACCCCTCTCACTTCTCCTGGTGGCGGCACAGTCAGGAGGGCCCCCCCAGATGATCTAAGAGTACGGGTTGGATTATATGGAAGAAGGCGGTCCCTCAAATACCCCGGACCCGAGCCGTAAAGGGCTTTAAAAGTCAAAACTAGCACTTTGAATTGGGCCCGGAACAGAACCGGCAGCCAGTGTAGTCGCCGAAGCAGCGGCTCGACAGAGTCAAACCGACGTGCTCCAGCAACCACCCGAGCCGCCGCGTTCTGTACTAGTTGTAATTTCCGGACCGTCTTCAAAGGCAGCCCCACGTAGAGCGCATTGCAATAATCTAATCTAGATGTCACTAGGGCATGGGTCACAGTGGCCAGGTCCGCACAGCTCAGGTACGGCCGCAGCTGGCGGATCAGCCGAAGCTGAGCAAAGGCTCCCCTGGCCACAGCCGCCACCTGGGAGTCCAGGTGTAGCTGTGAATCCAGGAGAACCCCCAAGCTGCGAACCTGCTCCTTCAGAGGAAGTGCGACCCCATTCAGAGCAGGACGATAGTCCAATACCCGAGCCATGGATTTCCGAACCAAAAGCACCTCTGTCTTATCCGGATTTAATTTCAGCTTGTTCGCCCGCATCCAGCCCCCAACTGCCTCCAGACAGCGATCCAGGACCTCAACCGCCTCCTCAGAATCAGGGGGAAAGGAGAGATAAAGTTGGGTGTCATCAGCATATTGATGGCACCCCACTCCAAACCCCCGGATGACCTCTCCCAGCGGTTTCATGTAGATGTTAAACAGCATGGGGGATAAGATGGAACCTTGTGGCACCCCAAACCTGAGAGGTCGGGGTGCCGAACAAGCCTCCCCCAGCACCACCTTCTGGGATCTGTCAGCCAGGAAGGAGCGGAACCACTTCAAAACAGTGCCTCCAAGCCCCAACCCGGCCAGCCGACCCAGAAGGACACCATGGTCGATGGTGTCGAAAGCCGCCGAGAGGTCCAGTAGGACTAACAGGGTCGCACTTCCCCCGTCCATCCCCCGGCGCAGGTCATCCACCAAGGCGACCAAGGCAGTCTCCGTCCCGAACCCCGGCCTGAAGCCAGATTGGAATGGGTCCAGATAATCCGTTTCCTCCAGAACCCTCTGAAGCTGGGACGCCACCACCCGCTCAATCACCTTACCCAGAAATGGGATATTGGAGACTGGCCGAAAGTTGTTTAAATTTGTGGGATCCAGGGAGGGCTTCTTCAGGAGGGGGCGAACCATCGCCTGCTTCAAAGCAGGCGGGAGCACCCCCTCCCTCAGAGATGAATTCACCACCCTCCCTGTCCACTCGGCCAGCCCTCCCCGGGCAGCTCTAATTAGCCATGCCGGGCAAGGGTCGAGTGGGCAAGCAGCAGGTCTCACACTCCAGAGAATCCTGTCCACATCCTCAGGCTCTACAAGCTGAAAAGAATCCCAAATGGTAGGATAGACAGGTTCCCCAGGGACATCACTAGATATGCCCACAGCGGCGTCCAAGTCATGCCGGATCTGATCGACCTTATCTGCAAAGTGTTTTGCGAACTCGTCACAGCGAGCCTCCGTGTGCTCCTCCCTACCAGTAAGAGGGGCAAGATGTAAAAACCTGCGGACCACACGGAAGAGCTCAGCCGGACGGTTCTCTGCAGATGCAATGGTGGCAGAGAGGTGTGCCCTCTTAGCTGCCACCACTGCTCTGGAATAAGCTTTTAATTGGGCCCTAGCCCGTGTCCGGTCAGATTCGGCACGAGTCTTTCGCCACCGACGCTCTAGTCGTCTGCTCTGCCGCTTCATCGTTCGCAGCTCCTCAGAAAACCAAGGAGCCGCTCCGATTCTGCGACTGGGCAAAGGACGCTCAGGAGCGATCTCATCCAGGGCCCTGGCCATCTCCGTATTCCAGAGGTCGACCAGGGCACCGGGTGGGTCTCCAACTCTGGCAACAGGAAAATCCCCCAGAGCCCTCAGGAATCCGTCTGGATCCATCAGCCTCCGAGGGCGGATCATAAAATGTGATCCCCCGCCATTGCAGAGGTGAGAAGCCGCAACGAGCCTAAATCCCACCAGACAGTGATCTGTCCATGACAAAGGAGTGATCTTAATCTCCTCCACCTCCAGATCACCATCAACCTGCCCCGCAGTAAACACCAGGTCCAGTGTGTGTCCCGCCTCATGCGTCGGGGCAGATATTCTTTGAGACAGACCCATGGTTGCCATGGAGGCCATGAAATCCTGAGCTGCAGGTGTTCCCGGGGCCTCGGCATGGACATTAAAGTCCCCCAACACCAGAAGGCGGGGGGACTCCAACACCACGCTCGAGACCAGCTCCGTCAGCTCAGGCAGGGAGACTGCTGGGCAGCAAGGCGGGCGGTACACCAACAGAATCCCTGTTCTGTCTCGCCCCTCCAACACAACGCGAAGGCACTCAAACCCGGTGGACTGCTGAACAGGGTATCTGGTGAGACAGATGGAATCCCGATAGACCATCGCAACCCCACCTCCCCGCCCCTGTAGTCGTGGCTGCTGAAGTACCCGGAAACCCGGCGGACAAATCTGGGAAAGATTAACCCCTCCCAGCTCATCCAGCCAGGTCTCCGTGATACATACCAGGTCGGCTTTCTCCTCCAAGATTAAATCATGGATAAGAGAGGTCTTATTATTCACCGACCTGGCATTCAGAAGCAGCAGCTTCAGACTCAGGGGACTGTTGCCAGAAGAACCAGGGGTCAGAGGGATGAGGGAAGGGCCAGAAAGAGGGACAGTCTGTCTACGACTGACCCTCCTTCTCCTGTACTGTCCGGCCCTGCCCCCACCGCCATATCTTCCGTAACCCGTAACTCTGCTGATGGTGGCCTCCCTGCCCTCCCCTGAGCTCCCTCGAGGTGTCAAGCACATAATTCCGGCGGGAGCGACCTGCAAGCCAACCACCAGCGCAGATACAAAGACTAAAAAACACAGACACGCACACACACACACTCCCCACCAACAAACCAGTGCAGCAGCCCTCACCCCCCTCACACTGAGGCTTGGGCTGCTGCAGGCCTCTGCCTCTCTCTCACAGAGGCAGAGGTCCTCGTTCCTTCCCTCCCTGCCCCCCTCTCACAGAGGCAGGGATAGCCTTCCACTCTCCTGGCCAGACTCTCACTCCGGCCAGGAAGTCACAATCATACCATCACTCACTCAGTTAAAATGGCTGGTGGTGGCTTGTTGACAGGCGACTAGGCTCCAAAAGTAAAAACGTGGTTGGAGCCTGATGGTCCACGGGAGATGAACACTGAGGGAGGCAGGCACAGCAGCAGATGTTCTTGGCTCCAGTCTCAGCTCCCCAGGCGAAGAGCCACGGGCAAAGAGCCCTTTGGCTCTTGCCCTTTGGCTCTTGCCAGAGGCTCGCGCCTCCAGCAAGCCAAAGGCTTAAGATGGTACTTGCCTGGAGGGAAAAGCCAAATGGTGCTGTGAGTTGCAAGCTCAGCCTCAGCACAGGTGTTCCAAATCAGGCCTCTCTCCACCCCCAGCAGCCCAGAAGCCAGAAGTTTAGGCATGGGAAAGGGTTAGGGTATACATTCGTCAAACAAATAAATGGAAGCAAGGAAGCAAGGAAGCAAGGAAGCTCTCCAGACCTCCTCTGTCTTCCTGAAGGCCTTTGAGCAAGCTGGTCATTCTATTCCTATTTTACCCCTCATTATTCTGAGTTTAGGACCAGATTAGCCATTTTAATACTACTAGATTTTACTGGGACAGTTTTACTGGGATTTTATATTGCATTTGTAATTTTATTTATCCATTTTTTATCCTGCCTTTCTCCCTGAAGGGCACCCATGGCAGCTCACAAGAGATTAAAAAATGCATCTACATTAAAATGCATAAAATGATATAATACATAAAATATCATATTGAAAGCCAGTCAGCAGCAAATCATAGAATTTTTTTTTTTTAAAAAAAAATTGGTCATAAAATCATGTTTTGATAATGTTGTAAGCAGTTATGGACAAAAGGCAGGTTATAAATAAAAAAAACAAATTGTAGCTGCTGTGCCCTATTGATTGAAAGGAGATGGTGATAGGTGTGCTTCACACATTGCAGAAATGATGGGTATCCGCTGTGTACCAACTAGCCACATCTTTTATTTTAATACCTAAGTGGGGGCAGGTACCCCTGGGCATGCACCCAGAAGGCATTAATACTCAGGGTTAGAAAAAAAGAGCTGTGACTCGCATTTTAACTTGAGTTTTAACATTTTGGCCTGACTCTCCTCCGAATGAGTTACGTCTGTCAATACCTCTTACTCTAAGTTGCTAATTTGGCCACTGACTACATAATGAGTCAGCAATTCTGGCAACTTGAATCAGTGAGTATGTGTGTACGCTTTAATACTTGTGGCTTCTGCATCAGAAATAACTCTTGGAGATCAGGAAGGTGCCACAAAGTTGCCATGAGCAACGGTTGTTTCATTCTTTCTCTCATTCCTTCCAGCCAGAAGAACAGTTCCAGGAACCCCCATGTATAAAAAGTTTGCGGATATTTAAACCTGCAGATTTTCCACCACACCCTACTTTCTGAACCCGACTAGAGCTCTGAATGCAGCCTCAGCGGGGCTCAGAATGAAGGATTTCCCCACCCCCATTCCACCCTCCAGATGGCTTTCCTGGGCTTTGCAATGCCTTATAAGACATTAAAGCAGTCACTTCCTGTTTTCCCCAGAAACTGGGAAGTGATTTTTTTTTTTTTTTTGCAGAAATAGCCATTCTATGTGCAGGGAGGACCTGCACAGCCTTGGCAGGCCTCAGAAGAGCCTTTGGAGGTGTCCGGAGCACAGCTCCAGTTGCCTTCAAAGGCTTCAGGTTGAACTTAATCTGGCTCAACCCCAGGTCCGGGAGACCTGCATTGAGTCAAATCTGAGAATCTTAAATCTGCAGGTAATTAGGCTCAGCCTGTACTTATTTTTGCCATGTATTTAGGGTATTTATATCCCACTATCACAATAATTTCTTAAAGAGGCCTACATTCAAAATGCATAATGGACAACATCCAAGTTAAAAATCAAACTGTTTGTAGAAGAAAAAAAGGGGGGGGCTTCATTTGCCAGGCAACCAGCTGATGCTACCGGACCTCAGAATGTGCATCCATTGAAAATCATGCAGCATACAGCAGTGGTATCCACATTCAGATGCACATTCAAATGTATGTGCTATTCCTCTGCACTACATTTCATTCAATGGGATGCAGCATCAGCCCAGTTGTCTTGGCAACAGGAATGTGTTCTCGCTTCCCAGCTGACACCTGACCCGGTATAGTTTTTCCATCATTTCACAAAGGGGTGAAAAATTCACAAGGGATGAAACTGACAAAGGGGCAGAGTAAAATATTGGGGGAGGGGATTTCATAAAATGCAACACACACACACACACACACACACCAGCACTAATGAAAACCCGTCAAAGATTGATCCAAAGAGTGGTCTGCAAATGTACTTGGAAAATTCAGCCAATGAACACCAATCAATAACAGAGCAGATAGTGATAAATAAAAGCCAATATAGGGTGCTCATTCTGTCTTAATAATACTGGTTCTATGTGGATGAGGTTTGTGTTCACATGGCGCTCTATTGATTTTGTTTGTATAGCCTTTTGTGCATAGGTTTCAAACCACCTAATCACACATCCCATAAAAACAAAAACAAAAATTTAAACCCAGCATCTCATTAGAAAAGAAAGTTGTGTTTTACTGAGGTCGCTCACTGTTCAGCTGGGTAAGGCATAGTGCGTAATCTTTCAACTGTGAGATGATTTACAGTGGAGTTTCAAATGATCAGGTCTCTAAAGAAAATTGCAATGCGTTTGATTTGCTGCCTAGTGCTTTCTAATTTTGTTTTCCTAATGACAATTGATTAAAAATAAACTAATAGAAAGTCAGGTGATTGAGCTGGTTACTGGCTAGGGGATGCTCAACTAATCTGCAGTGCTGTAATGAAGTATTCATCTTAGCAGGAGTTCAATTTTCAAAACCGTATAAAAAAAAAATCAAAAAAGCACGCAGGGGAAATACAGTCAGAATCCTTTGTGATCTTGGTTTAACGTTTGTCTAAACCATTTTTTTTTTGTTCTTCCCTGTTCTGAGCCATTATGTGCGCACACACAACTGCCCACTTGGGGTTTGTTTCAGAAGAAGTTGCTCACAGCAACTCCTGTATTGCTTACAGGCTCAGAGTCCAAGAAGCCAAGCAAGTTGTGAGCAGGGTGAGTGAGCAGTTTGGGAGATTTTCTTCCAGCGGTGATTCCACCAGCTGCTGAAGGCATTCAGTGACACCCAAAGCCCTCTTCACAGTTTTCTGTATGAATTGGGATACAGTAAGACAAACTAGTGAAATGGAGATATGGGGAACTGTGATGCTCTCAAGATGTCTGGCTCAGGATGAGACACCACTGAATTGGTGGGTCTGGGTAATAATCACTCATTGTGAAACTTCTGTCTGATTCAGGTTGAGTATTGCTTATCTGGACTGCATGGGACAGGAAGGTGTCTGTATTTTGGAATAATAGCATACATTTAGGGAGAATTGCTTCTTCTTGCTCTTTTCCCTGTTACCCAATGGGTGTCTGCTGGTTTCTTTGACATTTTTCAACAATGTCTGTCTAGGCACACACCACAGAGCAGAGAATAGAACGTACAACCTGTGTGTGGGAATGAGCACAAGACCTTCACATTACATTAAATTTTTTTAAAAGTCTGGGACAAAAATGTCTGCATTTCGGAATAGTCCTGATTTTGGATATCCGTGTAAGGGATCAGTTACCTGTATTGTCAAATAGTTTATGAAGTAGAACATAAGAACATAAGAAGAGCCCTGCTGGATCAGGCCAAAGGCCCATCTAGTGCAGCTTCCTGTATCTCACAGTGGCCCACCAGATGCCTCTGGAAGCTCACAAGACAACAAGATACCTACATACTGTTGCCACTTCCTTGCACCTTACTGGCATTAGCCTACTACTAAGTTAGCCTACTACTAACTTAAGGAAGTTGTACCACCCAACATGGCCTATAACCCATGATGGACTTTTCCTCCAGAAATCTGTCCAATCCACTTTTAAAGGTACCTAGGCCCGATGCTGTCACCACCTCCTGTGGCAAATTGGCTGAGACAATTGACAGCCTATCTTTCTTTCCATTCAATAGCAATGGCAGGTGGGAAGTCTCCCCTCCTACTGCCACAACCTTGTTGGTGTCATATACCTATTTAGGAGTTGGATTGGCAGGGATGTGCAGAAACCCATTGGAAAACGTATCAATTCTATTGCAGAAACTCACTGAAATTTAGGAAGGAAGTTTGATTTACTCGAAGATTCTCAGATATTTCTCTCTGGGAAGAACTCTGACATTTGTTTTGAATTTCCTTTTGTTTGGAAAGTCAATGCCAACACTAGCAGGCACCCCTTACCCAACAACTGTTTTCAAAGAGCTTCTATCCTCTTTCCTCCCAATTTGCCTACATGGCCAACCTTCTGTGGCTGGCTATTGGCCCTCCCACCTCTGCACAGAGTTCAGGTAACATATGAAGCAAACACACAAATGAAGTAATCACAGTGGCTGAGGTTTAGAGTTGCCAGCTGGCTAAAATTTACAAGAGGAGCATGACTGCATATGTAGTCATGCAGTGACTACAGTACTGCAGCATGATGGCATTGAACTGTGGATATAAGCACATGCATGCTATCCAGCTCCATTTAGGTCTACTCTTGAATGAGTGGACCATTGAGGTGGATCTGATTTGGCTCCATCTTATAGTATACATTTGGTGACTGAGTGTATGCTCGTCTTCTAGTTGCCATGCAGATAAACCAACCTGTTGTAGAACCTGATTCATATCCTCCCGTTTCATCCTGGGCCACTTCTTGGACAGTGATGGGACTTACGCACACCTAACTTTATCTACATTTAGCCTATCAACTGCAATCATGAGGAACAGAAACATGCTTGTTTCTCTAAAAAAAATGAACTTGGTTATTGTATTCTCAGATTCTAACAGATGTCCTGGTCACTCAGGCAAAAGTATTTACTTGCACAACATGAAAACTGGCTGTTTGCATGCCTGCTTAAAAGCTACTGGATGAGTGACAACTTTCCCCAAGGTCTTCAGGAACAATAGTCTTTTCATTGTTGTAATGGTGAGCAGAAGGTAGATGTCAGCAGCAAATGCCTGGGACATATGCAGAGTACATTTTTATTCTGCTCGCTTTTATACATGCTGCGTTTTTGGTATCTTTGTTTTTTTACAGTATTTTATCTATTGTATTGTACTTATTGTATTGGTTGGAATCCGTCTTGGGTACTTCTGTTTTTAAGAGGAAAAGCCACATATCAATCTGTTAAATAAAATGAATGCTGTACACACTCTAAACCCAGCAGATCCATTACAACATTACATTTTTTGGTAAGAGGTTATATGGTCTGAGTGTGATGCTGTGTGCCATAGAGACGCATAGCCAGCATTATGGAATACACTGGAAATACTTGCCATTGATTATCAAAATCAGGGTAGAGCTTTCTTCTTAAAAAATCTCAGCATTCAAGGAGGCCACAAACTCCTCTCAACTTAAGATTCCAGGGGCATGAATTTCTCCCTGTTTCCCAGTTGTCAGAGTGGAGATGTGCTGCCCACCTTCCAGCTCACGTAGGAGGAAGTCATATTTAAGATCCAGAAATGCCTGTTCTGTCTCTGGCATAATGACAGTAATCCCAATTGTCATAAATTGCATCCACTTTAAAGCCCCAGGAATCCTTAATACATTCTGAAAAACATAAAATTGGCATAAATTTTGAAGAATCACCTACTGATAACAATGGTCCAAGCAGCATCACAACCACAGAAGAAGCTTTGTAAGTCCTGCCTAGAGAGAGAGAGAGAGAGAGAGAGAGAGAGAGAGAGAGAGAGAGAGA
>JAJKFI010000035.1:2205280-2272308 GCA_029204185.1 Lerista edwardsae | reverse complement strand
TGTGTGTGTGTGTGTGTGTGTGTGTGTGTGTGTGTGTGTGTGTGTGTGTGTGTGTGTGTGTGTGTGTGTGTGTGCGTGCGCGCGTTGGGGAGGGAGAATGTACCAAAAGTGGCCAGCAGAGCATTTTCAAACAAGAAAATGGTACAGGTCTCCATCTGTGTGCCCTTATAGATGTCTTCCTTGGGTCCTGCATAACGGAGATGCAGAAGCATCTGTCTTGTAATGGGCAATTCAATTTTTTTTAACTCCCTCGTAATGCCTTCATAACTCCTGAGCATGGTTTCAAAGGTTGTAGTGAGTAAATCAGATAGGCTTACATTTCCATCTCATGTCTCTGTTTCATCTGTCAGTCAGTCACCCTGGTAGACCCCGAGGATGTCCAGTACCTGATGACAGAGCAGAGGCACAGTGAGGTGGATATAAACAGAAAGGTCACAAAGACCCAGAGTGCTTGCTAGACACGTTTAGATGATCCATTATTAAAAGGAGGGATTTGCAGGTCTACATGCAAAAAGCATGTTTGGGGATGTACTGTAGAGCACATGGTGGTACACTGAGCACTGGACACACCCAGCTATGTTTACTGTGGATGAAATATTGTGGGATGGACATACTAGAAAAAGAGCTAAACCCACTGAAATGTGAAAAGAGTTGCAAATCTGAATATAACAGAGCAGAATGGGAATGGCTGGGAAGTGATTTTTTAAAAAAAAGCTCAACTCTGAAAATAGTTCCTGATACTTGGAATGGCTTCCAGAATTTCAATGGGAAATGTTTCAAAAATTCAATTCTAGAATTACCTACCTATATGTGCAAAAACCATTTCCTATATGTCCTTTAGGAAAAGGGTCTTCTTCAATGAGTGCTAAAGAATTACAGAAGCCATATGGTTAGGTCTATTACTTTGCATAAAAAAAAAAAACTTGGTGTGTGGTAGATCTGAAAGTTCTCCTGTTTAGCGATGCATTTAAATTAGATCTGCACTCCTTGTATCCTAATTTATATTATGGCTCCTTGTCAAGAACAGCAAGACAAATCTGCTTAGACATCGATATGAACCCTATCAGCAAACAAGGGGACCCATCAGTGAAGGTCAAAGAACCCTCAACAGACATTGATTTACAGAGAGAGTTGATTAATCAGAAAATGAAAAATAACATGCCATTGTTTTGAAAGACATGAAGGCTTGAATAACCTCTAGATGAAGGAGATTGGGGGAGATAGGTTAAATGGTTAATGATGAACTAATATGAAGTCCTTCTGCCATTCCTTGAGCTTAGGAACTAGATTCACTCAGTTGCACATTCTGTGGGAAGCATTTATGTGGATGAAAATTACAGCTACGCAGCCCTTTATGACAGTGAGAACACACTCCAACATGCGCCCTTGGGCCAACGCTAGCTGCTTGCGTCGGCCCAACAACAGCAGCGCTGATGTAAGAGCGCTGATTGATACCCTTGCATTAGCACTGCATTAGCATAGTTGGGCCAATGCTAGTGGCTAGTGTTGGCCCAAGAGCACATGTCAGATTTCACCTTCATTCTCCTAAGTTCAGCTGCCACAAGAGCGGTTCTGGACAGGGGGGAGGGAGTCCCTGGGCATGCTGGGAGGCGTGCTGACCTGGGGAAGGGGTGAAGTTGGGATGCGTCCGTTAAGCCGCATCCAAGCTCCCGTCCCCAGGCCGCGTGGCCCTGATTCAAGCCACATGGCATCCTCATCTCTGCCCCTGCTAAACAGCAGATGCAGATCCAAGGAGTTCATAGGCACGGATGGCACCTACTCTAGGGCAAGGGCACAAACAGGCCCTTGTCCCAGGGAGGCTTCTGCCTGCCCCAACTTGCACTGGATACGGTGCCGGCCCGCCAGTCTTCCTGTTCCAGCACAAGTTTGGATTTGTGCCCTGAGACAGTGAAATGCTGTTCCACTATCATAAAATGCTTTCTGGTGGTGCTGCCAACTCCATTTTGGGGGTGCTGCAACAAACAGCGGAAGTGCTGGAGATCTGCTTCTGCAGCTGGCTATATCCAGCAAAGCAGGTAAGGTGATGGCAGAGGTGGAGAGTGGACGGAACAGGGCTGGGCAGGGGAGGAATGGGGGAGTGCCTGGGAGAGGAGGGGATGGAATGGCAGAGGAATGGGACAGATACCAGCTGCAGCAACATGTGCCAGTATCCTCATCCCATCTTCCCCCCATTCCTCGCCTCAGAACAGATCCAGGGTGACCCATTGAGGGAATGGAGGCTACACCCCTCCCCCCAGTTAAGGGAACAAATGTTTTCTTACCTGGAGAAGACCTTCATGACTGCTCCCTGTATTCTGTTTACTCAGAAGCAAATCTCATTTTATTCACTTGTGCTTACTACTGGATACATGTCCTTAAATTGCAGCTTTAAACAGTTTAATTATTGGAACAGGTTCATCTCCTGATGCCACCAGAAAAGGCCTTTTGGCTTTTTCCTTTACAATGGTAGGGTGGGGGAAGCATTCATTAGGTGATAGGGTGTATAGTTGATAGCTTCAAATTATAGTATCTAACTTTATAGTATCTAACTGTGAGTGTTCTGACTACTCTCCTAAGAAAAGGGGAGAGTGGCCTGGAAAGCTAATTTGTCTGTTGTGGGAAGTGTGAACCTTCTCCAGGGGCAGCCCAATCCTGAACTGCGCTGGGCGGCTACCACTGCAACCAGCAGCTGCCAGGCAGCCGCCAGGGTCTCCTTGGGAGGAGAGGACATGCATCCCCTTCCCCCCAGGGAAAGCCCCATCTCCTTCAATGGGACTCCTTGACTCTGCGCCAGCTATTTTGGGCTGCCTGGGCCAAAGCAGGAGATACGATCCAGTGGTGGAGGTCACTGACAGTCCCACCCCCCCCCCTACCCCCCCCCTACCCCCCCCAGAAAACGCACAGTGCAGGCGGCCCCTGTACGTACCGGCCACTGGCTCCATGTGGGCGACTCTGAGCATGCAGGGATGGTGCTGGACCACTGAGGGCAGTTAGGGCTTACTGTCAGCACTTGAGGCACCAGCACCTTTACAACATCAGCACAGGCGGTACACTTGAACCATCTGCACTGCGCCCAACATGATCAGGCCCTGAGTGACTCTAATTTCACCACCAGACTGCTAGCTAAGTGCATGGATTCCCAAGCTTACCTCAACCCACTATGGCCATGGAAGCTTTCACTGAAGGAAAACTCTCCACAGCATGTGCCTACACGAAGGACATGGTTCACACACTATCGTTTTCCAAGCACTAGTCCTACTTTAAACTGTGGTGAGTCTTCCCCAAACTGAAAATGTAGCTTCTCTGGTGCCTCACAGTAGGGCCAGTCCTTCCTTTTGGGTAACTCTTCCTCCTCAGGCAGGCCAGCAAGTTCAAGGTCTTCCTGAGGGGAGGGATGCCTGGAAGTATCCCAGACTGGCCTTTGCCTTGCAAGGCATCGGTTGGGTCTTCCTTTGCTTCATTTAGCGAACTGTTGGAATGGCGCGTTAAAGCGCTATTTTTAGTATAGGCGAAAGTGAAAGTGAAATTGACAAGCAGCAGTGCAGAACACTCCTTCTCCACGCCGATCAGAGCATTGCCGGGGATTCTGGGGCGCTCCTCGCCTCCTCGCCCTGATCGCTGTCTCCCTCAACTCCAGCAGCGATTGGGCGCCATCTTGTTTAGGCGCGAAACGCACCTGATGCCTCTTGCATGCTGAAGCCTTTCCTAACTGCGATTGCACACTCTTTGCCTCCAAAGTGATTGCTGCTCCAGCCATCTGCTCTTTGCTGCAGCGAACTGTGAGCAGTTTTGCAGGGACCTTCTTTGTGCACCTGAGGCAAGCCTCGTATTCCCTCCCCCAACATGGGCTCAGGAGCAGGCTAGGCTGCATGTCCCTGCCACCAATCACCTCAGCACATCAGACGGGGTGAGTTGTTACCTTTTTGTCATTTTGGAGGCTTCTGATAGGGTTGACCCACAGGTTGTGGCTGATCCTGCTTTAATTCCACCTGCTGCCCTTACATGGGATGTCATTGAGGCCAAGATCCAGGGTATGCTGGAGGCTCAACTATCAAAGATTACTGGGGCATTAACAGCTACTCCTGCTGTCTCTCAAGTTGCCGCAGCCCCGGCTGCTCCTTCTGGAAATGCTTCAGGATCTGTGTCGGGAGATATCCCTATTGCTAAAAGACCTAGAAGGGATAGTGTTGGGGCTGAATTTCACAGATCCTTTGTGACTGACTTGGATCTGGAGGAGATAGATTCGCTTTCCTCCCACGAGGAAGGGGGCGTTTCTGAGGAGGAGCAAGTGTCGGGAACTAAGGGTGACCGGCTGTTCTCTCCTGATCTGTTTCCAACAATGTTTGAAAGGGTGGTCGAAGTTCTGGATTTAAAGAAGGGTTTCTGATGCATCCCATGCCTCGGACAGAAGATGGGGAATGGCTGACGTTTTTCCCACTGAGGAAGGTTTAAAGGTTTTCCTTTGCACCAACCTTTTCGTTTGTTGATTGACAGAGTGGGACAATCCATCCAAAAATAAGGAAAAGAGTAAACCGGCTGTTAGATTCTATACCCTAGAAGGGGAGGACATGCAGCATCTCAGACCTCCCTTGGTGGATGAACCTGTGGCAGCTCTTGGCTCTTCCTCAGTGCTCCCTACAGATACTGATTCCTTGCCTAAGGACCATGTCGATAAAAAGATCAAACTGGTGGACAGAAAGGCATTTGAGGTGTCTGCTGTGGCTTTGAGGGAATCTGCAGTAGGGTCTCTCTTTGCTAGAGCTTCTTGGCTTTGGATAAGGGATATGATCTGGATGTACGACGTTCCCCTGAGGCTAAGAAGGATCTCGAGCATATGCTGGCAGCAGCCTCCTTTGCTTCTGACGCTACCACCGATGCCATGCAGTATTCTGCCAGGGCCATGGCAGCTGATGTGGCTGTTAGTTGTAGTGCGTGGCTTAGAAATTGGGATGTTGATCATGCATCTCACAACAAGGTGGTAGGAGTTCTCTTCAAAGGAGGGAAGCTTTTCGGAGACGCTCTTGAACCCATGCTTGTGGAGTCCAAAAACAAGAAAAAGGTTTTGCCTGCACGGGAAGAATTGACTAAACAAGCTTCTAGACCAGGTCAGCGTTCCTTTCGTCCCTTTCACCAGCACTCTTCGGGATCTGCCTCAACTAGCCAACCCAGCTCCAGCAGGACTTGGCAGGTCTGCAAGCCCACCTTTAAGCATCGCTCCCAGCAACACTCTCAGACCAGACCCAGAGGGCCCAAGACTCAATGATGCCTCAAGTCTGATGCAGATTCCAGTGGGAGGCCGCCTGCAATTCTTTGTGGACCAGTGGGATCTGACCACTACGGACAAATGGGTCAGGGACACCATCAGATTTGGATATACTCTTGAGTTCCGTGCTCTTCCTCGGGACAGGTTCATCAGAGTTCACAGACCTCGATGCGATATAAAACACTCCAAGACTCAGGCTGCCATTCACCAACTGATGCAGCTTGGAGCTATAGAAAGTCCCCCACTGGATTAAGTTGGCTCAGGGGTGTATTCACATCTGTTTATGGTGCCCAAGAAGTCTGGAGACACCAGGGCCATTCTCGACCTGAAATGGCTGAATAGATGGATACGAAAACAGAAATTCAAGATGGAAACCTTGAAATTAATTCTGTTGGCCATCAGAAGGCAGGACTTCCTGGTGCCGCTGGATTTACAGGATGCATATTCGCATGTTCCCATTTGTCCGGTTCACAGAAGGTTCCTGAGGTTCTGCTACCAGGATCAGCATTTCCAGTTCAAAGCTTTGCCGTTCGGGCTTTCATCTGCCCCAAGGGTATTTACCAAGATCCTGATTGCCGTCACAGTGGACTCAGAACCAAAGGGGTGGCAGCTTACCCCATTTGGACGATGTCCTGATCCGATCCAGAACAGCTGCAGAGAGTTGTCTTCATCTCCATCAGACTCTCCAATCCCTGGATCAGCACGGTTTTCTTATAAACAGGGAAAAGAGCCATCTTGTTCTCACACAGACACTTACCCATCTTGGGGCTCTGATAGACACCATTTCCTTTTGGGTTTTCCTGTCGGAGGCGCACAGGGTGAAGATACGAGCTCTGGCTCTTCCAGTTCTTCAGAACAAGACCTAGGACATGTTGACTTTGGCATGGCTTCTGGGTATGTTTTCGTTGTGTCACGAGATTGTTCCCTGGGCAAGACATCGAGCCAGATCTCTACAACTTCTTCTGCTGCCTTATCAGGACATCATTGTAGCCAACTGGTACAAGATGGTGATGCTGAACATCACATCCCTGAGGGATCTCCGTTGGTGGTGTCAGACGGAGACGCTCAATGAGGGGTCTCCGATTCAAGTTTGCCAGTGGTTGATTCTGTTCACAGATGCCAGCCTTTTCGGATGGGGGGGGCTCATTTTCAAGGTCAGATTGCCCAGAGATGGTGGTCCTTGACCGAAGCTCAGAGAAGCATCAATTGGCTGGAGTTGAGGACAATTTACTTGGCTCTGTGCGCTTTCTCAAGCTCTCTAGTGCGATGGGATGTATTGGTATACACGGACAATATGACAGCGAGAGCCTACTTCAATCGCCAGGGAGGGAAGCGATCGTGGTCTCTGCAGATTCTCTCCAGTCAACTCTTCCGGTGGGCAGAGACCACCCTGGCTTCGATCCGAGCAGAGCATGTTCTGGGGGTGGACAATATAACAGCGGATTGGCTCAGCAGACAGAAGTTGGACCAATCAGAATGCCAACTTCACCGAGAAGTATTCAACCTTCTTGTTCAGAGATTTGGGATGATGTCATTGGACCTTTTTGCCAACCATCAGCTGCCCAGATTCTTCACCAAGGGTTGTTGCAGAGATGCAGAGGGGTTAGACGCTCTCAACATAGGCTGGCCAAGGGGTCTCCTTTACGCGTTTCCCCCAATCAAACTGCTTCAGAGGGTGCTTCTAAAGGTGCGTTTGGAAAGGTCAGAGGTGTTGCTAGTGGCCCCTCACTGGCCTTGTTTCCCATGATTTCCAGACCGCAGAGAGCTGTCAGTTTGTCCACCATTTCATCTGCCAGTACGGGATGATATTCTGGTGTTCCACCCCTTCCCAGAATTGTTGCAGTTGACTGCCTGGAGGTTGAGCAGCGCAGCCTCCAGAGATTAGGTTATTCCGACGCCGTGCTTAAGACATTGCTCTCTGATAGACGCCCTTCTAATAACAGGGTCTATTCTATCACCTGGCGAGTTTTTGCAAATTGGTGTGAGTCACACAGGGTTCGTCCCAACAGACCAAGGGTGAAGCATTTGCTGGAATTTCTCCAGTTGGGTTTGGACAAAGGTTACAGTACTGCTACCCTGAAGAAGCAGGTGTCACCTATTGCCTCAGTTCTGGGATTCCCTAGAGGGAGGGCTCTCTCCTCTCACCCTCATGTGCAAAAGTTTTTAAGGGGTGTAGCACTTATTACCCCCCTTCTGTTCCTAGGGCACTTAACTGGGATCTCCACCCTTTGAACCCATGGCTACCTGTTCTCTAAGACTTCTCACCCTCAAGACCGCCTTTCTGGTGGGAGTTACTGCAAGGAGGGTGTCCGAGATTGCAGCATTTTTGATGGCCAAGGAGTTTTGCAGAGTATTAGAGGACAGGCTGGTGTTATGTATTGATCCAGGTTTTCTGCCCAAGGTCAATTCAATTTCCATCAATCTAAAAAGGTGGTTTTACCATCTTTTTGCCCGAATCCCTCTAACCACAGGGAGAGGGAGTGGCACAATCTAGATGTGAGGAGAGCAGTCAGTTTTTACGCGTACTGCTGCTTTCAGGCGGCGCGAAAATCTATTCATGTCGTTTAAGGTTTCACGACAATACACAAAGGTGACTCCTTCCACTATCTCTCAATGGATAAGGGAGGCGATAGCTGAGCCCTATTCAGCCAAGGGGGTTTCTCCACTGCTGGGGATAGTAGCCCATTCTCTTCAAGGGGCAGCTACTACAGCAGCCTTTAAGGCTTTTCCCTCCTTGGAGGCAGTGTGTAGGGCTGCTACTTAGAGTACCCCACACACTTTTATTAGGCACTATAAGGTTGATTCTTATGCTTTGCGGGACGCTGCCTTCGGTAGGCGGGTTCTTCAAACCCAAACCTGATTGCTAGCGAATCAGGTTCTTCCCACCCTTAGGGTCATGGCTTGGGCATATCCCAGAAGGAAGGACTGACCCTGCTGTGAGGCACTGGAGAACGGGAGGGTTTTAACCCACCTGTGAACTCCCCTTCTCGGTGCTCCACAGGAGGACCAGTCAGCCCACCCGCAGAACCTGATAGCTCACATCAAATGTAATGCAATAAGATAAAGATGTTTTCTTTTCTGATGGTTCTCTATTTTTTCTTGGAACTGTTATAGTTGGTTCAGTGACCTGCTCTAGGGCAGGGGTGTGTATATGCTTTAGACCAGGGGTCAGGGAACTTTTTTACCTTTTACCCCAAAATATATTTGGATACGCAAACGTTAACCCCCCCTCCCCCGAACAAAAGAAAAAAAATTACATATCGGAACCCATTGCTTTTTATTTGATTAATTAATGAGCTTAATTAATGCTATGTAAATATGAAGTTGTAAAGGGCGGAGCAAAACAAACAAAACAAAACAAAGCCAGCCAGCCAGCAACGGAACCGGAACGGGGGTAATGGACAGTCGCGCTGCCAAGACACAGCCGGGCATGCATATAGATTCATATGCATGCCCGGCTGTGTCTCGGCAGCACAACCGTCCATTACCCCCAGGAATTTCATTTTTACCCCATTTGGGGGAATTTACTCCTGTTCCCTGACCACTGCTTTAGACCTCCACAGGCTTGCCTGTGCCTTGAGTGCAATTTGGGCGTGATGTGTGGAGGTGAAAGTGTTGATTCCCCATTAGACAGAGGGTTATCTGAAGGTACAACACTCTGGGGAGGGGTGAGCAAGGCTTGATAATGTCTGGGATACTTCCGGATGCCCCTCCCCTCAGTAAGGCCTTGAACTGGCCTGCCAGCCTGAGGAGGAGGAACTACCCAAAAGGAAGGACTGGCTTTGCTGTGGAGCACCGAGAAGGGGAGTTCACAGGTAGGTTAGGTTAAAAGCCTCCTGTTTTAACCTGTCTGGATCATTGTCATAGGATGATTCCAGTCTCATCCCTCTTAACCAGATCCAGAGAAAGCTGCCAAGCTTTCCCCTTCTTCTGGTTGCCTCTCTCTCTCTCTCTCTCTCTCTCCCTCTATTTATCTTTTTGTTGATAGCATCACCCTAGTAACGGAACTTCAGTATTCTAGAGGCCAAGTGTTTCTTCTGATTGCCTTGTCCTTTGCAGATATAGTGGCAGCTTCACCAAACTCACATGCCCATGGTTGGACCCCATGAAAGCAACCCCCAGAACCATCACATATCTGCATACCCACAAGCACTAATCAAGTGTCTGAATGGAACGTTTGCATTTGTCCCCTATATTTCTCTATTAAGGCAGTGGGTATTGCATTTTCTTGCCAAATGCCAACCTTCTGTTCCCCATGGGGGTGATGACCAACACATAAAGTTGTGTCCCTGCCCACAGTCACTGATGGAAACCCACTTAACGTTTTGAAGTGGAAATCTCCTACTTCTGTCTTCAGTTCTTCAAAGAAGTAATTGTAAGTTGGCAACCCTGTTTCCATCAGCAAATATTTCAGCTAGCCACTTGCTTGACCCCTTCTCACATCTGCTACTTTGTTCGAAAAAGCCAACAGCCTTGTAATGGCACCTTACCTAACTCTTCCTTTTAAGGACTGGTTGATAATGTGGAGGCGCATTGGTTAGCAGGAATACACTTTAGAGAGGGCATTTCATCTGTGCAGAAAGAATTGCACTGGTTCCTGGTTAGTTACTGGACATAATTTACACCACCTTTTTTTTTTTTTTTACTTCTAAAGCCCGATACTTGGTATCTGAGGAAAGAGCTTCTCCTACAGCAGCCTCTCCATTTGTTAAGATGATTCATTACCATCTAGACTTGCTTTGTCTGCATGGCTGATATGAAGGGCAGGGCACTTTCGATGGTGGCACTTGCTGGATGGAATCTCCTGCCACAGGCGTCCAACCCATTCATTTAAATGTCACCTTTAAGAAACTAGGAAAGCCCATTTTATTTGAGCAACCACATTATAACTAACTGCTATTCTGAGCTTTTCTCATGGGGAGTGGTTGGGAAATGTGATTGCTGCGGCAGACGTTGGTGATGACAGTGATGCTTCCTGGTTTTTGTTTTTAATCTGCAGAATTGTATTGAAGCGCTGTCTTATTGATTTTATGTCTTGTAGCCCACCCTGAAGACTTTTAACAAGACGTTAGCAGGGCACACATTTCAAAAAGAAAATAAATGGATGAAATATGCTCGTTATTGGTCATCTAAGCAATAGAAATAAATCTGAAAAGGACAAAATGCTAATAATCATGTCAAAGTCCATAGACAGCAATCTGAGAAATATCCCTGATGTTAATTGTTTCATAGGGGGCCACTCATTCATTTGTCGTGGGTTTGGTGTAAAGGCAAACTTTGAACTAAATAGCAGCTAAATCAGGGATACGTTCCCTTTGGGACAGATAAGTATATTTTGGCTTTTAGGTTGGGGGCAAATTGGGCTCTAAATCTATTCTCTGTCTCCACTGCTGTTCAATTCTTGCACAAATAAGAATCTCATTGACTTCGTTGGTGCCTGGCCACCTCTCTTGCAGTTCATTATATGGCTTCAGTAATATGGAGCTGATTTCTGTAGATCAGTGTTTGAATAACACTGTGAGCTGGGATCCACTTGGTGGGTCATGACCTGATGTCAGGTGAGTTGCGGAAAGCTGGAAGCAGCCATCTTGGAAACTGGAGGCCTTGCTCTTGCTATATTCCTTTTGTGAGTGTTAACAGTTTAAATTTTCAACTGAGGGATTTTTTAAAATTTTGCTTTTAGTTCAGTGCTTTTACATAATATTTTGTCCTAATTTTGCTTCCTTTCAAAGATGTTTCATGGTTGTGCATTTGCTTTAGTCCAAAAACGCCAATTTGGATTTCAGGAGTGTCATTTCGTTATGTTACAATGACATCACTTCCTGCTTGATGTTACTTCCTGCCACAACATCACTTCCAATGGGTCCCGATATGTGTGCCATTCTAAGATGTATCTGCCTAACAGCACACTTTGTGATGCTATCTGCTACTGAGGGCCTAAAGGTGGGTTATCGGTGCAGTGTTTTGAGCACACACATATACATTCAGCACACATATTCACGAGGACATTCTCATTGCATAAAGACCGGAGACCACAAACACCTCCACTTTGTATTACTCACCTGATGTATGGAGTGCTTAAGATGTCTTATGGAGTGATCTTGGAACAAAACAGAGCAGGGATCCAAACATGCAGAGTTGGAATAGTTCGGATCAGTCCCAGACAACAAGTCAGGCTGAAACAGTCTTTTGTTGTTTTACAGTGAACATTTTGGATTCTGGTCTGCTAGAAAATTTCATTATTTCCACCATCTCTTGAATGTGCTAGATTCAAGAATGGGTGGGTGGGTGGGTGGGTGGATAACAACTGCATTTGTGTTTACAAAGCAGGATGCTCAGCCTGAACACTAATTGTTCATGTGCAGAATCTTATTGGCATTCTATCAGGAGAAGAATTTTGGCAAAAGCTGTTATCCATCCATCCATATTCCAAACCAGAACTTTGGTGACTGTTCTAGTTTTAATGGTTTGCAACACATGTACGCTAAATACAAATTCCTTCAAAATCCCATGCAAAAAATGCAGGAACACAAAGTTAGCTCCATTACTGTATTTTAATGGCACTGATCTCAAACTCATA
This sequence comes from Lerista edwardsae, assembly GCA_029204185.1. Taxonomy (NCBI): domain Eukaryota; kingdom Metazoa; phylum Chordata; class Lepidosauria; order Squamata; family Scincidae; genus Lerista; species Lerista edwardsae. The sequence continues at coordinate 2,260,465 of JAJKFI010000035.1, read as the reverse complement.
AATTAAGCCACTGAAAAGCAATACATAACCAACCAGAGATTCTGCCAACTCATCCAAAGGGCACAATGGGATTCCATCATTTACTGGAAAAAGCATCGGAGAACTAATTGCACAGCTAAAAAAAGGAACCAGCAGGTTGCAAGAAGTCATTACTCACCCCAGAAATACACCTTGTAAATTATTAGCACATTTAAGCAAAGCTTCTTGTGCTGCGACTGTGATGGCAACCTGCTGCCAGGCTCTGATCTTTTGTAACAAATCACTGGCAGACAAATGTGCTTTCAGCTCAAGAGCCACCAGGAGCTTGTTCTACACACGCAGGCTAAAAACAACTCCAAGAGTTGAAAGTTGAGTTGCAGAGAAGATGCTCAAGGGCAGCGAAGATCAGCCTCCTCCAGCCAGGGAAGCACTCTGCAATCTGGCAGTGGCTGTCAACTGATGCCACCTTGTAATGCATCAGGCCCATTGGCCCATTTCATCCAATAATATCTCAATCAACTAGCAGTGGTGCTTCTGAAGATGATCAAACCAATTTTCTGTCCCTGGGAGAAATAATGGCTCCATTCCAGAGGGGGTTATTTCTCTTGAAAGCAATGGGGTACATTAGTTGTGATCAAAATTAACTCACTTTTTTTTTCCTGGATCAGGGAATATGAGTTCTGTATTTTAAGAAATATATATATAATGCCATATAGCAGGTAAGATGCAACATTTCTGGCACACGTTCGTGTGGACTAGAGTTGCAGGATCAGTTCTGGGATAGGGATTAGGTGGCCACCACTGCCCCCAAACCCTCAGGTCCCCAGACCTGATCCGATCTCATCCATCCCTGTCCCACATTGTTCCATCCTCCCCACCCCATCATCACTCCATTCCACCCATCCCATCGCCATCCCATTCTCCTCTCCCCTGCCCCCTTCTGCCTCCCACACTGACTTACCTGTGTCGGTGGTCCTTTTGCAGTTGATTGCCATGCTACTACGGCTGTAAAGTGCTCCCTGTCTTCAGAATTCTAGTTCTGATGGCAGGGGAGCCTGTACACACTTTCCTGTGTAAGCCCCATTGAACATAATGGAACTTACTTGTGGGTTGACATGCATAGGATAAGCTTGTGCTCCATCAGAATTGGAACAGAAGCAGGCCAATGGCCACAGCCTATGTGATGAGAAGGCCTATAGGAAGGCAGGGAATCATTGCCTCTTTGCAAGAACACATATACATTTTTTAAAAATGTATTTTAAAAAAAAAAGACCATGTAGCCCAATATGTTTAAGTGCCCAATTCTATGCATGTGGAAAGTCCCATTATAAACAATGGGGCTTACTCCCAGGTAAGTGTGGATACAGTGGCAGCCTTAGGGGATTTTGAAATGAGCAGTTGGAAAGAATACTACTCTGCATGCTTTTCCTTATATCTCTCACAAGGACAATGGCTTACTATTGTAATGAAAGCGGAACATTCAAGGTGAAGCTTGGAATATTCCTGAAGGTGCCTGGCCTTCTGTAGCTACAGCCCAGAAGCAGAAGACTCCATAATGAATAGCGCATACACCTCTCCCTGGCTAGGACCCCCTGGATCATAGCACTGAACCTAGTAGGAGAAGGAAAGAAAAGCCCAGCCAGGTCCTCAGAAAGCCATGCAGTGTGGAATAAGGGCAAATAGAGGAAATGTTTCACTGCATCCGTGGAGATAGCAAATACACTTTGTTCCTTCAACAGACCAGTCCTCCTCACCAACAACAAGCTGTAGCATGCAGGTGCACCATGGAGGCACATGATGCATGCTGTGATGGTGGTGGGTGATCAGAAGGCCTGAGAGTATTTTCCTCTTACCTCTGTGCAGCCCTTTTATCTATGGGTCTCCTTAGACTTACTGTCTATACCGGATCTACATAGCTGGTGTAGATCTGAGGAAAGCCAGGGGGTGGGGGTGAAAAATCGGAGATAGGATCCAGCACATACAACTGCTGCAAGATCCACCCCCTCCCTCTCCAATGCAACTTGTTTCTCCCCTGAAACAATCAGTTACTCCCCCTTCCAGCCTAGTGCATACCCCCTATCTGATTTTGGCTGAGCACTACAGTGGTGCATGCATGTGGTCACCAGCCATTTGCACACCATTGGGCGCATATCACCGCATCTGTGATGGAGAGGGCATTCCATTGATGGAAAGCTATTCATTTCCTCAGCAAAAGTCACCCACAGGATTAGGTCCCAAGTTACTTCTGTGCCAACATGCAGTCTTGTTTGGAACATGTAAAGACTTCGCAAATCCCAAACAACACCAACCTCCATAGCAAGTTTTTGAGCCAGCGCATTAGCCCACTTGTTTCCTTTTCAGGGATTTTTGTGGCCAATTCCTGCATGACTGTTCCAAAAATTTATGGAATTTATTTCTAAAATAAACTACTGGGATGGGTGAATGTGGCTCTGGCTTGCCTGTGTTGTCTCTGTGCCAGAAAAGTCTTGGCTCTTATTTTGCAAACATCGTTTAGTAACAGATCCAGCGCTTAGCACTTCAGCCTCTGAAAATAAATCGCCTTCCTCCCTGCAGTATCCAGCTTAATTTGATTCAGTCCCATTATTTAAATATGGCATTATATTCTCTTCCTGGTCTCATTTCTTTCCCTAGCAGAATTACTAGGTTTAGCAATAGCCAAAGTATAGATGACTTGTGTATATTGTTAACACAATGTAATTCTCCCAAGCTATGTTATGCAATGTGCTTTTGTTAATGCTGTCAAGTCTGATTGCTTCTCCCACACAGATGTCCTTTTTAGAATGTACTTGAACTTCTGAGCCATTTCCAAATAGCTCCAATTGACATCTTCCTTTGGAAAATGGCTCTTTTGGAGACTAGGCACTGATGAGTATGACCTATGTGCCTTCGTCCATGCAACTGGCCCATTTGAGCATAATGGGGAAGCTCTGACGATAATTTAGATGCGAAAGCACCTCCATTAATTGCGAACAGATGCCAAAAAGATGTGGGGGGGTTTTGTAATGCAAGGATACATAACAGGTTCCATACATAACAGGATACATAACAGGTTCCATAAAGCATGATGAAACAATTCAACCAATTTGGTGATTCTGATTTAACACAAATTCACCTATTCACATTTGGCTGCTACTGCTAAGTACCTTCCTCCACATACAATATCTTGTGATGCTTCAGAAAGAAAATACAGTGTGTATACAAAGGTTTCTACAGAACATCAAGAAATGGAGAATTGCAGGGCTCAGTCATGGTCATCTATGTGGGTTTCCCAAATCAGAACACTTTTGGTGTGGCATTGGGATTTGAATCGGGGCCTCCAGTGTGCAGGTAGAAGACACTACTCTGTTGACCTTGCAAGCACCAATGGCTTGGTTCCAGTGGCATCCCTACAGGGTGGGCAGAGCTCTAGGTTTTGCAAGGAGCCTTACCCTCCCCTGTAAATCGCGACTCTCCTTTGCTGCTGTAGCCAGTAAGCAACGCCAAGACATTGCTTTTCCCCCTGAGGATTGGCTAAAGGGGTGCGGGAAAGGAGCCATTTCTACAACAAGGTAAGGCTCCTTGCAAAACTTAGAACTCCGCCCCCCCCATGTAGGGACGCCACTGCTTGGTTCCTTACCTGTTTACCATACCTGGAAAATCCAGAGGCTTCATACTGTCTGCCAGTCACAGGATTCAATGTTGTACAGCCTGATTTCATCCAGAAAGGGCTCTGAGCACCTACACTTCCAGCTTGCTCAGCAAATAAAGTCCCAGCCTCTGCCCATGACATTTCCATTCTTTGGGGGGCGCGGCCTGAGCCCAAGCTGAGAAGCCACAGGAATCGGAGCTCCGCCATGCCCAAATAATATTTTTCTTGTTTTAGCAGCCTAATTGGCCCCAAAAGGCCTCTCTTTTATTATTATTTATTGGACATGTGCCCGAGCCTCGAGATATGTGCTCTTTGTTGCCTTTTTCAACTTTCCAGCATTTTATCTATTTCAACAGCTGAGTTTGAGACGATGACCTGCCATTTTTCCTGGGAACTGTGAGTGGGAGCTAGCAAACTTTGCTGGCTGTTTTTCCTTTATCTTGTATTCTCTAATGAGGAGGAAATGTCCTAGCTGAGAAGCCGCATCAACTGGAGCTCCACCATGCCCAATTAATACTTATTTGTTTTACTAGTCTAATTGCCTTTAAAGGCTTCCCCTTTTTAAAGGCTTCCCTTTTTATTTTTTGTTCATTGAACGTGTTTGAGTTTGAGACACGAGCGTCTGGCTGCCCTATCTTTTAAGTGTCTTCTCTACCTTAACAGCTGGACTGAGTTTACGGCCGCCATTTGTTCAGGGAACTGTGAGTGGGAGTATACAAACTTTGCTCATTGCTTTTTTCCATCCTGTATCCACAAATGGGTAGGAAACGCCCTCTCTCCTCGGAGAGCCAAAATTTTGGATCATTTCCCCCAAACTCCAAGCAGTCCAGACTTGACAACTTCTTTGCCCCCTTAAAGAGTCAATCTTGTGCAGCCTCTCCTGAGAACTGGGCTGATCCACTTGGAGTGGCGGATTGCTCCCAGCCTTCTCCCTTTATCAGAGCTTCGGTTGATGACCAGGAGGGAACACGGCTAGATGGAGGGGATGTTTTGGCAGGCCAAAGAGTTACCGAACTGCTAATGCAACATTCCCTTCTGACTGCACAGACTGTCAAACAAATTTTCGATCTTCTAGAGTATATCATAACCCTTCTAAAGGGGTAGCACTCATATACTTTCAAGCCCCACTCAGTGCACTTCAAGCCAAGCCCTGTCTCCAAACCCTCTGAGTACCGGGCAACCTCTGCCAACCCTCATCCTAAAGAACCTATTTTCCTTCCTCCTGGAAATACTGTTGCTAAGCTAATATACGACCCAAAAAGTGCTGCTATCACAGTATCTCCCTACAATGGACAAATTCTTGATTGGACCAAGAAATGGAAGGCTAAGAAACATTTGGCCAACCTCTTAAGGATGGACTTATCTGAAATCAACTTACTCATTGTTGAAAGATTAACTATGTCTCCTTATAGACTCATCTCCCCAATTTTCCAGGACATAGTAACCTCTAAACTCCAAGTGGGTGCTGACCTTCGCAATGAGATGACGGAGTGGGAGAAAACGTTGGAAGAAATCAACAATAAATTGGGTCTGGATCCTGCAGCTTTTTACAGGATCTCAGCTGAACAATTGGACTCCCTTACTCGCCCCCTATTTGGTTTTTCTTTTCCCTCAAAGGTGATAAACCATGATTCCAATGAATTAACTAGGTCCCCTCCTGATTTAGGTCTTTGTGATGCTTTTCACTCTCCCAATAAAAGCCCATCAAATCTAGTTTTACCCTCTTGTATTTCCCATGTCCCTTTATCCCCTTCTTGCGTTGTAGTTAAACGTACCCAGGGGGGTGTTTTCACCTTGGTTGATGCCCAGGCCCAAACTGTTCCCCCTCTGTTTTTTGATTTTACTAATCCCGTGGTGATCTCGCAGGCTGATAAATTGAGACCCTGTTAAGTTTTCCTTTTTAACTAGGTAGCCTCTATTGTATAGTGCGAATAGGAGTATTCTTGTGAACATCTGTATCCCCCATGAGTTTCAAAGTCTTGTCTTGTTTGATCTAATTTGTCATTGCTACTGGATACCGTGTTTTATATATGGTGCAACTCAACTATTGCCAAAACAAAATCATTGGGCTTCCCTTGGGCACCCTATTGACCTTCCTAGAACTTGGCTCTTAGATAAATGCTTTGGTGGCCTTGTGATATCGAGTCTTATTTTTGCTATTTTGTTAGTTAACCCTTCTTACTGGCTATTCCTTCGCCTTACCCTTTCCTCATTCAACTCTAAGGAATGGAGGGCGCTCTTAAATGCCAGATTTAATGTGGCACTCTTCTAGTGTCCCAAAAAGATAAAATAAGTCTCCCTTTTTTGGTCACCACTGTCTAGAACACTTACATGGGTGTTCTAGAGTTTCCTACTATATATTTTCCTTTCTCTTTATTGTGTCTCCTACGTGCAAACCTGCGTTTTGTACCTGGCCCTGCTTTTATCCGTTCACATGCCTCAGAATTAGAAAAGTTAAAAATTTTTTCCTTAAATGATGATGCTTTTGAGGCCGACGATCTTTGTGATCTTCTCCTTTTGTGTACTTTTGTGTATTTTGTTTAGTTGTTTGTGTTCAGCTGGTCGGACGACCGTAAATAAAGAATAAAATACATTTCCATTCTTTGACAATTATTTGGTCGCATACCCAAAGGATCTGCTCCTGCAGATTGGCATCCTTTGCGTTTTACAGATCCATGGCTATAAAATGTACTTGCTGTCAATGAGCCAAATACGATTAATGCTGTTCCCACCATGAACTGAAGCATACACATTTATTTGTTGTGCTTGTTTGAATTTTTACATTTCAGAAACCGGGTGGTTTTTATTGAATTTGGCCCTCTGCAGTTGAACAGCAGTATTCTTAGATACATCATTTGTTGCAGCACAATGCTGCCCGAAATGCAGAATACAATACGGTGCAGCCGTAAAAGCCTATCCCATCTGCACATTATATTACTAAAGCGGTTGAAAAACTCCCATCAGCTGTATAAAAATGGTGCTACAGAGTGTTCTTTAGGCTGGTGTGAGTAGCAGAACAGTTGGTCCTGACTCCCCCAGTTCTGTGCCAGTCAATCAATGTTTCATTTTTCAATAGCCTTGTTGGAAAGGCTAGATACAGAAGTGGTGCCAACCTTAATTCATCAAGTATCTTATCTGTGTCTAGGAACAGGCTCCTGTTGGTGACGTGGGTTTATACAGTGCATCCATCTTACATTATTGTTCGTTTCTGAATCATTGGCAGGCAGCCATAGATTGTGTCCATTGATTCTCTTGCCCTTCGCCCAAGGTTACGTACTATGGTACATCACTCTTGTTCTCCAGCAGGAAAACATTTCCCATTTCAGGCAGCAGGAGGAAGTATCAGTCTTAACACCTCTTTTGTTATTTGCACTCTTTTTTTCTCTGTGGCAAGAAAAATGGTATGCTGAACGAATGGAAGGCAGATTATCTTTTAATTACTTGAAACGCAATTGAAAGGCAATCCATGGGAATAGTTTATTTTTATTATCTATTCTTCAGCATGGGCATAGGGACTTGGTAAATCTCTTATGGTGCAAGCCTACGCATGTCTATTCAGAAGTAAGCCCCATCGAGTCCTAGAACTTACACCCAGGTAACTGCACAAAGGATTGCAGCTGGGCTAAGCTCTACATTCACCGCTGGCTCTGGGTGTAGCAAAAAGTGCGATAAAGCACTCTGGCGCTGGCGGTTAGCACATGGGGCTGGAACTGAGGCCGGAGCCAGTTGGCGCTGGGCCTCAGCCCTGCAAAAATGACTGGATGGCACTGTTGCACCACTGGCCATTGGTAAGGTGATTTGAGAAGGGGGTGGAACAGGATGGCGGACTGTGGGGCAGACTGGGCCTGGGAGTGGGATGGAGATGGCGGCAGACTCTGCCACCGTATCCTGTGCCTCCTCCTGAGCCAGGAAACCCAACATGGGTTCTCCTTGGTTCTATGCCTGCTCAAACCCACTTGCAGATCTGAGTAGACTTGTTGGGGGCACCGTAGGTCAACACAGGGTAAGAGACATTTGTTCCCTTACCCTGAGGAAATCTGCAGCGACGTCCTTTGCCCAATAGGATTTAGCAGTAGCCATTTTGGCACCTCTGTACCCCTGGGCAGTAGGGAAGCATAAGATTGGTCCCTTAGCATAAGATTGGGAAGCATAAGATTGGGCAGAAGGTTTAGTCGAGAGGTTAAAGCCTCCGTTTGCCTGAAGATAAGATCTGAAGGTCGCCAGTTTGACAACACCGGAAGTCTCTGTGAGCGGCAGACCTTGAGCAGTGTGACTGATAAGAGCTGTCTCCAGCTGCCTGTGAGAGAGGACTTGTGCTGGGCCAGCTGTTTCTTTGGTGAGAGCAGAGAAGCCGTTTATCAGCCAGCAGGAAGGGAAGTGTGTGGCCAGAAAGAAGGACTAAACCATGAAAGTTCCATCTGTATGTTGTTGTAGTTCTTGAAAGATAGAACTTCTTTGTAATTTGTAAAAAACCCTTGCAGGTTTAGAGAAATAAAGCCTGCCTATGTAAACCGCCTTGAATTAAAGCCAGAGGAACAATCTAATGGCCAAAGAAAGGCGGTATATAAATACTGTACTTACTTACTTAGACTGCAATCCTATCCATCTCTCCAGAGGCTGCCATCCTTTACACACTTTCTTGGAAGTAAGTCCATTGAACACAATTAGACTTACTTCTGAATAGACACACATAGGATTGTGCTATAAATATAGTTATTACCAAAAAAGGAGAGGTGGGTTTTTTGTGTAAAATTTTTCAGATTTCTTGAAACAATCTTGATGATACTGCTTTGCTTTGATACTTTTATTCAAGGGTCTTAATTCCCAGTTTAAGAGCCTATGTACCGGAATGAACAAGAAAAACAGATTTGAGCATACTAACTGGAGATGTAAATCATCATTGCTGTTGCAGCTCCATTTAGTCAGGAGGGATAGAATTACGTATTTGATCCAGAGAAAGATAAGTGTAAAGTGTATGGAGGTGGTATGGAATTGCTCATTGATTAAAGAAAATTGCTCTTGGGGGGATCTAGTAGATGAGTTTTACTCATACAAACGTAAGAAATGCTCTGCTGGATCAGGCTGGTCCCATCTAGTCCAGCATCCTTTTCTCTTCAAGCAGCTTTGAGAAGCCCACAAGCAGGAGAGAAAGACAGACCTGCTGTTGATCCCCTCCAACTGGAATTCAGAGGCATATAGCATAGCCATTGATAGACTCCGTGATTTTGTCCAGTCCTCTTTTGAATCTATCTAAGATCATGCTTAAATAGCTGAGGAAAGGAGAGAAGCCAAAAGCAAGGGAGAAAGGAAAAGATATACCCAACTGAATGCAGATTTCCAGAGAACAGCAAGGAGAGATAGGAAGGCCTTTCTAAATGAGCAATGCAAAGAAATTGAGGAAAACAAAAGAATGGGGAGGACTAAAGATCTTTTCAAGAAAATTGGAGATGTCAAAGGACAATTTCATGCTAAGGTAGGCACAATAAAGGACAAAAATGGCAAGGACCTAACAGAAGCAGATGAGATTCAGAAGAGGTGGCAAGAATACACAGAGGAACTCTATAAGGCCGATCTAAATGTTCCTGATAACCACAGTGGTACAGTCACTGAGCTCGAACCTGACATCCTGGAGAGTGAAGTCAAGTGGGCTTTAGAAAGCCTCACTAACAACAAAGCTAGTGGAGGTGACAGCATTCCAGCGGAATTACTCAAAATCTTAAAAGATGATGCTGTCCAAGTGCTGCTCTCCATATGCCAGCAAATTTGGAAAACCCAACAGTGGCCACAAGACTGGAAAAGATCAGTTTACATTCCAATCCCAAAGAAGGGCAATGCCAAAGATTGCTCGAATTACCGCACCATTGCACTCATTTCACATGCTAGCAAGGTCATGCTCAAAATCCTACAAGCTCGGCTTCAGCAGTATGCGAATCGAGAACTACCAGATGTACAAGCTGGTTTCCGAAGAGGCAGAGGAACTAGAGATCAAATTGCCAACCTTCGCTGGATCATGGAGAAAGCAAGAGAGTTCCAGAAAAACATCTACCTCTGCTTCATTGATTATGCTAAAGCCTTTGATTGTGTGGATCACAACAAACTGTGGCAAGTTCTTGAAGAGATGGGAGTTCCAGACCACCTGATCTGCCTTCTGAGAAACCTTTATGCGGGTCAGGAAGCAACAGTTAGAACTGGACATGGAACAACCGACTGGTTTCAAATTGGGAAAGGAGTACGACAAGGCTGTATATTGTCACCCTGCTTATTTAACTTATACGCAGAGTACATCATGAGGAAGGCAGGGCTGGATGACTCACAAGCTGGAATCAAGATTGCTGGGAGAAACATCAACAACCTCAGATATGCAGATGATACCACTCTACTGGCAGAAAGTGAGGAAGACCTAAAGAACCTTTTGATGAGGGTGAAAGAGGAAAGTGCCAAAATTGGCTTGAAGCTCAACATTAAAAAGACTAAGATCATGGCAACCACTCCCATCACTTCCTGGCAAACAGAAGGGGAAGAAATGGAAGCAGTGACAGACTTTATTTTCCTGGGCTCCAAGATCACCGCAGATGGTGACTGCAGCCATGAAATTAAAAGACGTTTACTTCTTGGGAAGAAAGCTATGGTGAACCTAGATAGCTTAATCAAAAGCCGAGACATCACCCTGCCAACAAAGGTTCGCATAGTCAAAGCGATGGTTTTCCCAGTAGCCATGTATGGCTGTGAGAGCTGGACCATAAGAAAGGCAGAGCGTCGAAGAATCGATGCTTTTGAATTATGGTGTTGGAGAAGACTCTTGAGAGTCCCCTGGACTGCAAAGAGATCCAATCGGTCAATTCTCCAGGAAGTCAAGCCTGATTGCTCCCTGGAAGGACAAATGCTGAAGCTGAAGCTCCAATACTTTGGCCACCTGATGAGAAGAGAGGACTCTTTAGAAAAGACCCTCATGCTGGGAAAGATTGAAGGCAAAAGGAGAAGGGGGCGACAGAGGATGAGATGGTTAGATAGTGTCACCGAAGCAATGAATATGAAATTGGGCGAACTCAGGAAGCTAGTGGAGGACAGGGAGGCCTGGCGTGCTGTGGTCCATGGGGTCGCGAAGAGTCGGACACGACTTAGCGACTGAACAACAAGCTCATGCTCATCACCATGTCTTGGGACAATGAATCCCACAAACCAATTAAGCACTGCACAAAGTACCTCCTCCTTCTGTCCCACCAGTTAGGTTAATTGGATGAGCCCTGGTTCTGATATTGAAAGAGGGGGAAGAAAAACTCCATTCTGTCCATGCTCTCTGCCCTGTGAATAGGACTGGTTCACACATGCAGATGCTTCACGATTAGTCAACACTCAGTTGATTTTACTCTCCATGAGTGGTAGTTGCATGTGTGAACTAAATCCATTGAAAAAGAGTGGATTGTTGTTCAAGTTCTATTAGTTAGTGTTGCTTGATGTTATAGACAGTAAGGGATGAATGTGCACATGCGAATCAGCCCTTGGAATCTGAACAATCCGCATTTGAGGTTGCAAAGGAACCTTTTCTTGGTCAGACTAGCCAGTGATGTCTCATGATTGGTTATTTGCTCTCTTTTATCTGTAGTGTGTGCTTTGGTTCAGCCATTTGGTTGAGTCATCTGGGCTATTCCGGTGGAGGCTTACTGGTACTGATTTCCCAACATTTGCCTTTCATAATGTGTTTCTCTTCCCTGTTTCCAAATTCTCAAGATGCCAGTTCAAATTATCTGATTTGTTTTTAAAAAAATATGTTTAATTATTAGCATAGCTGCTGTTCCTTAGGGGAACTCAAATGTAGTCTTTTGATCTAGTTTTGCAAAGCACTAGGGTTCTTGCTCTAGGGATTGAGAAGTGGGACTTAGGTGGGATCTCTGCTGCACTGTGGTCCCTTCCCTGCCAGCATTTCTCCATGTCTGTGCCATCACTCTGGATGGCAGGGGGTGGTATTGTGGCTAGCAATTCTGCATGGGTCAGATGTCACAAGGAGCCAGATGTCACAAGGACATCTGCATGGGTCAGATGTCACAAGGAGTGGACAAGGGTCCACTAGACAGACCCTTATTGGCTCCTTGTGACATCTGACCCATGCGGAATTGCTAGCCACAATAGGCATCCCCTAGAATTGCTCATTCTTTTCTGGCACTTCAGCGTCATCATATAGGCACAGACTAAGGTGGCCTTGTTGCCATCGAACCAAAGTGCAGCCATCTTGAGTCTTTTGCTTAGTCACTTGTTTAAAGTTGCTGAAGTATGTAACTGTTTCTCTCTTTGCTCTCATTGTTTTCACTCACTTGCCCCCGCCTGTAACCTTCTCCAATCCAGTGCCGCTAGCCCTCACAATAGATAGAGAACTGGTTCAAGCCAGAAGAGCTGCCTCCCTTACAGCGTATTCTCAAGGCCCAATTAACACAGAGCTTCTCATATCCCAGCCCCTGTGTAGTAATTTCCCCCAAGCAGCAGCTTGGGGGGGGGGAGAGGAATATAAACAGTGATGTCATGCACCCACTACGCACCACTACGCGAGTACCGGTTTCTAGAAGTTGAGCTGGCCCCGCCCACTTGAAGCTGGCCACTCGAAGCTGGCCGGCTCAGCAGCTGCGCATGCATACTGCACGCTGCAGCTGTTGCCTGCACTTTCTGTGAGGAGGCAGGCAGGCAGGCAGCATGGTGGCAGTGGCAGCAGCGGCAGCAGCAGCGATGGAAACCCGGGAATAAGGCAGCAAGCATGAGAAGGTAGGCTGCCTGGGGCTCCCGCTCCCTCCAGCTGCGCAGATCCAGCATCCCGGTTCCTCCTGCAGGCTCCCCCCAGCCCCAGCCCCCACGCGGTCTTTTTTTGGTCGCCCGTTCCCCCTCCTGCTCCTTGCCGGCTCCTTGCATTTAATATTAAAGTTAAATGGCTCCCTGTCCCAAAAGGGCTCCCAATCTAGTGCAGTCTAGCCTGCTATTTAACCAGGGAACAGTTGAAGCAAAATATGTCTATACACATCTCTAGAAAGCAAAGCAATAGAAGTTCAATCAACACTAACCACAAGCTGAAGTTATGACAAACATGATCACATCCATGGCAACAATCATGACATCACTTCCAGCTATGACCTCACTTCCTGCCACGACATCACTTCTGGCTTATGATGTCACTTCCGGTGGGCAGATCCCGACAAGTGCCAATCAAAAGTGAGTACCTGTTCCTAAATCATTTGGATGACACCACTGGATATAAACATGATTTGGAATTGTATGCTCTTGCTCTTTTTCCCTGCCTGCCGAGTGGGGCAGGGAGATTGGCTCGCCTGCGCAGGTGTAATAAAAATGATCCTCATACTCTCTCGTCTGGTTGTTTGCCTTTTTAAATGCTTTCCCCGCGATGAAAACCATTTTGGGCCGATTTTCGGCAACAGCCTCATGCTGTCTATCCTAGCCCACCTCTTAGATCAGCCACGAGCTCACCTCTAGACTTCCAGCTCTGCTTTGAACAGATCTCACAAATAATGTTCATGTTGTGCTTCTGTTTGTTTGGTTATTTTTTTAAAAAACTTGAGGCAGCCCTTATTTCTACAGCTCTGTCCTTTTCACAGCGCTGTCTAAGTAAAGACACCTCACTTTCGGTTTTATTCGTTCTTGCCATCAGTCTATGATACTGATGATATAATTAGCTTGTATCTTGTGATAATGGACCACAGTCAAGACCGAAGTTCACCGAAGTCATCATTGTACATTTAAAGTGCCACTTTGACTTGCATGGGGAGAACATTAGCCTCCTTTTCCTTCTGTTTTCACCTCTGTCAGTGCTCTTGACAGTTCATTTTGTTGGTCATGGCATATCTTGGCTCCCTGTTCTTAGTTTTTGAAATCCTCTGCCATCGTTCCACTGTAATGCGATATGTCTATGAAGCTGGGCATATAAACCAGGCCTTTATAACGAAGGAGGAAGGAGGTGTGTGTGTGTGTGTGTGTGTGTGTGTGTGTGTGAGAGAGAGAGAGAGAGAGAGAGAGAGGCAATACAATTATTGTATTGTACTGCAATAAAAGAAGGAGAAATCCTTCTAACCATTGGTTGCAAGATAAATAGCTTTCACCCATGTCTAATCTCTCTAGATGCTAGAACTGAGTCAGTGACGGAGCTTGACCAATCAGAGCCACAAACAATGGAAATGGACCACTCAATAGGCAACTCACTTTTTGATACACATCAGCCATTTTCAACCACTGTGCTGTGGCATATTGGTATGCTGTGATTAGTGCACAGGTGTGCTATGGGAACCTGGGGCTAGGTCAGTGGTTCTCAAACTGTGGGTTGGGACCCCCCAGTGGGTTGCAAGCCAATTTCAGGTGGGTTGCGAAGCACTGAGAGCAGCCCTATTGAAAATCTGGGAAGATGGGGTGCTGCTGGAAAGGTGGATGGCTGTTTGGTTGTTTTGTTTGTGTCAAGGTTGTAAATAGGGTTTTTCTGATTCACTTTCCTATTGGAAAATGGCTGAGAAATAACCCCACCAATTGCTGCATTCTCAGGAAAGCAGCAGGCTCTGGTGTCACAATGATGGCACTTCCAGCCATGATATCACTTCTTGTGGGCCCCAGACAGATTGTCATCCTAATAAGTGGATCCTGGTGCTAAAAGGTTTGCGAACCACTGGGCTAGGTCATTTATTAGTAGGGATTCTGGGGGATGTAAGCCCCCCCCCCCACCAGCAGCACGGTGTGCCTTGTCAACTGATGGTATGCCCTGACAATTTTAGTGCCTTGTCCGTGTGCCGTGAAATGAAAAAGGTTGACAATTGGTGACACACATATTACCTTAATTTCATTACCATTAATTTTGCTGCATTGCTCATTACAAACAGAACAGAAAAATACAGAATCTGAAATAAAATATTTGCTGAGCAAAAATGGACATGACAAAAAAAAATACTCAGTTTTGTCCATGAATCTAGGAAAATGAATACCTCCGAGACAATGCTTGGGTTTCAAGAAGTTCGCAATGTCGTTGAATGGTTTATCTGCAATGAATACTGTTCCGTATGTAGCCAGCCCCTGTCCCAATGTTGGTACATAGTATCCAAGATGAGCCAACAGAGGCCCTTTCTACCACCACTGGCTCCTTTTCTTGGGTGAACACAGTGGTGGGATTCAGGGGATTTGCCCAGGTTCTATAGAACTGGTTGTTAAATGGCCAGGCCCCGCCCACTTGCTTACCTCGGCTGGCTTCGGGTTTTTTTTTTGCTCCGGCTATGACGTCATAGAACCGGTTGTTAATTTATTTGAATCCCACCACTTGGTGAACATATCCTGGCTCGGAGCCTCAAACAATAGTATGCAGAGTATTTATACCTTAATCCAATGCACTGCTGGAAGAAAAGAAAGCTGCAACGACCCTGCGCACACATCCTGCACCTAAAAGGGGGGGGGTAATATAGCTAGTTAGCTAGCTGGAGAGACCAGATAGGCTTTCCTCTCTTTTTCCCCAACAGATTTTCTTTAGTCTGCAGATTGCTACTCTCAGGCTGACTTCCTTTCCCGCCACTTCAGCTAGACAGACAAGCTCTCTGAGTCACACTCTCCTATCCAATTCTTGGTTCCTTCAATAAAGTTGTTCTTTTCCTTATAACCACAAGCCTGCCAGCAACCTTCTTAATGGGAGGAGGGTCTCCCAAGACATGCTGTGCAAGCCAGCTGTGCCAACATGCCCCATCATTGCCCCTCTCCCTGACTAAGCCCTGGGGTGGTGAATCTGACAGCCCCCCTCCCCAAAAGATTCCTGCTTCTGTTTTCCCCTCAGGCAGATAAACTGAAAACTTTGAAATGTTTTAATTAAAAGGCAGCCTCAAGCAACCGTTAATGTAGTACTAATATATCATAATTGGAGAGAGGCTGGTTTCGGAATGCCGCCCACTTCACCCTTTCAGTGCCTCAGGGTGTTTATTGTGATCCTTTACCTTTACTGAGCCCATTTTTTAAAAGATATGCCTAGGCACATTGGAGTGAAGATTGCCTAGACATGGCAATTGAGAAGTTGAGTGCCTGTTCCAAGTCTGACAGGGCAGAGAAGAGAAAAACAAAAGCTTTACCACCTGTCAATTGGAGCAAAAGACCAGGTAGCAAAAGGAGCAAAAAAGACCAGGTAGCCCTCACAGTGCCATGATCTGAGATAGAGGGTAGATTTATGCCCTTGCTAAAGAGTGGGATGGAGAGGAGGGTCAGCCTCTGAATAATTTCCTTCTCCCACAGACTTTGCTGTATGAGGAACAGCCCAATCCTACACCAGGGAGGCTGGTGCAATGAGGGCCCAGCTGCATGGCCACCATTGGAAAGTGTAGCCTCCAGCAATGCGGGCAGATCACCCACTGGTGGGATTCTGCGGTCAACTGGAGATTGGGAGGACTGGGATCAGGGAGGACTGGGGTGGGGATCAGGGCAGAATGAAGTGGAGTGCTGTGGCAGTGGTGTCTGCAACAGCCTAAGCTAGCATAGATCTAAGAAGTCCTATTGTGCTGTAGAGAATAATGTTCTCTGTGTTGCTGTGGTTTGTTGTCTCTGAGCTTAAGGCAGCAGAACCAGATTCCACATTGCTAGACCCAGAAGGTCTTGGAGAAGAGGAAGGCTAAAGCAGCAGATGACCTTTGTGTATGCTTACCCCAGGGCCAGAGGTGCCACTTGATGATATTGGAGCTCCTGAGAAATGATGTGTTCCAGCTGATCTGCCTGAACTCACAGGAAGCCCTGCATGGCTAACTGGGACAAGGAGGAGTCATTGATTCATTACACTTGCTTCATGCATTGTGTGCGCCAAATGATATGTTTTTTTTTTTAACTATTTCCATGGGGAAATTTTTCCTTCAAGTTGTCATTCCAAACAACAGCACTGCAAAATATTTTTGTCTGTTCGCCAATCATTTGCAACTACTGCTCCATCACCCAAGTGAATGAATAGCCGTAAATTAGATTACTTAACACTGGCCTTGGTTCATGACATAAGTATCGTTTCAGAAGGAATGCTTGTGTTAAGCAAAGGTCACCTCTCGTGTTTGATTTAATGTGTCGAATTAATGGCAGGTCAGCTCCCATTAGGTTAATAAGGACTGCTGTGTCATATCATGTTAACTTCCAGTGAGATGCAGTGTTACCTTACAAAACAAGGCTGCAATCCAATACGCACTTATCTGGGAGTAAGCCCCACTGAACACAGTGCGATTTGCTTCTGCGTAATAGTGCAATCCTATACCCCCTTGCACAGGCGCTAAACTCTTGTGCTGGCTGAACAGTGTCGCAAATGTGTCATAAAGCACGTCTGCGTCGGCGCTGGGCCAGCGTGAGCAGCAGTGCCGGCGCTTGGGCACCAGCCATGCACCAGTCAAGCGTTGGCACCGTCCGGTCAGCACAGGGCCTCTGCGAGGGCGTTTCAGAGGCGTTCCAGGTGCCTAACCGGGCATTGCAGTGGGCAGAGATGGCGGTTGTGATGCAGGACAGCCGTAGTGCAGCAGCAGGTGCAGCAAGACAGCAGGCGCAGATCCGAGCAGGCCCATAGGGGTGACTGGGGCTTACGTGGGTGCAAGGGGAAAACTTCCCTTGTCCTGGACGTTGCTGCTGCTGCCTCCTAATGGGCTTTAGGATACAGCCCTGCTACGTTGGCCTTACTAGGCCGGCATACTATAGGATTGTGCTCTAAATATGTATAGGAGTGCTTTATAGGTAACAGGCAATGCATTTCTATGTGATATACAATACATGTACCCACATTAAATGTTTTTCTCCTCCAGCTGTCAGCAACACTGACATGACTTTTTTTCTTTCTTCCTTGCTTCACAATTAAGTTAGGCTCACTGGGATGAATTTGGTAGGAAACCCCAGCAATTATAATTGTTCGCTAAAAAATAATTATTCAGCCAGGATTTTAATCCAAGCACCTTCAAGCTCATTAATTTCACTCTATATTTTTATTCCAGAAGGTTCACACCTTCATTGAAATTATATTTTTGTTTAACTACATGGTTCCCAGATTTTTAATTGCTCTTATGCTTGCTAGAATAAATAAAGTTTCATACAGATCTTACGTTTTTTGGAGCGCAATCCAGGCCGACACACCTGCCCCATATCCAGCCCGGGGCTTGGATGTGCTTGAAAATATTCCCCTTCCCCAGGTAATGCACAGCAGCCTGGATGAGGCTACTCGGAGCTGCACAGCTGAAATCAGCGGCCCAACTCTGAGCGGCTGAATTACAGCCACGCGGACTGTGGATGGAGGTAGGCCAGATCCTGTCTCCAACCCCTCCCTGTGACAAGCCATCCCTAGGCCCGCCTGTCCCCACTCCCCCCTGCCCTGTTCTGTCCGTCCCCATCCCATTCCGCCTCCCATCCTCCTCCTGGAGTCCTCTGGGTCCCTGTGCTAGCCTCTTACCTTTGGATCTCTGGGTCCGGGAGTTGGGGCAGCAAATTGGGGCTACCTCGACTATGAGTTGGGACTACCTTGACCAAAACTGGTGCAAACACGCTTTATGGCACGTTTGTGACTGCTGGAGGCTGATATAAGGGACTTGTGGCCAGCCTTTTGACTGGTTTGGATCACGATGTTGAAAAAGCATAGAGTGGAGAGTTTTAAGCGTGAATGAAAGTTGAAACCATATAGTCAGCATCTGTTCTGGAATATCAAAGAAGTGGGGAGGGAGCTGAGTTGGAATGGAGGAGGAGATAAAAGAGTGCTTAACTGGCCACTCTTCTGCTGTTATACTCCCTATTCTAGACATTCTCCCCAGCTCAATTGTGTCATATGGCTGGTGTGATGGAGTGAGCTGCCCTGGGCACAAGGTTCGCCACCAGAGCCTCCCTTCAGCAATCTTCAGGGCCTCTTCAGGCCAAGCCACTGGGCACTTTCACCTTCAAGCATGGTTTCGCCACTCGCCAGCGGGAGCATGTGGCAGCTGGGCACAAAATGGCCCAAAGATCGTCGAAGGGTGGTGGGCTTTTCTCATTTAAACCAATGCAAGAGCCCTGAAGGTCAGGGGCAATGTAATTACCTCACTCCCAAACTTCCAGAATGGTGCCAATGGCAAGTGCCACTGCAGCCACCACCCCAGGTGCGTTCTGAGGCAAAGATGCCTCTGCTCCCGCTGATCAATATTTTTTTGTAGCTAAGCAAAACAAAAACAGACAAAAAACCCACTGACAGGGACAATTAATTATTTAAAGCACATATGAAACTGTGTTCTTTAGAGGGGGTGAGTAGTTATGTGTGGGTAGGAAAGAATTCAGTGGGATCCAAAGCAGTGCGGGACTGCAGAGGGGAGGCCTTGATCCATGGGGCCAAAGGGAGCTTTCCTCCTTGAAACAGGAACTTGACTACTGGGGGTAAGGCGAACCAGCAGGAGGACTATTTAGACTAGGCTTCAAGCTCCAAGGAGGCCTCAAATTTCAGCTTGCTAGTTTTTATTCATGTCTCGATGGGGCCAAAATGTGACACACGCTCATTTTTTTAATGTTGAATATGGCTGAAGTGGCTCGGAACTCTGTGCCTGCAGTTTTCTCCCTTACCTTTATGGAATCAGGAGAGAATAAATCAGTCGGCACCCATTGCTAATTAATGTGTAGAGTCACATGTATCTTGAAACACTGATGTAATTACTTCCCCTCTCCATTCTTTGATACTGACACACAGTCCAGATGTATCATTGCGTGGCCCCAGGATGTGGTTTCTTTTTCAGCACAAAACAAAGATGAACGCATGGTTCCGGTTTTATCTTAAGAGGTTTTGCCACTACTGAGAAGAGGTGCCTTATACTGGGATAGACGAGCGTTCTACTTAGCTCAACATTGTCTACTTCCCTGTAGGTCAAGCTAAATCTTCCTCAAAGCACATGCTTTGCAGCTGTGTGGCTGTTTTTCCTCTGCAAAATAGCAATTAGTGCAGGCTGCTCCATTCTCTCCTGGTTATAGAAAAAGATAACACTGCATTCTTATTGTGGCTCTTCCCTTTCACAACACTGTCAATCATGTAAGTTTGTATTATCTTTTAATATGCTAAAGTAAGCCATTTTTAAGGGGTTTTTTTTTGCCCTTGATGTGTATAGTCAATGCTTTTGATTTTCCATCAGAGTTTTCAAAGATGGTACATTTTAAAGTATAAAATATGTACCATCTTTGAAAACGCTGATGGAAAATCAGTCTCTTTACACGCAGAATATGTCTGTGTTAAGGTTTTTCCCCCTATAGTTTCTGATGTTTTGAGTACAACATGGCTTTTCTTTGCCTGCCTTCTTTATTTTATCTTACAGTGAAGGTAACTTTGTTCTAAATTATTATTCTGTCAAACACTGAGATGGGGCTAAAAAGAGCTGTCAATAATAGAGGCAGCTAGATAATTATCCACATTATAGTCCTGTATATGAATGCATGCCAAGCCACTTTGCCTCTGAGATACGGGTGTTTTGTTCCTGAACACTGGATGCCTTTTTAAAATGTACCGCTATTTCATGTACATATTCATTCTATATACATATGCCCCTCTTTATTTATTTATTTATTTAGAAGCATTTGTGCCCCACTTTCCAAACCCAGTAGGAAAGCTCATGGCGGCACACATCAGGAAAATGGAACAACTGATAAAATATGAAATAACAGAAATCCAAATCCATAAAAGTGCAAGCAAGTGCCAACTCAAGAAGCAGCTGAAACCTTCACAGTTTTTCAAAAAAGCCATCAAAGGCTCAGCAAAGCAATATGTTTCTAACTCCTTTTCAAAATGCCACCAAGGAGGGGGCAGTTCTGATCTCCATTAAGAGGGAGTCTGTAGGTTAGGTGCTATAACAGAACATTCCAAGTCACCTCCATCAATATAGTCAATTGTAACCACATCCACTACAGGGCCCAAATCATTAAGGACCTTATGGGTCACTAACTACCAGAACTTTGAATTGAGCCTGCAAATGAACAGGGAGCCAATAATGATGGGGTGTGGTCATGGTCACTACTCCTGGCTCCAGTCAACAACCTGGAAGCTGCAGTTTGTACCAGTTTCACTTTCTAAACCATAACATAAGAACATAAGAAGAGCCCTGCTGGATCAGGCCAAAGGCCCATCTAGTCCAGCTTCCTGTATCTCACAGCGGCCCACCAGGTGCCCCAGGAAGGCATGAGACTACAAGATGCTTGCATCCTGTTGCCACTCCCTTGCACCCGGTACCAGTAGCCCACCACCTTTGTAAGGAGGTTGCACAATCCATCATTGCCTATAGCCCACGATGGACCTTTCCTCCAGAAATCTGTCCAATCCCCTCTTGAAGGCATCAAGACCAGATGCCATCACCACCTCCTGTGGCAAGGAGTTCCACAGATTAACTACCCGCTGGGTAAAAAAGTACTTCCTTTTATCTATTTTAACTCTCCCAACCCTCAGTTTTAGTGGATGCCCCCTGGTTCTGGTGTTTTGAGAGAGGGAAAAGAACATCCCTCTATCTACTTTATCCCTTCCATGCATAATTTTGTATGTCTCAATCATGTCCCCCCTCAGGCGCCTTTTTTCTAGGCTGAAGAGCCCCAAACGCTGCAGTCTTTCTTCATAAGGGAGGTGCCCCAGCCCCGTAATCATTTTTGTCACTCTCTTCTGCACCTTTTCCAACTCCACTATGTCCTTTTTAAGATGCGGCGACCAGAACTGGACACAATATTCCAGGTGTGGCCTTACCATTGATTTGTACAATGGCATGATAATATTGGCTGTTTTATTCTCAACCCCTTTTTTAATTACCCCAAGCATGGAATTGGCCTTCTTAATTGCTGACGCACACTGGGCCGATACCTTCATTGAATTGTCCACCAGCACCCCGAGATCTCTCTCCTGAGCTGTCACAGACAGCTCAGAACCCATTAGCCTATAGGTAAAGTTTTGGTTTTTTGCCCCAACGTGCATCACTTTACATTTGTCTACGTTGAAATACATCTGCCATTTGGCTGCCCATTCCTCCAACTTGGAGAGATCATTCTGGAGCTCTTCACAATCCTTTCTGGTTTTTACCACCCGGAAAAGTTTTGTGTCATCTGCAAACTTAGCCACCTCGCTGCTTATCCCTGTCTCCAGGTCATTTATGAATAAGTTGAAAAGCACGAGCCCCAAGACAGATCCCTGGGGCACTCCGCTTTTCACCTCTCTCCATTGTGAAAATTGCCCATTGACCCCCACTCTCTGTTTCCTGGCCCTCAGCCAATTCTGGATCCATAAGAGGACCTGCCCTCTTATTCCCTGACTGTGAAGTTTCTTCAGCAGTCTTTGGTGGGGGACCTTGTCAAATGCCTTCTGAAAATCTAGGTATATGATATTCACAGGTTCACCCACATCCACGTGCCTGTTGACCTTTTCAAAGAATTCCAAAAGGTTTGTGAGGCAAGACCTACCCTTACAGAAGCCATGCTGACTTTCCTTTAGCAGTACTTGTTCCTCTACGTGTTTTAGGATTTTATCTTTGATGAGGCTTTCCACCATCTTACCCGGAACAGACGTTAGGCTGACCGGCCTGTAGTTTTCCATTTTCATTTTCCATTTCAAATGAACCATTTTCATAGGCAGCTCTAAGTCGAGTGACAACCTACATGTCACCAGTGCATAGGTAGGCATAGCCCAGAGGCATAGCCCAGGTTTGCTTGAGCCAAGAAAGGCACCAATTGGCGCACCAGCCTAAGCTGGTTAAAGGCACTTTGGGGCATAGCCGTCACCTGGACATTCAGGGTTAAGGATGGGCCCACGAGCACCTCCAAACTGCAAACCTGATTCTTTTACTAGAACACTTTGGATCCCCTTAAAGAGAGAAAGGTGGGATAAAAATATGGTACATAAATAAAATAAACAATTTCCTAGGCCACAAATATTAATTAAAGTCAGGCTTTAATTTCAACTTATCTGTCCTCATCTAGTCCATCACTAAGTCCAAATACCAATTCAAGACTTTCACGGCTTTCTCAATTGATGGAAATGAGTATCAAGCTGGGTGTTATCCACTTATTGGTAACACCCAGTGGTGAAATTCAGCCAGTTCTCACCTATTCTGCAGAACCAGTTGTTAATTTTAGGTTGGGAGAGGGAAGAAAGGCAGTGGATGGCCCTGAAGGCCGCCCTGAAGGACATAGAACCGGTTGTTAATTTATTTGAATCCCACCACTGGTAACACCCAATTGATCAGCCGAGTCCTATGCTGCCTGGCCGCCCTTAGGAATCAAGTGGCTACCGCTGCATCCTATCGGTGCCAGGCAGGTGCTGGAGACTCACTGGAGGAAAGGGGAGGTTTGTCCCCTTCCCCTGGGGCTCCTTGTGTCTGTGCCAGCTAAATAGCCAGTGCAGATGGGAAGGCCTCCATGTCGGGCTGTGCATCCTGACATGGAGGTCTGGATCAGGTTATGAAAGTCACTGCCAGTCCCCCCTGCTCCTCCCCTCCCCTCCCCCCATCCAGGAATGCTTTGCTGCCCTGCCTGGAACCAGCGCAACACTGGGGGCAATAGCACTTACCACTTGCCAGCTTGTGGTGCCACCTCCACGCATTTGGGTATAGCACGCGTTGGCCTGGTGCCAGCATTGAGGCCTTCCTGAGGCCTTACTGCTAGCAGTATAGTAAAGCCTGATAGGATTGAGCCCTAAATCCAGTGATGGGATTAACAACCGACCTGGGGGAACACTGGGCGGGACGTACTCGTAATTGGCAGCCCGTGATTGGCAGCCCGCGCGATTGGCAGCTCGTCTGTTCCGCCCCGCCGCAGTCCCCGCCGGCCGCGCAGGCTGGGCCCGCTGCCCCCCGGTTGGCACGCCCCATCGCTGCGTTCCCGGGCACCTGGCCCCCCCCAGGCGAGCAGGCACCCCCTCCAATGCCTGGGCGGACTGCGCGGCAGCGGGGAAGGCGGCGGGGCAGAACTGACGGGCAGCCAATCACGCGGGAGTTCCGCGTACGTCCCACCCAGCGTTCCCCCAGGTCGGTTGTTAATCCCATCGCTGCTTAAATCCCTGGATGATCTACACCACTGATTCCATGTAGATGTTAAAAGGCCCAGGGGATGTGATGAAGCCCTGATGAGATGGGATGAAGGACACCATAGACCAAAACCCAAGGCACCAAAAAGGAACACCACTACCCCCAGCACTACTTTTTGGAACCTACACTCCAGGAAAGATTGGAGTCACCATAAGATGATGTTCCCGAATCCCTGCTGGCCAGGCAGTCTAGAAGGATACCATGGTAAATGGTATCAAAAGCTGCAGAGATCTTCAGCAAAACCAGTAGCACGGTACTCCCTTTATCCAGCTCCCAGAACAGGTCGTCTACCAAGAGGAGCAATCCTGTTCATGACCCCATCCCATGAGACAAGTTTCCATGAAATAGAAAATTTGGTCTTATTGGGTTTATCTAACATCTGGTGTTGGCAAATTTAAACATAGCACTAGGTGTGTGTTTCAGAAACGAGGAAAGAATGGTTTGCTCCTGAAACCTGCTAATAACCACAAGATTTTGAGAAGGAAAATTGTATCAGAAGCCTAGGATGAGCATGAATTTCTTTCAGAACTAGGCTCAGTAGCCCAGGAGGGACAAAATGTGCCCAACTGCAAAGCCTATAGGTGGATGAACTGGTTGGAGATATAGATGTGCTATACCTCCCTGAGAAATGTATGTATTTCACAAAAATGTTTTTGACTTCCTCGGATATCTTGTCTACTGCAATGGGTGCTCTCTCTCTCTCTCTCTCTCTGCTAGAACATACAGCTAAGGAAAATACTAGGCAAGAGGGCAACAGAGAGTGACTATCTTAATAGAGAAATGTATGTGTTGAGGAAGGTGGCTGTCAGTCATGCCAAATCTCCTGATCTGTTACTTGAAGATTCCTACTAAGGCATGTTTTTCTCATTTTTGATAAATATATTTCATAGAAGCAGAGCCAGTGCAGGCTCTGACCATGCCTGGGGCAGGGTAGTGACGAAAAATATCATTGCTCCCTCCGCACAGCCTTGCAACACCCCCTGCTTCCAGAATTGCTCCATTTCAAAGCATAAAGCAGGAGAGCCCACCTCTGCGCTACTTTCTTCCCCAGTGAGCCCAGCTCCTGCGGTGGTGCCCATGGCAGGTGCAACACCCACGCCACATGGGCGCTATGCCTCTACATAAAAGGGAGAGGAGGTCGAAGCATACATTCTACTTGCATTGGTGAACTGTGTTATGTAATAAAAGTCTGATTTCTGTTTGGTTCTGCCAGGCGTGCAGGAGACATGCAATTAGACACCGGTTCGCGGAGCTGAGCTCCTCCCTTGAGAGCAATGTGCCTGGTGTGACTTCGTGGAAGGCCACAGATCCTCTGGCCAGGATGGCCACATTGTTGATAAAATGGTCAGGAAGGCCATATTTCCTATCTAGAGCCATGAAAAACACCCACACCCAGGCTCCTGAATTAAGTCTGGAATTCAGCACTCCAGATTTGGATGGAGCTTGTTTGCTGCTTTAATTTTAATGCCATTTTCACACGTCCAAAATGGAAACGAAACTTTCTAGCTCCAAATCTTGCTGGAACAGCAGACTTCAAGGATGATGATGATCTCCCTGGGCTTCTGAGTTGGGGAAAACGCCTTTTGACAAAGGACAGGTTTCACACCTCCAACAGTCCTCACCAAACACATGGTGAAGCTTAATTTAGGAAATGATTCAACAGCCAGACAGCTGCTGCACCTTCTACTGGGTGGCAGGAAAAAAGGCAGAACTTGTCAGAGGTCTCTGGCTAACAACAGAGGACCTCCAGACTGAGTCACCCCACCTATAAATTCCATAGGATTCTATAGGGCAAAACTTTTTAAAACCCTTGGCTTCAGGGCATTCTGTTCTTTGTCCCACTGTCATTTTTGTCCTTTATCCGCTACCCTGCCCTGTGTTGGTCCATGGAACTTTAACTTGTGGCATTAAGCACCCCAACCCCAACCTCCCTCTGAGAACCACCATGCCTGCTGGTACCTAGGATGTTAACCCCCACCCCCAGAAGCCATTCTGGCTTCTCTCCTCTTTCTCTCCCCCCCCCCCGTCTTCCTGAGCATCACCAACTTGCCAACATCCCTTGGGTGCTTCTCTCTCCAAGGTCCTCACCTACTGTGTCCCTCCCTGAAAGGCAGCCCTGCTTCCTTCCCCAGCTCCCTTCAGAGCTGCTGCCTCCCTCACATGTGAAGGGCTTGCTTCATAGCTTGCTTCAGTCTCTGTGACCGCTCTTGCCCAGAGAGATCTGCTTTATTGGCTCGTTGCCACTGCAACCCCATGCAATGCCATGATCTCAAGCCATGCAGGAAGAAGAGTGTGCTAGCTAGCATTAGATTCCCCCTTAAATAGCATTAGAGCTGGTGCGATAATTTAGAGAGTCCCAGGTTCAACCCCCTGGGCACTTCAGAAAAAAGGGTTAGTGCATTTTACGTTGGGCACTACCTCAGTCATCTTTTCACAACTGAATTAAATAGATGTGCCATTAGCTTCAACGTCAGATCTCTGCACATGATTGCTCCCTCCCTTCATGCGTGCATGTTCCACATGATTTAAAAACCACTGCCAGTAACAACAGGGTCTTGTTTGCAAGAGAAGAACATATACTTTTTGGGTAGTTAAACACCAATTAAATGGGTCAAAAGAGTATTGTTTGCCATGGGGGAGATACATGTCTGAGCCTCTTCTTTAAAAGGTTGAGGGAACTTGGTATGTTTCACCTGGAGAAGACTGGGAGGGGATATGATTGTGCTCCTCAAATACCTGAAGGGCTGTCATATGGAAGAAAGGACAAATTTGTTCTCAGCTGCCTCTAAAAGTAGAACTAGATCAATAAGGTCAAGAGAGGAAATTCCAATTGGACATCAGGAAGAATTTCCTGATTGTTAAGGGCAGTTTGGCAGTGGAACAGATTGCCCCCCTTGCGTCCCATTCAGTGTGGGAGAATGGCGGGGTAAAAATATTGCAAATAAATAAATAAAAAGCCAAAGGAGGTGATGGATTCTTCCTCACTGGAGATCTTCAAGCAGAGGCTCGATTGGCATCTGCAAGAGATGCTGAAGGAAGATTTCAAGCTAGAGGTGGTGGTTGGACTAAATGACCTTCCAACTCTAATTCTATGAGTCTATGAAAATGAAGGATGATATCAATGAACTATATGAAGAACTGTGAATGTTATTGTGGAGGTGGAGTGGGCGGACAAAAGTCTGACATTTAATATGTTGCGCAAATCTGTCTAGTGAAAGACCCTGATGCCAGTAACTACATCTTCCATGGTAAAATAATAGCACAGAGATGTAATAGCAACATAACCCATATGAATCCTCATGGTTGAGGACGTAGGAGATCAATATCTTTTAAGTATTTTGCAGAACAAAATTCAGTTCTCTAGTCTTTCTTGCTATGAGAGTCCCATGAATTGTAGAAAGAATTTTTTTAAAAAAACAACACATACCTCTAAATAGCACATACGGAGGGGATTCAAATCAATAGGGTTAATTCCCTATGCCCCACCATGATTACAGTTACATCATCTAGCTTGTCCCTAAATGATGTTGTACAATATGGTTTCCAGGTGTTCTGTCCTCAGGAAACAGTTTCCATGTCAACGTGTCTGTCACAGAACCCAGAGTGTTGCAGAGGATTCAAAGACATTATCTTGATTCATTTCCTATGAGACACCGCCCAGGTAGGTAGCTGGTCTCCCAAGGAAACTTGCCTGCCATTACCAGTCTTCCCACTATGATTATAGTCTGAGTGCAACCCACAGCATGAGGCTGTGAAGGCTGGGGAACACTTGCTTACCTGCCCCTAGCCTTTGTCATCCTGAAGAGGAGGCAGCCCCAGCTACATTCAATATACACCTGCGTCTGGCAACAGCTGCACCTGACCAGAGGGAAGAAGGGATCTTTCCTTCATTGTTTCTTCTGATGCAGCTGATCTTTCCTAGCAGCTGAGAGGAGGGAAAATAGCCCTTAAGGAACAGAGTGTGTAAGTGGAGACTGAAATATCCTGCTGGGGGAGGCTAGGCCCTCCCCCTTCCATGCTCCCTCCCATGATACTAGGCACATTCCTCCTGGGAGAGGAGCAGGTTGATGAGAAAGAGTGATCTTTCTCCTTCCCTCTGCTTCACCCATTGAGGAGGAAACCAATGAACAACCAATGAATTCCGGGGCAAGTCAGGCACATGCAGTCAGAGGAGGAAGGGACGGCTGAGCCTTCCCTGACCTACCAGCTCAGCCTCCCCTGTGATTGCCTGATCACTGGGGAGACTGCTGCTCCTCAGTGATCTGGGGAAAAGCTGCTGCTTTTCGCAAGCTCTAGCCTCTCCCAGATTGTCCGAGTCTCCCTGAGAGACTAGAGCTTGTGGCAGTGCCAGCTCAGACTCTGCTGTGATTGTGTGGTGCTGGGGCTTTGGGGTATCCCCCAGAGTGCCTTGCACTTGTGCCTCCTCAGCACATCCCAGTCAGTGATGTCATGCAGGGGGTACGCGGGGGTACGCGAGTACCGGTTTCTAGGATTACAGCTGGCCCCGCCCATTCGCCTGCCCACTCGTCAACTCCGCCCTCTGCAACGTTTGAATTTCCTGCATGTTTGAGTTGCCTGCATGTTCTCAGAGCCAGGCAGGCAGCGAGCAGAGCCTTTCCTTTCCTTGCCACTGAAAAATGAGTTGCTCTGGGGTTTTAACATGATGCCAGGCCTCCTTAACATGTTCTGGGGGTGCTGTGGAATACTGTTGCAGCTGTTGGGTCAGTTTAAAATCATCTGAGGCCTCAAAAAGGGCTTTTTCATGCCACTTCCTGCCACAACATCACTTCTGGCTTATGACGTCACTTCCGGTGGGCGGGTCCCGACACATGCCAATCAAAAGTGAGTACCTGTTCTTAAATCATTTGGATGACACCACTGATCCCAGTGCATATCACTGGGGCAGGTATTACGGTGATCTTGCCCTCTGGTCCATCCAGAGCCTCTGTTGAGCAAACCCTGGGGGTAGAGAAGGATTATTATGGGTAGAGACCCTCTCTCTTGCTTGCTCTTCCTTATGTCCCTCCTCACCCACCTAAACTGCACTTAAGCCTAATCAGAAATGGAATATGACCACCAGTCATTTTGAGTGTACTGGTAGGTATTGATCTGTAGCAGGCCAGGCCAGATCTGGCATCCAAAAAAACCCCAAAAGACTTCCTCATGTGGCTCAGCACTTACCGTTCCATGCCAGAGCAGCTTATCTTTCAAGCCAATCTCCTCACAAAGTTGTGCTGGGCAGCTGCTTCTGCCCAGAGTGCAGAGCCTGTTGGTGTGATGGGCAGGGGAAGCAGCTGCTCAGCGCAGGTTTGTGAGAAGATCAGCTTGAAAGATTAGCAGATGCAGCGTGGAACGGTAAGTGCCACACCATGCAGGGAAGGCTTTTTTGTAATGCAACAGTTCTGCGGTTTGGAGACTGCTGGTCTATAGGGTCAGGCAGCTCATTATAAATTGGGAATGGAAATCCAGTTAGATTGTTTATGAACGCAGACACGATCACACAGGTGGAAAACAATGGTTCAAGAGCACCTCTAAACATTTCCATGTTCCTGTTATTGCTGCTCCTGAGAAGTAGTTTGAGCATCTGGATTTTCATAACTGTCATTTGTAGCTTAGAAGACACTGGAAAGATCTATACTGACATGGACTAACCTTATTCAAACAGGATAATTGAATGCATGAAAAAAATTAACTTTGGGAAAGGTTTGTTGTACCGTATTTGACACAAACAGGGAAGCACTGCTTGTTTTATACCTGCATCGTAACCGATTAGTCAGGGAAAATTCAATCAGACGGCTATCTCCTCGCTTCTGATATGACCTGACAATTAAACCCCTAGCAATCACAGTCCATAAAAACTGAAGCATGAAATCTTCCATTTTTTTAAAAAAATAACATCTAAATCAGGTTAGCTCTATTAAAAGCCTTACACAAATGCCCTGAAGCAACTATCTGTGTCTTCATGAATAAAATCCAATGAAAAAATCAGAGGCTCTTCTCATGGCTGCTTCTGACATCACCCGCTTCCAAAGCAGATGTTTTGCCACCTGTCGACCCCAAATGTTCCAAATGGGGGCTGACGAGTTCTCAGAAAATCTTTCTGTTCAGGTCAAAAGAAAGTTGTGCTCACGAGCCATTTATTACAGTATCAGGTTTTTTGCTATGTACTGGATTGCTAGTATTCTGTCCCCATTAGTCCCCTGATCCAACTGTGTACATGCTCACTAGCTAATGGCTGTTTCCTAACTTATCTATGTGACAGCAGATCACGCATTTCACCGGTGCACGCTGTCGCAAAAGTGCATACACAAGAGCATCTAAGGCTTTAGTAAAGGTAAAGGTTTCCCCACAACCGAATGGTCTAGTCTAGGGGGCAGTGCTCATCTCCGTTTCTAAGCCAAAGAGCCAGCGTTTCTCTGAGGACAGTTTCTGTGGTCGTGTGGCCACCATGGCTATACGCTGAGGAACACGGAACACCATTACCTCCCCCCCCAAAGTGGTACCTATTTATGTACTCGCATTTTTACGAGCTTTCGAACTGCTAGGTTGGCAGGAACTGGGACAAGCGACAACCTTCCTGTCAGCAAGCTCAACAGCTTAGCAGTTTAACTCGCAGTGCCACCACACTTCAGTACATGCCTATGATTAAAGTGTCAGAGTCCGTGTTTTTAAGACTAAGAGTTGGTGATCAATAGCGGAGTAGGAAATAGGTGGACTGTAAGTTTTACCCTTGGTGGGCCTCTACTCTCTGCCCCTAGGATTGCTTTCCGGAGCATCTCCCCATAAGCAAAGGTCACTGATTTCAAACACTTCCCATTCACAGCCCAATCCTATGCAAGTTCCTTTATAGTCAATGGCAGGGGGTCTGGTGCAGAGGACAGAGCCACTGTTAAGCCCAAAGATAACATCTGAAGGATGCCAGTTCAAGGTCACTGGAAGTTTCTGTGAGTTGCAAGTCTTCAAGAAGCAACTGACAAGCTGAGATGAGCTGTTCCAGCTGCCCTTTGGTGAGAGAAAAGGAAGCTTGCAAGTTGTTCTTTGGTTGCTGCTGTCAGTCAGTGCCAGAAGCAACCACAGCTAGAATGAGACCAGATTGTGAAAGAGCCATCTGAATGTTGTTTGTTCTTGAAAGATTAGAACTTCTGTTATTGTAAAACTCCCTCTGGGTTCAGAGAAAGACTGCCAATTGTTAATTGCTTTGTATTAAAGTCAAAGGAGTAATCCAATGACTAAGAAAGGCAAAATATGAATATCAGGAAGGTGATTATGATATGATGATTATGTGACTCCCTTGTAAGTGTGCATAGGATTGCAGCCTTAGTTTGTTAAGGCAGCACCCATATCTCAATACAATATGTAATCTCACCAGCCATAGACCATAAACCTCACCACTGTGCAATATACAATAGAAGCTACAAAACAAACATTTGGAAGATAAGATGTGGCCCCTGCTGCATATATATTTACAGAATTTGTTTCATACTGAAAGCGCAATCCTAAACTGGAGTTAGGCCGGCATAAACTAAGACAGCAAAGTTTGGCCAGCGCAAGGGCCACCATAATGCATTTTTGGACTACTCTAGGAGTCAGGGAGGATGGCTCATGTCTGTGCTGGCCTCTTTGACTCCAAGAGTGGTCCAAACATACTTTATGGTGTCCCTTGTGCTGACCAAACTTTGCTGGCTTAGTTTATGCTGGCCTAACTCAGTTTAGGATTGCGCCCTGAATCACATGTGCTTTGTATATTCACATGCACTCATTTGTTACATTAATTGTTATATGCCTCCTATTTACTAGCCTTCAAATTTTTGTGCCTCCATGACACAAAATCATACACAGCAACTCTTTGTGATTTACAAAAGAGGCTGGCGGCTTGAAGCAAAGATGTATGTTATCTGAAGATTGCTTGATGGCTTTTCTTATTCCTTTCCAAATGTTATACTTCAGGTTTCAACACACGCACAGCAAAAGAATGACGAGGACAGGTTGAAGTCTGCCTTTTATCTTATGCCTCTTGCATTGTCTTAAGATTATAATTATTTTGTCATTTTTGTTTTGATTTGTCTTCTAGGCATCCCAGTTTCTGTTTGGTAACCTACTATTGAGTGGGAAAATACCTCTACTGAACAGCTACAAAACACTAGAGTTGATGCAATTATTATTATTATTATTATTTTGGTCAGGATCATGGGAACAGATTGTTATCATCTGTGTCCAACCAAGCCATATTAATTTTGGGGCATTGTATTACTCTTTTTATTTGAACACTATGGACACAATTCACCAAGCCTAGTTCCTGCTCATTCCCTTCTGAAAATACTGAGGATGTGCAACCCCCTACTAACTGGGCACAGCAGCACCTTTTAAAGTAGTGCTCCTCTTATGTTTAGCAAGGGGAGAGCAACAGCCCCCTTCCCTCCAGCATGGTATCTTTTCCTAGTGGCTGTTGCTGCTGGTGTCTTTTCTGCATCTTTTTTTTTTTTTTTTTTTTTTGAAATTGTGAGCCCTTTGGGGACAGGGAGCCATATACAGTTGAATATCCCTTATCTGGACTGCTTGACACAGGAAGGTGTCCAGATTTCAGATGTGGCTGGGTTTCGGAATAACTGCATAAGTATAATGAGAATCTTAAGTATAATAAGTATAATAAGTATAATAAGCATAAGTATAATAAGTATCTTGCTTTTTTCACTGTTACCCATTTGGGAGTCTGCTGGCCTCTTTGACATTTTTCAACCATTTCTATATAGGCACACACCACAGAACAGAGAATAAACTTTACAGCAGTCTTCTAGGGTTCACACTACAGAAAGCAAAAAAAAAAAAAAAAAGGCTTGGACAAAAATGTCTGAATTTCAGAATAGTCTGGATTTTGGATGTCTGGATAAGGGATAACCTACCTGTATTGATTTCTTTTGCTATGTAAACCGCTTTGTGAACTACTTTTTTTGTTGAAAAGCTATCTATAAATGTTCTTAATAGAAGTTCTTAATAAAAGCAAAATGCAACATGCCTTTCAGCCCAGCCAGGATGCTGCCACAAGCCACAGCCCAGCCAGGCATCAGCCACTGGAGAAAGAGCCCAGGTGCCAGTAAGTCATCATGGGAGGGAGGTGAGCAGAATGGGACAGTGATGGGGGAGAAACAGGGTAGAGACCAGGTGGGAAGAAGGTGGATGGAGGCCAGGAAGGGGGATATGCTATTGGTGGCACTGCCACAACAAATACCACCCCCTTTCTGACCTTGATCCACCTTCTTGGGTCAATTCAGGCTTACACTTGCAAAGTAGCTGGTGCAGGTCTGAGTAGACCCATTCAAGTATCAGAGGCTTACCTAGAAGTGACGTCATGAAACTCTCTTGTGGGATGCAGCACAAGCTCCGGTGGCATAGCTGCACTGGTGGGGGGGGATTTAAGTAGGATTGGGCTGCAATCCTATGCACACTTACCTGAGAATAAGCTCCATTGATTTTAATGGGGCTTTTTTCTGAGTAGACATGCATAGGCTTGGGCTGTGAGTAGAATGTAAAAGCCAGTTTATATAGTCAAGCTGAACTGAGTAGTAAAGCTGTTTCCTGGACAAGCTTTTTCCGACGACCAAAACTCCTTGCACATGGAAAAATTGCTTGTCAGAAAAAAATGCTAATCATTCTCCCTCATGTACAGTTTTCTTAGGTGTTACTGTTCTTCCATGTGGGAACACCCAGACATGAACTCCACTCACAGCCTAATCCTAAGTAAGGCCGACATAGTAAGGCGACGTAACAGGGCTATATCCTAAAGCCCATTAGGAGGCGGCAGCAGCGAAGTGCAGGCCAAGGGGAGGTTTTCTCCTTACATCCACATAAGCCCCAGTCATCCCAATGGGGCTGCTCGGATCTGCGCCTGCTATTGTCCAGGCGCAGGTGCACGTATGCAGAAGTGGCCCAAATTGGGGCCACTGAGGCTGGGGACAGGGTTTAGGATTTGGCACTATGACCGTCCTGCGTCACAACCCCCGTCTCCGCCCACTGCACTGCCCAGTTACACTCCCGGCACGCCTCTGGAACGCCCTCAGCGAGGCGCAGCACCAACTGCATGCCAACGGTGCTCGACTGGCACAAGGCTGGTGGTCCAGTGCCAGTCCAGTGCCATACTGCCAACGCTGATGCGCTTGACGGCATGTGTATGACAGCATTCGGCGGGCGCAAGAGCGTAGCACCGGTGCAACGGGGGTATAGGATTGCGCTCTCACACAGCTTGCAGTAGCTCTTGCAGGCAAAAAAAAAATACTTTTCTTGATTCTGCTAATTGTGTAAACCAGCCTTTTTATTCTTCTTAAGGAAGAGTCCACAGTTACATGGGGTAAACCTATTACTGATTCTGCTACTTGTATGAACTTGGCCCTCATTTATGGGGGATCCCAGTAAATGGGTGATCACTAGGGGGGGGTGTTGTTGTTGTTGTTGTTGAAAACCATTTTTAGGGTATTGACAATATCTGACTAAAAACACAAAACACCGCATTTTGGTGTTTATATTAAACATAATTTTTTTCCAGGAATTAAAATGGACAACTTTTCCAATTGGAAATCATTTCACAGAAATAATACTGTGGCTGCATCTGCTGATACTGTATCACCTGTATCACCTACCTAGTATACTTCTAAAGCATTTAAAATTAATAACAATGAGAACTTGGATTGAGAATGTAGAATAAAAACAAATAACATTGCAATTTGCTATTTTAATAAAAAAAAATTGGAAAAAAAATCACCACCAAAAAACACCCCACCCCTAGTGTTGTTCACCCTTCATCATTGTGTACTGAGACCAATTGATATAGCATAATGACACTTTGTACCCAATCAGATTTGGCTACTTGATGTCACAGAGGGCAAACAGAGGCCAAAAAGGTTCCTGAAATACACAGTGAAATTTTTGCTTAACCTTAGTATATTTAAGTCAATAATCACAACCACTTTGGACTTAAATTTCCTGTAATTACTTACATAAAATATTCACAACCTGTTCATTTTAAGTGGCCAAAAATCTGCTTTTTAGCACTTTTCCCTTTGGACAATATATGTGAATAGGTGAAGAGAACTGAAACAGAAGCCAGAAAATTATAATCAATTGATTTTTATTTCATCCCATAAGATTAAAAAGGTGTTTTATCTTGGAGACAAATAAGCATCCATTTTGCCTTGTGGCTTTGAGAGTGGTTGCTATTAATATCCATGTAATATTCATTAAGAATCATGCAGTTTTCAGCAAGTTAGCTGAATACATTGAACAAAGGGCTTCTGTTATTAAAATGAAACAGCTCACAGGACTTAAAGGAACAATCATTATGAAACTGTAATCAGATGGAAAAATATGCTTTGTTCTAAAGAATTCAAGGTGACAGATGGCAAGCCATGGGTGTATAATCCATTACTGGACTCAAATGAATATATTTAATGTTACAGATAGTGATAGGTGAACTCCCCCAGGCTCAATTGGGAATGAACCTAGCAATTACAAATTCAAGGATTGGGAGAATGCTGTAAAAGCAACCCCCCCCCCAGAGTTCTAAATTAGCATATAATTTTAACCCCCACCATTCCCATTGCTAACTACCAGCCCCCATTAGCTGTTGGCTGGTCCAGTGGTAGTTGTGCACCTTGATGGCTAAAACAATTTATGTACTAGCAGTTTCTCAGGCATCAGGGACTCTGGGAAATTCCAGAACACTATATAGGGCAGTGGTTCCCAAACCAAAGTTGTCCTTGTGTGGAAAGGGAGTAAGTCAGGGTCAATTAGGAGTAATAGGCCCCATTTGACAGGAAGTCAAGTCCATTAACCCTGACAAGCTCTTAACAGTTTTATGACACCAGCCTAATCCACAGTTTAACACCTTCACCCCCAATCCTAACCAATTTTCCAGCCCTGACATCGCTGTGCCAATGGGGCATGTGCTGCATCCTGCAGTTGGGGGGCAGTCACAAAGGTAAGGGAACGTTTGTCCCCTTCCTTCAGAGTGCATTGCTATTACCCTGGTGCAGGATTGCACACTTAGTACCATAAAATATCAAGCATTTAAAATTCCTGGCACATCCTTTCTAACTCATTAAGTAAACTGGAATACCTCTCCCTTATGGCATTACTGCTAAGAGCTAACACCACAATCTTATGTGCATCTACTCAAAAGTAAGTCCCATTGTGTTCAATGGAGCTTATTCCCAACGGCTTCATTGTCAAGCATCTGGAGATTATGTTGTGACTTTGTCACAATGCCACTCAGGAGAAGAATACCTCAGAGGGTGTGTAGCCCGCAGATCCACCAATTGTCACATAAAAGCTACATGATTCCTATGGACTTTGATGTTCTTTCCTTCATACATGTGTTATCAACTTCGGGTTGTGGACATTTGCCATGTGGCAGGTAAGGATGTATGAGCCTCTTCTTAGCTGCCTCATAGCAACTGCCTGGGGCACACATAATTAATTGCAAGATAGATGATCAGGCAACAATGAAGCTACTGTCATCACCATATCAGTGCAGGAAATCAACAGCTATGGAGATGGAGAATAGATTTACAACCTGCTCCTACAGCCTGCTGTATTTCTTCCCCTGCCCATCTAAAAGCCAAAATATGCTTCCCTCAGCTGCACAGGGAATAACATTCCTATGTTGCCCATGAGCTCCCTTTCCAAATGCACACATTCTCCTCCCTTTATCTTGGTTCCTTAGAAGACATTCTAGAAGGTCAATCAGCCAACAGCCCCCAAACAGTCATTTACTGCATCTCATCCTTTATAGTTACTGAGTATAAATTCCTCCAAACTGCTTTTCATTCTGGGTTGGGTAAACCTGGACCTGAGATTGTGTTTGTCCATGCAGAGAGCAAGAGAGCGAGAGTGAGAGCACAGTGCTGGCAACATCTAATCTGCTATTTACACAGCAAATGGTATATGGAATTTGACGCTCTCGTTCAAATGTTGTTATTACCCCCAAACCTAGATAGGTAAATGTGTGGCTCCCTTTGACATGTTGAACATCAGGGATATTTCTCAGCATTCACTGTGCTGACGATATGATGATGATCAAAGAGGGGGTTTTTTTGTCTCAGATTTATTCCTACCACTTAGAGGAGCAACAGAAAGTAGGTTTCATCAGTAATAGCATCTAAATGATTTTGCAACAGGTACTCACTTTTGATTGGCACTTGTGTCGAGGCCTGCCCACCGGAAGCGAGGTCATAGCCAGAAGTGATGTCGTGGCAGGAAGTGAGGTCATAGCCGGAAGTATTCCACAGCACCCCCAGAGCATGTTAAGAAGGCCTGGCATCATGTTAAACTGACCCAACAGTTGCAACAGTATTCCACAGCACCCCAGCGCAGGCTACCGATCCCACCCCCAGGAACCGCCATGCCTCCTCAGGAGGGAGCCCCAGGCAGCCTACCTGCTCACACTGCTGCTGCCGTCAGTCTCCCTCGCTCCGCTGCCTGCCTGCCTGCCTGCCTGGCTCTGAGAATGTGTAGGCAACTCAAACGTGCAGGCAATTCAAACGTTGCAGGGGGCGGAGCGGAGCGCCGACGGAGTCGATGAGTGGGCGGGCGAATGGGAGGGGCCAGCCCTAATCCTAGGAATGGGTACGCGTGTACATGACATGTCTGGGTTTCATCCATTTATTTTATTTTTTAAACATGTACCCTGAGAACTTTATGTTAAAAGCCTTCAGCGTGATCTACAAGACGTGTAATCAATAAGACCTTCCTCCAATAAAATTCTGCAGATTACTCCTACTTCTGTCAGTCGCTTGCACAGCTGCTTCTTTCCCAATTTCCTCACCAGCCAGCACACAGGAAGCTATTGGTTGGTGGGAGGAAGGTGAGGAAGAGGGACCAGCTTCTGCCATTGCTGGTGAGGTGAGCTGGAGGGACTCCTTGGGCCTGTGTATTATGGGGGTGGAGGAGTCCTTCAGACCCATCATGCACTGTGGAGGGAGAGAGCATCCAGGCTTGCCCAGAGGCGTCATCCAGATGGAACGGCCCGGTACTCCGTTCCGCTAGTTCCGCGGAGGGTCTGGGCCGCACCGCCTCTCTGGAGGATGGGCGAGCTGCTGCTAGGCCCGCCCTCCCTCCCTTGGGGAGGCCGTCCATAGGGGCGGAGGGCTGTCAATCATCCGAGCGTTCCGCTACTTCGCGCGCTTGGATGACGTCACTGGGCTTGCCCCAGAACACTGAGGAACTTGGGGCCGGCCTCGACAAAACGGACAGGTCTGTTGCCCCCAATTCTGAACTGAGAGTTTGTCCATTACAGCAGTTCAAACAAGAAGAAAAAGCAGGCAATGTTTTGTAAGTCAAGCAACTCCAGATGACTCTTTCACTCACGCAATGTAGTAGGACAAGGAAGAAATTCACTCTTTGGCTCACATGACTGGATGTATCTCCACAGAGAGTTTCTCTTTTTGTGGGAGTATTCCCTCAAGCACAGAAAACCAAAGCAGGTTTAAGAGATCGTCTGTGTAAATTTAGGCCTACCTGAGTTGCCTAGCAACCAGCTCTATGATTGTTCAATCCATGCTCAAGCGTGCACCTTTCCTGTAATAGTCCTTTGGGTTACCAGATACAAACTGGGACAGAGTGCCTTTAACCATTGTATAGAAGAGGGAATTTTGGCAGGTGCGGCGCAACATGGAAGGGTTTCAAAAGCTGCACCCGGCCAAATTTCCTCTTCTATACAATGGTATAAATAGGCACTGTGTCCCTATTTGTATCTGGTAACCCTACTTATAGTGGTGGTGGCTAAAGACTTTGTGACCTCATTGTGTACAGCAACCCAGACATGTATTAAAAGGGCCGCGCGGGGAGGCAGGAACAGCAGGAGGAAAAAGTGACTTGCTTTTTGGCCCTTCCTCCCTCGTGTCCGGTATGCTCCTAAATGGAGCAATTCCAGGTGCTGGGTGTGTGTGGCAGGGCAGCACATGGAGCGGGGTGGCGGCACTAGGGGTTCAGTGACATTGCCCTGCCCCAGGGGCACTTTGAGTCAATGACGTCTCTGGAGCAGCCTAGTCAGGGAGGAGCGGGAGACTCTGAGTCCCAGGATGATCAACTGCCAGTTCTCCCTAAGCCAGATTTTATCTGTTTGCAGCTAGTTGCTGGCACAGTATATATTCTTCACAGGTGCATTCCTAGAGCAAAACACTAAGTTTTTCAGGCTCCTGAAATCCTTTGTAAAGTGGCCCCTTCCCCTCACTTTCACCTGAGGAGATGCCTCAACAGCCATGAATGTCTCTAAAGGTGAGGGAGAGGCTGCTTTACACGGGATTTCAGGAGAATGAAAAATTTAACATCCCCCCCCCCACTAGGAATGCCACAAATGCTTCATACCACAGATTTAGAAAAAAATGTGTTTTGTGGTCTCAAACATTACATTTTTTTTTTGCAAAGTGTAATCTATAGCCATGGTGCCTGTGCTTGCAATATTGATCGCTGTTTTCAAATAAAAACAGCTGTATTATGAAGGTGGTGAGAACACCCCCAATTCATTACAGTAGGAAACAATGCCTAAAAAACCTCCATATTACTATTTAAAGTGTAGCAAGTGTGTAAAGAGTATTGCAGATGCAGTGCCAACAAATGCTCCTTTTCTTTGTGAAGGGAGGAGCCCAAGAATTGCAACAGCTTTAGATTAGCATATGAGGAGGTAACAGTTGTGCTAATAACACTAAAGTCAAAGATATCAGCATGAGTTTCAGAATGTATTTGTTTTCACAAAACTTCCTGGGAAGACGAAATCACAGGAGAAGCAATTTGGTTTGATAAAATTCAGATCCAATTTTATCCACAGGGTATCTTGATTTGCATTATTCAGTGATAAAAATATGATCTTTGCTCACATCCATGCTTGGGAAAATTGAACCCAGAAGTTCATAATTATAGAGTTGATCAGTTGGCAGTCAAGGCCAACTGAGGGGTATCACAGTCATACTGCTGTGTTACACAAGAACTGTGTTTCTTCTCTTTGGTCTCTGTTTCCTCTCACTTAATACATTCTGCATTTACAGTCCTACTGAAGAGGAACCAAGCTGTTGTTTTGATGTTTCATTTCCTGTCCTTGTTGGCTATGCTGCTTGAAGAAAGAGCAGAAAACATGAAGAAAGGCAAAGATGTAAGTATGTAAGATGCAAGCACTTTACATTTTTTGCTACAGCGTGTGCCAGCAGAACATGCGTTCCACTGGCGCACCATTTACTTGGGCCATAAGTCTGCAATCCTATTCACACTTTTCTAGGAGTAAGCCCCACTGAAAAGTCAGACTTACATCAGAGTAGACATGCCTACGGTTGTACTGTGTTTCTATAATCTGGTGCTTGATGACAAAGAATAGGATCCTGATGACAACAGACTGATGTCTGGGAGCTACTACAAGTCCTTAGATCAGTGATTTTCAAATGTTTTAGCATTGGGACCCACTTTTGGAATGACAATCTCATTCCAAAAGTGGGTCCCAATGCTAAAACATTTGAAAATCTATTGAAAATCTATCTGGGACTCTCCAAAAGTGATGTCATGGCCAGAAGTGCCATCATTGTGACGCCAGAGCCTTCTGCTTTCTTGAGAATACAGCAATGGGTTATTTCTCAGCCATTTTCCAATAGCTAAGTGAATCAGAAAGGGGGAAAAAAGCCTATTTACAACTTTGACACAAGCAAAACAACCGTGACACAAGTGGTTACACAGCCCTTCCCCATTCTAGTGTTCCCATATTTTAAATATGTCTGCCCTAGATGCCATGTGACCCACCTGAAATTGGCTCATGGCCCATCTGGTGGGTCCCAACCCACAGTTTGAGAAACACTGCTCTCGAAGTCATTGTATCAACCACCTGGGACAGCTTGTACAATTTGAAGTTGGTTAGAAAAAGACAAAATGGTACAACAACAGTCTATTTGTGGGGCATGAGGGTGCTAGGAGATGTTGCTGTTGTTGTAACAGTATAATGAGTAATTATATCTAGTAATTATTTTTATACCTTAATAGATTTATTGATTCAGAATTTTTTATTTGTTCTATGCAATGCAAGCTTTTCTGGTGTGTGTGTGTGTGTGTGTGTGTGTGTGTGTGTGTTTAATGAGCTCTGCAAGGTTTAATTAGTAGATAATTCAACTAAAGCATTACCTCTGGAATTGGTAGGAGTCAAAATGGGGGAAAGTGTAATCAGTGTGGCTGGGAGCTCAGGATGCAGTTCTTTGAGTTTTGAAGCTATTTGGCTTTTGCGATGTCATTGGCAACATGGTTTGAAAGCCCTTTTCTTTGAGCAATGATTGGTAGCTTTTGTGAAAGATCATGTGTTACGTTCCACTTTGTTCAGTATCTTCAAAAGGCACCCAAGTTGTCGTATTAGGCAAGTACAATTTTATTTGAACAGTTAATCACAAAATTGGTTAAAAGGCAGGTGGTGAACTAAAGCTCCTTTAATTAGGTGGTAGTGTTAAAAATAAATGAACCAAGGACATGGGGCAGGGGTATGGAGGAGCATGTTCCAGCAAAGGCTAATTAAGACTTTCATGTTTAAAGCAGTGAAATGGAATTAACCCAGGACTCAGGAAAATCCCATTGATTTCAGTTGATTTTTCCTGTTCATGCCTGCTTCCACTCTCCGCGTCTTCTCTGATGCCTCCCCCCTTGTCAGTATCTAGATCAGAGGTCTCCGAACCATGCGACCCTTGCATTTGAAAAATGTCTCCTTTGGCTTGCACGGAGCTTATCGTTCCACGCTGCTGCCTGATTTCTTCCCCTCCAATCTTCTCAGAAAGTTGTGAAAGGCAGCCACTTTTGCCCAGAAATCTGGACACAGAGCCTGCTGGGAGTGGAAGTGCCCAGTGCAGCTTTTTGAAAAAACCAGAGGGGAAGATAACAGGCAGCAGCAGGTGTGTGGTACGGTCTGTGCATGCTGGGGAAGATGTTTTGCAGACACTGGATTTTGCCTGTAGGCCAGGGTTTGGCACCTGCAGATCTAGACTGTATGCACCTTTCTTTTCACTTAATATAAAGTGCCACATACATTGATGGCACTATATAAATAAATGATTATAATAGTAATTGCAGGGCAGTCGCAAGTAGTTCTTGCCAGATGGTTATCAAGGCGTTGTTTGAATTCCCGTTCCAAAGTAAAACAAACTGGCAATAACTGAACATCTGGAGCATTAGGCAGATGGCACAGGGGCTACATTTCCACTCCTCTCAGGATCAAGAAAAGAAGTCATGTGTCTGAAGGAGAACCCTGAAGAACCAACAGGGGGATCTCATGATTTGTGCTGGGGTAAGATGAATTCATGTTTTCAGCTCGAAGAAAATGATGCTTTCAAATGGAGTTGTTCTAAAACCATTTCTGTGATACAAATCCAAATGGTGGATTAAAAGTAGAAACTCTGCAGTTTATGCCATCCTCAGGATATGCCCAGTAAGAAATTTCATTTAAGAGGTATTGGAGCCCAAAAGGCATCTTAGCTCATACTGAAAGACATGTAGAGAAAATGGAACAATGGTGTGTTTATATGAGAGA
This sequence comes from Lerista edwardsae, assembly GCA_029204185.1. Lineage (NCBI taxonomy): Eukaryota > Metazoa > Chordata > Lepidosauria > Squamata > Scincidae > Lerista > Lerista edwardsae. The sequence goes on along the minus strand of JAJKFI010000035.1, from coordinate 2,218,287 downwards.
AGGTCCCATGGACTAAAAAGAAGGTTAATGCATATGATCTTGAACTTTCATGGTATGACAGTTACTGACCATTTTGTAAACTGCTGTATGCATGAATCCGCATATGTGATTTTCAGAAAAACAATTCCCTGCTCCTCTTTCCTGTTGCAAGAACTCTAGTGCTGAGAGAGAGAGAACAAACAGGCTAGTGGGTAGCAGTGCTGAGAGAGAAAGAGTGAGAGAGAGGGCTGGAAGGCAAAATCAATAGCTGCTACAATCACTGGAAGCTTCTCATCATGTGGAAGTTTGATTTTAGGGCTCCTTTGTGAACTAGACCTAGGTCTTTTTGGAGCATATTGGGAAAGGGGAAAGTGAGAATATTAGCAGCCATAAAGGCTCAAGGACATGCTAAGTGTATATATTTCACTTTAATCCTGCCAACCCGCACAGCAAAATAATTGAAAATGCAGGTATGGCCTTGATCAAGCAAATAATATAAAAATCAGTGTAGCAAAGTATATATTATATTGAAACCTTTCAGGTTATAAAACATTTTGCATAGTATCACTTGCCAAGCTATGTCAATACAGGATAATGGTTTGGGCAAATTGCATGAGTGAGAAATTAGGCTCCTAACAAGAAAAAAGGAGACATATTATTGAATTTGTAGTAGGGATTCAGTGAATACAATATAATTAATTTGAAACTTGATTCTTAAGGCACAGCTAGAGAAAAGTACTCAAGTGCTTCAAATGCAGCTTTTTACAGAGACAAGTGCAAAATCTGGCAGTGGTGGAAAACAATATTTTGTAATTATTTTTAATTTGTATTGATGTAACAGGCATCCCAATCTGGTAGCAGTAAAACACACTCTAGCAGCATATACTGTAGCAGCACCAGCCAGTGGCATTCCTATGGGGGGATGCTAAGTGTTGCAGGAGCCTGGGCTCTTGTGTAACATAGCCCCTCCTCCTCTCCTCCAGAGCAATTTGCTGCTTGGAGAGCCAGCTCAGAAGCTTTGCTTTCTGAGCCACGAATGGCTCTGGAGGCAATGGGGAGGGGCCATGTTACACAGGGCTTCAGGCTCCTGCAACACTTAGTATTTTGCCCCCCTATAGGAATGCCACTGCCACCAGTGGGAAGTCCAGAGCCTTCCCGAGCAGGCTGGAAGATCTTCAGAAACCAGCCTGCACGGGAAGTCTTAAACCTGTGCAAGGGGTTGGAGAGAGATGGGGGTAGGTGGAACAGGGCAGGGAGTAAGTGATACAGGGGAGGGATGGGAAGTATGGGGTGGTGTCAGGGTGGGATGGAGGGCAGATCAGGCCTCAGAGGGGTCAGGATTGGCAGTACACCCCAATACAGGCCCACTTGAACAAATCAACATGGACGTGTGCCAGCGACTGAGGTGCTGCAGGTTCAAGTTCATTTATTTAAAATATTTTTTTTACCCCACCTTTGTCCCATAGTGGCTGCTGGAGATTACCCTGGGAAAAGACAAATGTCCCCTTACCCAAGGAGACCTCCAATAGCCAAAACTCCCCCTGGGATGCAGGGAAGCTACATTGGTGCTATTGCAGCACTGCACAGGGAGTTGGATAAGATATAAGAAGAGAATTACGGTGTGGTGGTACAGTGTGTATGTAGGAAGTGTGCGCTAGGGCAAAAGATGCAATTCCTAACGTTTAGTAACAGATCTGCCTGGTGCAGATAAGATTTGTCTGGGATGGCTTATGGTCCTTCTGTAATGGCATTGAATTCAAGAAGTAGCAGGGCTCCTGCAGGAGGATGGCTCAGCAGATGTGAGGATGCACACCACATCACAGCTGCAGGGGGAAAAGGAGATAAGAGGCTGATAATGGGGGGGGGAATCAAGGATTTTTGCCATATATTTGCAGAAATAAGCAATATTCACTAAATTTTCAGTGACAGATACCAAAGGCACTGGTAATCCAGTTTTCAAGTTGAGCTACTGAGTGCTTAAAGGCTTCTGTTCTGTTCTATTCTATTCTGTTCTGTTCTCTATTCTGTATCCTGTTCTACCACTGAAAAAAAGACAGTAAAATAAGTAATTACAACCTCCTTCAATGGAAAAAGAAACTGGCAGGGCCACTAATCACCAAACTGTGCTGAATAAGGAAGCAATTCAACCAGATGAACTTGCAAAGAGGATACTTTTATATAGTACTGGAAAGGATGTTTGTTAAATTGGACTTACTCCTGAGTAAATATTATAGAAGGATTTTGGCTAAGAGGTAGGGACAGTGCTGGATAATAAAGTGTTGTATTCGGTGCCTAGCATGAAAGCATCTCATGGCATTCTGTTGTCAATAATTATATAGAATTTTTTATATTTAAAAAATATTGTGCCCCCATCTGAATTGCATAGGGGGCTGGGACTGTGTGCACAACTCTGAATATTTTAGAAGGTAATTTAAATGCAGACATTTATTTGGCTCCAATGAAAGATGGCATCAAATGACGACTGAAATAGACCGTTGCTTTATTAGACGACTTGCAAATCTGCCGGGGTCCTTCATTAGCATGCTTGAGTGGTAAAAGGCATAAGAAAAGTTTCTATCAAACAAGTCTGTAAGTGGTGCACATCATGCATGAGACACATTATAACTTAGGTTTATGATGTGCAAGGTCTCTCAGTAGTAGCTAATTTGCTGTATAAAAATAGGCTTCTCACAAAATGAAGAATGTACACATTTTTGTTCTAGTTGACTTCTAGACTTAGAGCGCAATCCTAACCTGGAGTTAGGCTGGCACAGTTAGGCCAGCAACGTTTGGCCAGCACAAGGGACACCGCAGCCATGTTATTCAAACTGTGGGTCGGGACCCACTTGGTGGGCCGCAACCTGATGTCAGGTGGGTCACAGAAAGTTGGGAGCAGCCATCTTGGAAACTGCAGACCTTACTCTTGTTATATTCCTTTTCTGAGTGTTAACAGTTCGTATTTTGTTTTTAGTTCAGTGCTTTTACATTATATTTTGTTAATAAGTCTTGCTTTCTGTCAGGGATGTTTCATTGTTGTACAATTGCTTCAGTCCAAGAATGCCAGTTTGCATTTCAGGAGTGTCATTTTATTATGTTACAATGACAGCACTTTCTGCTTGATGATGGCACTTCTGGCTATTACATCACTTCCTGATTAATGACATCACTTCTGGCGGGTCCCGAGACGAGCGTCATTCTAAAAAGTGGGTCCCATTCTAAAACGTTTGAATACCACTGCCGTAAAGTATGTTTGGATCATTTTGGGGGTCAGAGAAGCTAGCACACAGATGTGCATCCTTCTCCTCGACTCCGAGAGTGGTCAAGGTACTGACTAGCCACAGTACTTCTGTTATGTATGATTGTTTAGAACATATAGTTATGCTCTTAGATGCTAAATAGTACTGAATTCTTCAATTCACTAACTCTGAATGTCACTGAATTCTTCAGCTGAAAATGAATGAGGCTCACAGAGAATAAGAGAACAGGGTTGGATTCAAGTGCACCAGGGAAGGACTGGATTTCTTTCTTTAATTGAAAGGAATCATTAGGTTAGCCTAGAATGAATTCATAATTGAAACCAAGGATCGTCCATTCAGTTGCAGAGGCAGTGGCAGCAAACCTGAGGTGTCATTAGGTGGCAGCCAGAGGCACACGTCACCTGCTCCAGAGCTCAGCTGCCTGTACTGATTTGGAGTATGTGTGGGTCGGTGATGTGCAACGCAGCAAGTCTGCAGAACTTGACTTATGAGAGTGAACCTTCAAGAAAAAGAATCAAATGTGTGATTTCAAAATGGATTCAGAGCTAAACATCCATGAGATGGCTTTCAGGCTTCCTCATGCTGACAAATGTACTTATGCATTTCTCCTTTGTCAAATATTTGGGTCATGAGCCAAAGAAACACACAGTTCCACATACCCAAAGAGGCTTTGGGCTTCTTGAATAGTACCTCCCCGTGTGTGTGCATGCACACGCGTGCGCGCACACACACGTGCGCACGCGCACACACATTGTGAGACACCTTTCAAACTTAGACGAGTTTCAAAAGGGGTTGTGATATGGGTTGAGGGGCATGGTCTGCTCTTCCAAAAAAACAAAAAATGGCTACAGATCCCATTGGCACATGCCCGAGCCCTTGTATGATCCCAACATTAATGAATGAATGAATAAATTTATTACGGTCATAGACCAGTACACGTAGATCAAGTCACGGGTTTTGGTTCACAGTGTGGTATGCATTAGCTGGGGGAGGGTCAAAGAACCTCTGACCTAGGGGTCAATTTGCTTAAAAAGTACTCTTTCTTTTATCTGAAGAGTACCAAAGAGAACAGAGAGCTTTTGTGCTTCATAAGCATTAGTCATTTGACACTCTTTAAATATGTCAGAGCTAATTTTCATATACTTACAATTATGATGGAGATTGGGGGCACAATCCTAACCTGGAGTTAGGCTGGCACAGTTAGGCTGGCACAAGGGCCACCGTAAAGTATGTTTGGACCACTCTCTGAGTCAGAGAGGCTAGCACACAGATGTGCATCATCTTCCCTGACTCCAAGAGTGATCCAAACATGCTTTACGGTGTCCCTTGTGCTAGCCAAACTTCGCTGGCCTAACTGTGCCTGCCTAACTCCGGGTTAGGATTGTGTCCTGAGAGTTACTGATCTGGTATCCTCCTTTTGACAACTGCATGAACAGACATATGCCTTACCTTAAAAAAAAAATGGCACTATGTGCAATTTGGATAGTTCAGAGCATGACCTTGTAATAGTCTCTTCCCTTTGTTCCCATCCTTCACTCCCTGATTATTCTTAATGTGTAGTGTCAGTGATTAAGCGAAGATAGAGTCATTAATAATAAATCTTGAGCAAGCAGTTGTCACTAATGACTTAAGTACATCCTTGCAGTACTTGAAACAGATGCTGCTGACTTCCCTTTCCTAAGGCTACAAGGTCAAAAGGAAGCACTTCAGGTGAGAAATGGGCATGTGTGATAATGAATTTCCAACTTCTTTACAGCAACTGGAATGCTTTACGTTGTGCTCTTTCCAGTATAGGCATTTATCTCTATTGCAATACTAGGTGCAAATTTATCAACTAATACGGAAATTAACAATGAATAAAAAGGCACAATTGTGGTTTTTCTTTAAACAAGATTAGTGTCAGTTACCCAAATGTCCCAATGTGTCTCAGGGGCCTTACTGGGGTGGGGATGGGAGTGTAGATGCCTTTTTATAGCCTGATCCTATGTTGCCCTAAGGGACATGGTAGCACAGCGGGAAGGTTGGCAGTTCGAGACCGCACAACGGAGTGAACTCCCGTTGCTTGTCCCAGCTCCTGCCAACCTAGCAGTTTAAAAGCACATAAAAATGCAAGTAGATAAATAGGGACCATTTCAGTGGGAAGGTAATGGCATTCCATGAGCCTTGGTGTATATTCATGCCAGCCGCATGACCAGGGAAACTTGTCCTAGGACAATCGCCGGCTCTTCGGCTTAGAAACGGAGATGAGCACCACCCCCTACAGTCGGTCATGACTAGACCATTCAGTCATGGGGAAATCTTTACCTTTATGTTGCCCTACCACTGGTGCTGTGGTCACAGCACTAGTGGTGGGTGTCACAAATGTGCTGAAAGGCACGATTTCACCACCCAGTGAGTAAGCACTGCTGGCAGGAAGGTTTGAGCTGCACAGTTGACACCACCCCCTGCCGGTGGAAAGAAGGTGAGCAGTGCAGGGCCATGGGGAAGGTGGTAGGAAGGCGGGAAGGAGGTATTCTGGGTGGGGGGAGGGTGGATCATCACAGCTGATCTCTACTTTCTAGAGCTGTTCCCCATTGTGGTTGCAGTGCAGTGATGGTCTCAGGAGTCCAGTAATTCCACCATTCGGTTCTGGTGGGAGAACCAGGCGGTGACCGCAGGAGTCAACAGTCTATCATCTAAGGCGGCCAAGGTCATGGGACTTATCAGGCTATTCGTCCTGCGATGCCTGCGAATTAATGCCTTGTTCGAAGTCCGGCATGTAACGGGGTGGACAATTACATTGCAGACATTTGGGGCTCTTCAGTCTGGAAAAAAGGCACCTGAGGGGGAACATGATTGAGACGTATAAAATTATGCACAAACGGGATAGAGTCGATAGAGGGATGTTCTTTTCCCTCTCTCACAACACCAGAACCAGGAGACATTCACTAAAATTGAGTGTTGGGAGAGTTAAAACAGATAAAAGGAAATACTTTTTTACTCAGCGGGTAATTAAGCTATGGAACTCCTTGCCACAGGAGGTGGTGATGGCATCTGGCCTAGATGCCTTTAAAAGGGAACTGGACAGATTTCTGGAGGAAAAGTGCATCGTGGGCTATAGGCCATGATGGGTTGGGCAACCTCCTTACATAGTAGGCTATGTAATAGTAGGCTACTTCAGAATGCTAGGTGCAAGGGCGTGGCAACAGGATGCAAGCATCTTGTTGTCTACAGAACTCCCTTAGGCATCTGGTGGGCCACTGTGAGATACAGGAAGCTGGACTAGATGGGCCTTTGGCCTGATCCAGCGGGGCTCTTCTTATGTTCTTATGTACTCGTTACAGAGGGCTGACCTCGCTTGGTCAGAGGGTGGCATGGTACTTATGCTGAGGCAGTCAAAAGCCGATCAGACGGGCTGGGAGCAAAAAGTGGTGAAGGGTCCCCAGCCTCAAAGTGGCCTCTGTTCCAGCATGCTGACAGGTCCCTGCTCACCTTGTTTCAATTTGGGGCCCTATTGAGAAGGAGTTTGGGGTTGCTTGGGCTCTACCCAGGGGAGATTAGGTTGCTCTCCCTTCGCATTGGGACCACATTGGCTGCGGAGGCCTTGGCTTACCAATTCAAAGGATTTGGAGGATTGGCCGCTGGCAGTCATCTGCCTATAAATGATATGTCCACAGTTAAGGGCAAGCTGATGGCTACGTACCAGCAATAGTCTGCTGCCGCAGTGTACGGCATGGGGAACACCCCCCACTCTGTCCTACGCTTGCGCCCTGTGTCACCATCCCCTTGTGAACAGCCACATTATGTGGCGGGTGGGCCCTCGCTCTCTAGTTATGCTAACCAACTGAGGTTGCATGTGAACCTATGCTGATGCTGTGCCCAGGGCTAGCAGCTGACTCCAGCCACATTGCGTGGCTGGGGTGTGGTGCCCCTACTGGGGTTACATGTGCACAGTGCACTATACGCTGATGCGGTGCCCAGGTCTATCACCTGACTTCCAGCTTGGCCAAATTGCGTGGGTGGGGCATGGTGCCCCTACTGTGGTGGCATGTGCACTATACGCTGATGATGTGCCCAGGTCTATCAGCTGACTTCTAGAATGGCCACATTGTGTGGCTGGGGTGTGGAGCTCCTACTGTGGTTACATGTGCACTATGTGCTGATGCTGTGCCCAGGTCTATCACCTGACTTCCAGCGTGGCCACATTGTGTGGCTGGGGTGTGGAGCCCCACTGTGGTTGCATGTGTACCATATGCTGATGCTATGCCTAGAGCTAGCACCTGACTTCCCCCAAGGCCTTACCAAGTTGCCCGTTGGGCCAGACTGGGTCCCCTGCATTCATGTTCCTGTTTTCCTTTTAGGCTACCTTAGGAACCCAGCCAGCATGCTGATTTGGAGTCATTGAATTGTTTTTTGGGCCTGCAAGGAGGCAGTGGAATGCAGCTTTGGGACCCAGCTGGGGCTGGGCGGCAGGGCCTGTGTGTGCTGGGCTGCCAAGCGAGGCATGCAATGGGGACAGCAGCTGCCCGAAGTCTCGGATTTCTTATGGGCTAATCTGCCCCTGCAGTTAATAGTGATCCATTTGGGCAAGAGCGATCTGACCCTGAGGACCGGGCTGTGCTTAAGAAAGCAAGCCTGTGACGACATTCGTGTGCTACAGGATTGGATTCCGAGGGTGGTAGTGTTTTGGTCCGAGCTTTTAAAGCACAGAGTCTGGCAGGGGGCGGCCTCCATGCCGCTTATCGAATGAGTGAGGAGGAAAGTCAATTGTGCAGTGGGCAATTTTCATGCGGCAGCCTGGCAGCCTGGTTATTCACACCCTGCAAGTATGCATTCTTCTCTGGTTAGGGATGACGGGGTCCACTTGTCTGAGGACGGAGCAGAAATTTTTTCTTGGGAGACCTGCAGTGGAGCCTTCATGGCCTTTTGTTCCCTGGTGGGTGGGGTGGTGTCAAGCTCTAGGCTGACTCCCCCTGGTGGCAGGTTGGCACTGGCAGAAAGGCTGGAAGGAGGCTTTTGGTGTGCATCCGGAGGTCAGCTAAGGCACGGCGTTACCCATTGGCAGCTCCATAGTTGCTCACCGGCACATGGGTTGGCAGGGAATTGCCTGGTCTCAAGCCTTGCCCACCCCAGATGCCCTCCGGTCAGGGAGGGCATTCGAGTTTGCTGTCTCTGCCTCCTATGGGGGTTGACCATGAAATGTTACACCCCAAGGGCGTAGTCAGGATGACTTGAGCCAAGCCTTGAGTCAGGATGTTTTGCCTGCCTCCGGGGGGTGGGGGTGGCAGCTGGCCAACAGCTGACCCCCCCCCCCACATACACACCTTCAGTTAAGGCCTTGCCACTGTCCCCTGCTTTATTTAGTTGCTGCCGGTCTTCGGCTTCTCTTTCTGTATTTTGTTGCAATAAAATGGTCCATTCATCCACATTTATCTGTCTCTCATGACTTTATTAAGGGACACACAGCTAAATGCTTTTCCATGCATTTCAGTCAACGTAATGTGGTTTACAGTTATTTGACAAATATGTTGTGGATCAGGCAACTGCAAACCTTCTAATTATGGCATTTTCATAACAGCTCATTGTGAAATTGGGGAGGTCACGGTTGGTGCCTTATGTGTTTGAAATTCTCCCACAGTGCTCTCCAAAACAGAATCCACAAAGGTGAAATAACTAATGACAGGGTGATATTTCCAACACAAAACAAAAGGAATTTTTAATTCCCTCAGTAGATGAACCATAGTATACAAACTTGCAAGATGCTCATGAAAATATTCGTCTTTTTACAGTCCTTTAAGTATAATCGTAAAAAAAATTTTCTTGGAAATAAGTCTCACTATGTTCCACAGGGCTCCTAGGGAAGAGTATACAGCAGTGGTTCCCAAACTGTGGGTTGGGGTCCACCAGTGACCCAATTTTTAGTGGGTCGCGAAACTGACAAGCTGATAGCTGGCAAGAAAAATTTATTGAGCCCTATGGAAACTGAAATGGAGCAGCACATGCACGTTCACTCGTGAACAGGCCACCTCTGCTGGTATAACTGTTTGTCCCAAAGACAGTACAGTTCCAAGATTGTGTCCTCACTGTCTCTTCCCGATTGAACCTCTCAGAGGGGATGGGAATGAACTCACGGGACACCAGCCCATAGCATGCAGCACCAGGGACGTACATGCTGCATGCAATGGTGGAGAGGCACCAGATGGCCCAGGAAAAGGCTTATTACCTTTAAAAAGATCTTTACCTTTCAAAATAGTACCTGTAAATATGTTATATCCTGTCTCTTTTTATGGCCAAAAACCTATTTTTTCCTGGCCTCTCCAACACTTTTTACTTGCCTGGCTGCTAATGGACCTTCGACCTTCGCCAGGGGTGCATGCATAGGGCCTCTGGCCATTTGTACCGGTAGCCCTGAAGAGCATGACAGGGGTATGACTTTTGCACTGCGACACCAGGAATTATGGTGGTGGGTTGCAAATCCATTGCTATTAGCTCCAAATAGGAGTAGGGCAAATAAAATCACTGACATCTAGTCAGAAAATACCGTTTATTACTTAAAGTCCAGTGCTTCTTGTAATTTGTTATCTGTATCCTTACAACTGTCATCAGCATGCTAATCAGTTAGAAATAAAGAAAAACTCAGACCTTTGTGAACATTTTCAAACGGTCTGAAAAACATCCCCCTTTAGTACCGATTTTGTTAGTTCCTTGTAAATATGTTCACTTAATGACCAGTCCTAACTAAACCTCCCTCACTGATGCAGCTGTGGCAACAGAACACACACTGCATCCAGCTGAGGAAGTGTAGTCTGGAGGTCTCCTTAAGATAAGGGAATTTTTGTTCCTTTATCTTGGGGATATGGTCCCCTTACCCCAATGGGTCACCTTGACTCTGCACCACAGCACCTAGGATAATAAGGAAAAAGAAAGGAGGGAGCTTAGGATACTGGTCCACGTGAGTGCTGTTTACCAACAAACATTCACTCCCTCTTCTATCTTGCCCCTCCCTAACCCCTCCCAGCCCAGAAACTCCCTTCCCTCTCCCATTCCTCCCCCACCCACCCCTGAGTCACACCCACTCCAAGACTTGACTTGCAACTAGGGCTCTGTGACATGAGAACATTCTTGGTTCTTGTTACCTGATTGGCTTCATAGGATTGTGACATCATCTGGTTCATTGTGTGACTGGATGGGACCCATATGAATAATCTAAGAAAGAGGAAGAACCAGCAGTTTCCGGAAAAAGTACCTCAGAACCAGAAGCTGGGAAAACAATGCAATTGAATGTGGTCAAACATACAGTTTTTATAAACTCAGTTTTTATTTATGGCCCAATCAGTTTTTATAAGAAACATTTATTTCCTGTTGAAATGAGTAGTTTCTACCTGAAAATCAAAAGTGGAGAATATTTGGTGGAGTTCTGGTTAGAACTACATAGTTTCTAAACAAAAATTCTAATCAAAGCGCTCTCTCTCTCTCTCGCTCTCTCTCTCTCTCTCTCTCTCTCTCTCACACACACACACACACACACACACACACACATGCACGCACACATCCAGAGTATGTGCATTTTATCAATGGATACAAGTGTGGAGTTTAAAATGGCAACATGTATTTTAAATTTAAGTAAAGGTAAAGGTTTCCCCGCGACCGAATGGTCTAGTCATGACCGACTGTAGGGGGCTTTCTCCTTTTCAAAAGGCATCTCCTTTTCAAAGCCTGTAGAGCTGGCGTTTTTGTCCGATCATGTGGCCAGCATGACTCTATGCCGTAGCGCACGGAACGCCGTTACCTTCCCACCGAAGTGGTCCCTATTTATCTACTTGCATTTTTTTAGGTGCTTTTGAACTGCTAGGTTGGCAGGAGCTGGGACAAGCAATGGGAGCTCACTCCGTCACGCAGTCTCGAACTCCCAACCTTGCGGTTGAAAGCCCAGCAACAGCGGATTAACTCGCTGCGCCACCACGTCCCTGTATTTTAAATTACGCTGCTGTTAAATACCTTTCAGTCCCATAGATTTCAATGCCAAAGTCAAGCACATGCTTAAATCTCTTCTATTGAAATGAACAAGGCTTGGATGTATCGAACTTTGGCTGAATCACATCCCTTGTGCTTTCCCCTTTCTAAATGAGTTGTGTCGGTGTTTAAATCAGGCAGTTTTACAGCCCAACTGCTTGTGTGGTGAGGCTACTGCCCTAACACAACTTCTGCTGTATCCCATGGGGGAATTTTGGCATGTTGAGGTCTCTTTGGGGTAAGGGAACATTTGTTCCCAGGGTAAGCCCCAACAGCCCTGTGGGTCAACTTGGACCTGAGCCAGTTCTATAGCTGGGAAAGTAATGGCCCAGTCGTATAGGGACTGGCCGCTGGGGGAACACATGTTGCGCCAGCGGTGACTGCTTTCCCAGGGGCTTACTACCTCCTTCTCTTTTGTCACAGTCACAAACCTTTCCCTTGGAAAAGGGCCATCTGTTGCCTTTCTCCTTGGCCACTACTGTAAAGTGGCCAGGAGGGGAAGATGCTGGGAGTGGAAAAGATTCTGCTCCCAGGATCTTCTCCTCAGACAGCTTTGTTGCAGTTTCACGTCTCACAGTCCAGAACTGGTTGAAACTGGCATTCCGTCTCTACGTCTGAAGATCAGATAGAGCACCTGTGTGTCCTTCAGCAGGCAGCTTCCCAGCTTGTTAGGGCAACTAGCTGAACAGTAGTTGTACTCCCTTTCTGATAGTGTAGCATAAGCAGGCAGTTTCACACGGGAAGCCCTGGCTGCAAACACTGCTCATTCCCATGAGCTCATAGTGTTCTAAGGGTCACCCCATTGGGTAAGATGGGGCACAAGGGGTCTTCAGGTATCCACCTACCAGATACACTCTGGCTGCATCCCTTTGTTCTGGTGTTAGAAGGAGTTTTTCACTGTGTGTGCTTAAGATGTAAAGCTGCACTGAAACGCCGCCTGCGAGCGGCAAAGACTTCACCGGCTTTCCTAGCCGGCAGATTGAACCTTTGTACCTTTCTCACTTTCGCTACAATAAAGAGACTTTGTTATGGAAATGTGGCGATTGCTTCAATCCTTCGCTCCGGAGCGCTAAGGCAAGCGCTGGAATGGGTCTCCAAGCCCCCAACTCTGCTGCTATTTTCACAAATACACAACAAGCTTTACAAGAAGTAGTGGCAGTGGAGGAGGAAGGCAATGAGTATGGTGTAGTGGCACTGTGTGCTCGCACACATGGGGAACACTGATGTGGAGTGTTTGCATACATGCTGGTGCTGGTATCCTAGTGTGTATGCAGGAGGCAGCCAAATCTGACACATTTTTAGATGGTGGATTGACTTGGACTGCCCCTGGCTGTGTACCACATCATAATGTATCATCCTGAGGTTGAGAGGGGGCGGGTCCAGGGGAAAACGGCAGCAACAGTAACCAGGAAGAGCACACTTTTGCCCCTGACCAATTTCTCCCTCTGAAGCACCATAGGTGCTCTTCCCATTTTTACCATCTGCAAATGGGGCAGTGAAAATATGGAGTGTAACTCAGTCCTAGATTTAAAATCTGTTGAAAATATCTTGTAACCCCCATGAACTGACAGGGTGCCTCAAAACAACCACAAATTCCCATGATTGCACATTGCAGAGGAGGTTGAAAAAAATTCCACATACCTTGCCTTAGCAAATCAGACCTGGAATCAGATCACCCTGAAGCATTCATGTCTCATTCACCTCGTGCCCATCATTTCCAGCACTCATTCACCTTCCAGCACTTTTATACAATCTATGCAATTTTATGCAATTTATGTA
>JAJKFI010000035.1:2186683-2205270 GCA_029204185.1 Lerista edwardsae | reverse complement strand
GAGTAGCTGCAAATAGAAAATACACAAATCTGGATCATATTTTCAAGGTATGGAAGAGCCCAATTATCATTTAGGCTGCTCTTTCAGCAGTGACAGCTCAGAAGCTGAGAGCAGCTGATGGTGGTGCTGGGCGAGCCTGAGGCAGTGGTGGTATCTAAAGCGGGAGGAACCGGAACGCTGGGCGGGACGTACGGTTGATTGGCAGCCTGTCCATTCCATTCCGCCGCCTGCCCGCCTGCTGCACGGGCTGCCCCCAGTTGGCGCGCCCCACCACTGCTCGCCCAGGCACCTGGTGCGCCCCCCATCCATCCCCCCCCGGCGAGCAGGCACCCCTTCCGAAGCCAGGGCAGCCCGCACGGCGGGCAGGCAGGCGGCAGAACCGAACGGACAGGCAGCCAATCACACGTACGTCCCGCCCAGCGTACCGGTTCCTCCCGCTTTAGATACCACCACTGGCCTGAGGGCTGGATAAAGATCTTCCAAGGGCCTCCAACCCTTAGGCCTTATGTTTGACACCCCTGGACTAGAGCATGCATGTTTTTCCACATCTACACGGAAAACCAAAAGCCCTGAACCAAAGCCCTGCAGATTTGGCAGGTGCACTATAAAGAGGTTTTCCACTTTCTTACTTTATGGCCTGATCCTGACTGAATGGGACACCAGTGGAATGTGTGTTCTGCCAGCATGCCTGGCCTTTGTGCTGTCATAAAAGTGCTGTAAAGCGTTTTGAGGCAGTGTTCGCAGTAGGCGCACCAGTTGGAAGGCTGAAGCCATCCTGAGTGCAGCAATGGAGAGACTAATGTCCACTGGAGCAGGTAAGCCTGGAATAAGGGTGGGGGAAGGGCAGGTGTGGGGAAGGAATGCACAGGTGCAGCGATGAGGGCAGGGGTGGGTGGATCAGGCCTGAAAGGAGGTGCAATCAGCGGCACTGGTACATGCTGTATCCTAACCTCCTTCCCAGGCCTAATCCCCCAACACGGATCAACACAGACTTTCACCAGTGCAGGTTCAAGTTGACCTATTGTAACTGTTGAGGCTTATCCCAGGGCAAGGCTACAAATATCCCCTTACCCCAAATAGACTTCAAATAGTCAAAATTTCCCACAGGGTGCTGTGTAGTCCTTGCCTGCACTGCTGCATGGGAATTTACACTGGATTGGGCTGCTTTCCTTTGAACAAATGAATACCTTTGAATTATGAGAGGGTTATGATTGCTGAGGTTACAGAAGGCCTTGATTCATAATGGATTGGATCTCTTGTTAGCCTACTGTAGGATGCTTTTTAAGAAAAGATTGATGTAGTTTACCAGAGGAAAGAATGTACTGCCTGCAGTAATGTTAGTTATTTCAGCCTTTCCTTTGCCCTTATCACTGAAAAAGAAACCTGAGGGTAACTTTGCCAGTCCAGGTTTAATAAAAAATGTAGCAAATCAAAACTTAACAGGTAAAGGGCAATTCTATATTGGATTCAAAGGTCAATGTCCAAACCTATTGTTATTGCTAAATCTGCTTTTGCAGGTTTGGAGCTTGAACAGGTCTGAAGAGCAACAAGGAAACTAGAGAAAGTTTCTCATCTGATGCATTCAGTAGCTTTAGCTGACCTTATCATGCCCACCCCTGAAACAGTTCAGGGAATCCTTCTGCAAGTTGACTGGTGCAAAGTGGGCAGCGGTGAAAATGAGTCTCAATCTTCTAACTGGCTTGACGGGTGTTTCTGCCTATAACAATTAGGCAGACAAAAAAGTGTAACAGCTGGGATGAGAGCTGGTACAGCATCGTGTCCGTGGGCCAAAACATTCAATGTTAAAAGAATAATTCCATCTTGAAAAAAACAAGCAGTCATGGGGGCCTGATTAGAACCCCTGTAAGAGGATTTACCCCTTTCCCTCTCTGCTGTAGCACAGGAATTTCCAAACCTCGGCCCATGGGCCAGATCTCGGGTGTGAGTGCTGTTTACTGTACTGCTACCGAGCCGCAGAGCTGCTGCCCCCCTACTCACCTTAAGCTCTGAGTTCTGAAATCATTCTGAAGGTATCAGAATGCCTTTAAATAATACTTCCAGTTTTCCTACCAATACTGGAAGTACTTATTAAGGCATTCTGTTGCCTTCAGAACGCTCTTGGAGCACAACCAGGACACTGTGCGAGGCCTGTGGAAGGCACCACCGGGGGTAGTTGTCCCCCCACTTAACAGTAGGAATGCCACTGGTGGTAGGGACACTCTGGGCAGGTGGGACAATTCCAGTTTGAAAACTTCTGCTATAGGCCTTACAATAATTGCCCATTGAAGCTGCTATTTTGCCCCAGGAGGAAGAACTTTGGAAGCAACTTTGGAAGATGATTTTCATCAGGGTCATGGTGCTTGGAAAGGTTAAAACATCCCCTGCTCACACAATGGTGCCAATCCAGATCAGACCCTATGCTATACCTCCAAAGCAGATTCCATACACCCCAGCCCATAGCTAGTTTTGATGATAGGACAATGATGCTTTCTGCACCATATGTCATGACTCAGAGGCTACAAAGTTTGTGGTTTACATCTCACCAAAGTGTGAACTTGCTAGGAGGTATGAAGCAAAGCCCTCACACTCAGTTCCTTAACTGCAATATGGGGAAACTGATATGGTATTGTGAAGTACTATATTCATGTTTTTAAAGGGCTGTTGTGAAGATTACTGAGAGAATAGACCCAACACAATTTATACTCTTGCAATGTGCTATCTAAATAATGCTATTGCTATTGCTAATTAGTCTTTAAAAGGTGGAATATAGCTGTGTGAGTCCTACCAGCTGGAGCAGAAGCAGCTGCTTGGGATGGCTGTGATCTGCATCTCACTTCCATGGCGCCTGGTGATGATGTCATCACCAGGTATCAGGATTCAAAAAGAGACTTGTCAGCTAAACTGCTTTGTCTCAGTCAGTCAGAGCTGTGCAGCTAGTTTCACCTCCAAAATAACGGCTGCCAAAGGCTCAGAGGGAGTTGTGAAGAAGGAGAATGGAAGGAAGGGAAAGGGGGAACAAAAAGTTCTATGGAGGGGGAGGGAAATATAGGGGGACCAGACACAAAGGGAGAACAAGTAAAAAAAAACCCATAAAAAAGGGCAAACCAGTAGCAAGAGGAGGGTAGGCGAAGAAACTGGGAAACTGGAGAATAAGCTGGGTGAAGCAGGAAACTGGAAAGGACTTGAAAACTGCCAAGCTACTCTGGGAGACAGGAAAGGCTCCAATTGGCCTCCCAATTGTCTCAGAGGTGGGGGACAATGAGGCCATGGGCATCTTCATCCACAATCCACCCAGATTCTGGGATGAACCTGCCTGCACCGACCCAGGGCTGATATTAGGCAGGCACAATCCTGGCCCATGTGCCACGGGGTCAGGACAGCAGAGTGGCATCCCCCCCCCACAGAGACTCACCAGGAGCATCCAGAGTCTCGCACTGTGTCCTCCAGCCCTCTAAAAGTGTTCTGAAGCTTCTGGAGGGCCTTTAAACATTACTTCCGGTTTTGTCAGCCTGAGACTAGGCAGGCTGGTATCTGGGTCTTGAACTATCCCTGCCTTCTGTGAAGAACCTGCACATGCTGAGCACCAGCCACAGCAGACCCCCTGTGCCCCATCTGGAATGAAACTGCTGGGTGAAGCCAGATCTGAACAAAATGGTGAAGCAACCTCAGGGAGCAATCCTAACCCACTTTCCAGCACCGGGGTAAGGGCAATGCAGCTCTGAGGTAAGGGAACAAACATTCCCTTACCTTGAGGAGGCCACCATGACTACTATTCCACTGTAGGCTGCAGCATATGCCTCATTGGAATAGCTATGCAAGTGCTGGAAAGTTGAGCCCTCAGTTCTGTTCTTCCCTTTTTCTTCCATCTTTTTGTTTTGATTAAGTAAACCCCTTCAGCAGCAACATATGGCAGGGCATTCAGAGAACATTCTGTGGTGTTTTTTCTAAGATTACTCAGAGTGAGTTCCAAGAAGGGTGACTTTCTATTCAGTCACAGGGAACAATGCTCTCTCATCAGCGTTTGAGATATTCTGTAGGCCCCACACTGTAGGGTAACAAATGATTCCCCCAGCATATTATTCCCTTTCACAACTTCCCTTTGGCATAAAGTTTCTCATCTGCACTTTCTTGAGAAGCATCAATTGCTGTGACAGAGTGAACACAATTGAAATACTCTTCAGTATTGTATTGTTTGTCCCTGGAAAATCGGTTATATTCTGCACTAAACCAGTGAAGTTCAAACAAGCATCCTGCCCATTGACTCCCACAAGAATCCTCAAGTACCCATAGGAGCAAAGGGAAATTACACAGTTTAACAGTGTATGTACTCGTAACGTGTTAGGAAATTTTTTATCTATGCAGAGATGTTTGTCTTCTGCCTTGTGCCCACAAGTTATGCCTCTGTTGTTCATACAGATTTTTACTCAGTAAATAAATAGCCAATGCAGAGGCAAATATTCAGCTCACCCACCCTGCACCCTTACTGGGCACAGGGACGTACATTCCTGTCTCCTGCGGAGCCTCCTGCGGCTGCCTGGCTGCCAGGGGATGCAGCAGTAGCCACCTGGCTACCGCTGCACTCCCGGGCAGTCAGGCAGCTTAGGATTGGGCTGTTAGGGCCCAGTCCTGCCCAACTTTCCAGCTCTAATGCAGCCGTGCCAATGGGCCATGCACTGGATCGTGTCCTGGGAAAGAAAGTCACAGAGGCCTCCTGAAGGCCACATGCCGCATGTGGCTTCCTCAGCACTCAGAAGACCTTCTGGGGGCCTCCATCCTCACCCTCTTTAAAAAAAGCAGAGGAGGAGGAAGGCATCCCACAGAGCGGAGTGATGATGGGGGGGCACAACCGAGGGTGGTAGAGGGTATTTTGCCACCTCTCCCTGCCTGCTGCCCAGGGGCATTTGCCCCCGACCCCTCTTAGGTACACCATTGCTCCTAGGCAAATGCACACAATAAAAACTAAAGATACTTAGATTAGAATACCACATCTTGATTTTGCAAAGATAATTTTCATGGCAGATCCTTAAAAATAATAATCTTGTGTGTTGATTTCCCAGCTCAAGAAAGCATCTCAGTACTATTTCATCATGATTTATTTCACTTTTACTAAAGCTTGTAGTAAATGGCTTGTTGCTTTGGGAGCATTTGAATGGTTGTGACACTATCTATCTTTCTCTCTCTGGGCTCTAGCAAAGTACCTTGGAGGTCCAGGGACAGCTGCTCAATCCTCTGGATGACACAGCTTTTGCCTCATTTTCTTTCGTTGCCTTCTGTCTCGGCAGGATCTGGCAGGCCTGATACCAGAGTGCTTTAATGCACAGATGAAGGGCATCTTTTGAAATCTGTGCTGAACCCTACAACTTTTAAGCATTTTCTTCAAAAAGCAGTTCCGAGACCAAAATTGCGCCAGCATTGTACCATGTCACTCCAAGGAGATGAGCACGTAGCCCACATGGGCAAATGCTTTTGAGAGGTAATGCTGCCTGCAACAAGAACAGACAGCATCATCTACTGGTGCTGGGGAACACATTGGAAATCTACCACAAATGCCCATATTGAGCGCAACAGATAATGACGTGCATGATTTAAGTACATAAAGTACACTTTCATGAATCAATTTTGTAACATGTACATGATTTCAGAGGGGAAAATGCACTCTGGATTGTAATGCTACATGCCCCAGCACACTGGAGAGTCATGTGGTGTTTCACATTTTAAAGAAATGCTTTGGCACCCAGGTTATGAAATATAGTCTCCCATGATGTGCAGATGGCCCCTTCAATGTAAATTTTTAGAGACGAAGCAAAATGTGTAACTTTGGCTTGGCCTTTTATTCGCTGGCCCACTCTGTTGTTTCTTATTGGCAGCAGTTTCTGCTCTCCTTATTTTGGATTTGCTTTTAAGTGTTTCTTGTTTTTTAGTGATTTGTTCTTCTTGTGATTTGTAAGCTATCTTAATATGGCTCAGTGGTGTTATTCCCGGCGGGCGGGAAAGCAGCGGAACGCAGCGTGACGCAACGGGCGGACTGCCGCTCAAAAGTAAGTCCCGCCCAGCATACCGGGTGAATAACACCACTGATATGGCTTAATAGAACCAAATCATGTTTTAAAGCAACAATAATGAATAATTGTTGGCATTTAAAAAATATGACCTTAAGAACTGGTGTAAGGGATGTTCGCATAGCTCCTGAGGAATTCGGCTAGCTTTGCTTAAAAAAAAATGTGCGCTTCCGTTGACATACCTCAAGTGTCTGCATGACAGGAAATCCCCAAAATTACTTCTCATTTAGTTTTTGAGATGACCTTTCAGTGGCAACCCTTGCCAGCATACTTTAGTGGACAGAATGGTGGGCAGGACCAGGCTTGAAATATCTCAGCCATGAGCTCATTTGGTGACCATCAGCAAGCAGGCAAGGCCCAAGTAAATAGGCATCTGGAGTAACATCAAATTCATCACCCTCTGCATTCCTTCCTTTCCCCTCCCTCCCTCCCTCCCTCCTCCTTCTCCTCCCCCACTTCCGGATTGTAAAAGGCTAGTAAGCAAGTCAAAAAGGAAGTGTTAGGACGGAAGGGGGTTGCACTGCCATAGAGCATCACCCTGGAGACACTCTAATCCACTCACTCACTCACTCCCCTCCCCTCCATATGTTTCCTGCAGGAAGAGGAGAGGTGAGGAAGCTGCTGCTGCAGTTGCTGGGCCTGGATACTCTCTCACTCTCTTGGTTGGACTGAACCAAGTTGAGTGCCCAGCCTAGAGGCAGGGACATCTTTTGATTGCTTCCCTTGGAAGAGGATCAAATGGCCCAGGATCCCAGCATCTCTGTTCTCCCCCCACCCCAGCACCACTTGCTCAGCAGCTGTATGAAGGACATGGTGAATCACACCTGCTGCTCTGATACTTCTCTTGCTTGCTCCCAGTGAGTAAGAACAGGAGTGCATAGTGAAGCAGCTGTATGGGCAGGAGACTGGGGGCGGGCAGGAGTGGATTCAGGGCACCCTGCAAATTCACCGCCACCTCTGTCCTGCCACGCCAAGTAGCCACCTCACTGGGTCTCATGGCAAATGGCTCTCAGGGCTGGTTCAGTCAGTCCATTGCTTGGCTTTTTTGTTCAACTAACCACTCAGGTAAGTGGCCAATGCATGTGCACAGTCATGCTAGGCAAGCATCTTTGGCAATGCATCAAAGGTAGCATTTTATCAGCACGGATATGATGGCCTAAAGGTCATTGGACCCAGTTCTCAGCTTAGGTTCTACAATGGGTAAAAGGAGAATGACTACAGGCAGCCTCGCGGGGTATTTTTGCACACCTTCAACAGACATTCCTGCCCATGATTGGTTGAGCTGAACAAAGCTGGAGATTGGTCCAGCTTTGTCCTCGTGATCCATTCTCCATCCCTCTCAGGCAGTGGTACACAACTGATGAGTTGTGGCTTCCCAAGGAGCCACGGAAACCAACCAGGGTGCTGCGAAATCTACTCAAAAAATCCTTGCACCCTATACAATGTATAGGATTGTAGCCCTAATGGGGAGTGGCAACCAATGGCCCGGTAGGTCAAGGGAGCCTCCAGTTGAAAAAAAATTGGTAACCACTGCTCTAAGGACAATTGAGAACATTATTGTTTCCCTGATAACAGTTCAGAAACTTGTTGCTATATACAAGACACTTATCAGAGATTGCAAATAGGCTACTTTCACTTGAGAAAACAGTAATAATGAATATTAATTCCACCCCTAGTTGCCAGACATATGAAGTGATAGATGTTAATAAGTACATACTGTCATATATCTTAGAGCAAATGCCAACCTGCTTAGCAATGACTAAATTTCCAGGAAAAATGATCACTTGGCATTCTAGTGCAATGTCTGGGTTTTTTGTTTGTTTGTTGAAAGAAAAGATACTGTGTGGCAGGCAGTGATAGCACAATTGGTGGTGCCAGGAAATGCATATGAGGATTACCATACCTGGCAAAACAGGCCCAGTGGCTGCCCTTCAGGTTGCATGAGATTGTTATTGAATCAATGGCAGTTAAGTGTGATATTTTACCATCAGTAGAGAGACGGGGTAATTTAGAGACATTTCAAAACTATTAACCAAGTACTAGTCGTTCAGTGCCTGGAAGTATCTTTCTTGACAGTTCAGAAGGTTGCATGCCTGCCATCTGTGGCACGGCGATAGTTTCCCTCTAACTGTATTCATTTTTCTCACAATAGGACGACCAAGATTTTATCACTTCCTTTATGACCTTGGCTGCATTTAAGGCACATTCCAAACGCGTTTCACTGTGGCTGAAATAATAAAAGTGAATGAGAAGTTCCGGGCGCCTGGTACGTTTGGGGCATTGAAATGTTCTGCGATGACTCTGTTACTCGTCATATTTTGAGATCACTTTTTCAAAGAGCCAGTTTGGCAATGTTAATTAATGTCAGAGCCTGCTGGGCACACGTGACCGGCCAGAATGTATGTGGGAGGTTATTGGATGTACTCTGGGCTATAATTAAGTTGCTGGCTTTTTGTCGTTCTTCCCAGCGTCAATATGTTTCTACAAACTTGGGGTTATGCAAGTTCACACAAGTGACCCTATTTATTTATTTATTTATTATGCATATTCACAACAAAACTCCCAGGCTATGAGGAAGTATTGCTACAATTTATTATACCCAGATACCAAAACTATAGCAGCAGCAGATCATTTTTTCTTTCCACACGCCTCACTTTCTGCTTCAGACCCTTCTCATTTAAAGCATGTTTGCAAAATGTGTGGTGCACCAAAAGTGCAAACCTAGTTGAGTCTACTCAGAAGTAAGTAAGCACAATTGAACTTAGTGGGACTTATCCCACACCCCCAGATAACATTGTATATTATTATTTATTTATTTATTTATTCATTCATTCATTCATTCATTCATTCATTTTCTATCCTGCCTTTCTGCCCGAGGGCACCCAAGGCGGCTTACAACATCAAAAGACAGTACAACAAACCAGAATATATACAATTAAAACAATATTTAAAACAATATTAAAAACAGTTAGAATTTAAAAACAGCAAGCCCCACAGATCCCACAATTCAAAAGTTAGAATGTAAAAAAAAATGCCAGCCAGCCTGTCAACAGTTAAAGGCTTGTTTAAATATTGAAGCCCAAGTTATGGTAGCCTGCCAAGAGGTCGATAAACCTGCTTGCATTAGACTGCAAAAACAGGAGCAAGGGTGTGGTCAAGCAAGCATCTATCTGGCCATGGCAGGTGGCTTCTGTCCAGGTTAGTGTGCCAGCCTGATTTAAATATTTTCAGCAATTTAAATATTCAAATATTTTGATTTAAATACTTTGGCTACATCTTTCAACTGGTATTCCCCTCCTCTCTCCTAATCAGCCTCCTTTTTCCCCTCTGTGTGGATCCCATTCATCTGTAGGGTTGTGCTGCACCCCCTTTATCTTACCCCAACATTAACATTAATCTAAAAGAATGGAGAACACCATTCTTTTAGATTGTGAGTGTTAATTAATGTTAACACTCACAATCTAAAAGAATGGAGAACACCACCAGCAACAGCCACGAAAAAGACACTGTGCTGGGCTGAAGAGGGACAATTGCTCTCCCCCTGCTAAATATAAGAGGACACCACTTGAAAAAGTGCCTCTTGCCCAGTTAGCAGGGGTCCACTCTGTTGTCTCTCTGTTTCCACTCTGTTGTCTCTCTGTTTCCACCCATATGTCTCTCTATGTCTGGTCCAATCCTCCCCATTTTCCTCTCCTGTCCTGCCTCTCCTTCCTGCATGTCCCTTAAACTTTTGAAAGTTTCCTGCCCCAGTTGGTTCTAGCTCCTGTGGAGGCCACAACCAGTTGGGATGCAAACCGTCCCACAATACCTTGAAGCCCAGCAATTGGAGGCCTAATTGAGATAGCTGAGGCAGCGCAGACAGACAGCACAGTCCTGGTTGCTACTCTGATGGAACCTATTCTTGGAATTGTCTTTTTGCACAACCTGATGCAATTTCATTATATTAAGGAGGCCCCATTAAAAGCTCTGTGATTGCTTTCAGTAGTCACTTGAAGGTGAATAGTGGTGGTTCATTGTGTTTCCAGGTCAATCCTGGACAGTTGGCAACTCTGTTCAGATCAAGATACCATAGTTCCAGCTTAGCCGAATTGGCACATGCTTGCAAGAACACAGGATTCTTCCATACTGCATAGTTACTTCTTTGATGGTTACTGGAGCCAATCTGGGGAGGGAAGCTCCATGTGCTAGGATGTTATCTGCAAAGGCTTCATGATTCCTTGGTACCCACAGATGTCCTCCTCCATCCATTTAAGTGAGTGAGCCTGCCCTTGCAGGCAGAATCCGCATCTTCAGTGAAGGATTTTGTGGCAGCTGCTGCCGCTGCCTGCTTCTACTCTGAATGCTGAAGTGGGATTGTGGAAAATGTCTCTGTAGACAAGACGAAGTAGCAGGTCTTTTTGAAGAAAGCCCTTGTGAGACGAGCCATGCTTAATTGTACTTTTGTGCTTGGGTAACTCATTACATCTGGAGGGGGAGATAAAGTAAGAATTTCATGTGATCTCCTCTTAGAGGACTACTCTCTATTGATACAGATGGCAGTATTGAATCACTGCTGATTAATTAGCATCACAGAGTGCAGTTTGAGGGGTTTCTCCAGCCACACTTCCAATACAGGGAAGCTCATCTTTGTAACTGAACTGTTTTGATTATAAGGAACCATTAAGTAATACGGGGTTATTTTTTGCATGCTATTGATTAGTCTATGCAAATCAAATTTGAAGTATATTCTCCTGTGAACAAAAAAAGTTGCATCTCCTTCCCCCCCCCAAGTTATTTCTTTCTCTCCATCATATATTACTAATCAGCTGGCATTTTAATACTCAATTGAAGCAGCTTCTTTCAGCCCTTAATTGTCTCTCCCACTTTGATATAAAGAAAAGATAATTTTCTTTTTGTATAAAGCTCACCAATTCAAACCTCTCTACCTCTCTGACATGCTGAGAATTGTGTGTGTGTGTCTGTATTTTATGGAAATTAGCACACTGCTTCTTTGAAGAGATACAGTCCCTCAGATCTCATCTCCACTAAATGGGGGCAATCCAGAGAAATTAAGATGCGTTTAAGTCCCATTGAAGTAAATGGGATTTAGGGTTGCAGGTCACAACCCAGATTTCCCTGATTTGTCAATCTGTCACTCACTCAGGAGATAAAAGCAGCTGCAACCTCTGCCCATTTTCCTCAGCCTTTTTTGTCCACTTCCACAGTTGTTTGACACAGCTGGAATCTTGTTCAGTGCCGCAGGTAGAGAAAACAGCAAACAAAAGGAAAGGGTGGGGAGAAGTTGCACTGTTTCATATTTTGATTTAATGGCAAATTGACATGTCCCAGGGAGTCTGCAGATTGCAACTAGGCAGCCCCCATGAAATTTAAATATACAGTAAAATCTACACATGTGGCAGAATGAATGGCAGAGTGGACTGCCCCACATTAAACACAGGAGGAAGTCTCACTTAAAAAAATGTTTTCCATGTTTGAGAGCACAGTCCTAACCTGGAGTTAGGCTGGCACAGTTAGACCAGCAAAATTTGACCTGCACAAGGGCCACACTAAAGCGCGTTTGGACCACTCTCGGAATGAGGGAGGATGGTGCATGTCTTTGTGCTGGCCTCTCTGACTCAGAGAGTGGTCTAAATATACTTTACGGTGTCCCTTGGGCCAATAAAACTTTGCTGGCCTAACTGTGCTGGCCTAACTCCAGGTTAGAATTGTGCTCTAAAACTCATAGCAAGCAGAAAAACACTGCAGCAGGCAGAGAGCTGAGCTAGAACCTTTCTTCCCAATGTGCTAGTTTTGTCTGCAAAGAATTGGTGTGTGTGGTGTGCATGCATGGGTGGGTGGGTCAGGGACCATTCAAATATGGTCTCTTAAGGGATATATCCCATTCTACAATCTGAATTATTCTGCAGGTGTGGTCCCAGCTTCAAAACATAGGCCCAAACCTAGCTGGGCTTTGCAAGGTGTTGAAGGCATGTACAACAGTGTTTATGAATTTAAGACATTGCAATTGGAACAATGTTGGCAGCCATTTTGGAGACACTGCTGCAGAAGGCAACCTGCAGTGAGGAAGGTAAGCATCGCAGGAGGCAGGTGGTGGGCAGGGGCAGGCTGGGACAGGGGGAAGGAATGGGGGAGTTTCTGGGCAGGGAGGGGAGGCAATTGGCAAAAAGTGGCGGCTGAGGTGGTGGATCCCAGTGGCACAGTTGTGGCGAAAGATCCTATCCGTATTCTTTCCCCATTGTGACTCTTATTCTCATCAGTTCTACACCAGCTAAATGGTTGATGCAGATTTAAGGAGTTCTATTGGGGAAGTTGAGCCTTACCCCAATGTAAGAAAAAATGTTTCCTTACTTCAAGAAGGCCACTGAGGGCACAATCCTAGGCCAGCAAAATTTAGCAGACACAAGGGACACCATGTTTGGACCACTCTTGGAGTCAGAGAGGCCAGCACCCAGACATGTGCCATCTTCCCTGACTCTAAGAGTGGTCCAAACATACTTTCAGTGTCCCTTGTGCCAGCCAAGCTTTCCTGGCATAACTGTGCTGGCCTAACTCCAGGTTAGGATTGCACTCTAAGAGCGCAGTCCTGAGCAGCACCGGACCAGCGAGGCCGACAGGCCAGTGCCGCATCCTGAGCTGCTCAGGAGAGGCTAGAGCCTCCCTGTGGCAAAGGAATGTGCACTCCCTTACTGTAGGGGAGGCACCAGCCTCCCCTATGTGCTCCTTGGATCTGCGCCTGCTAAATAGCAGGCGCAGATCCCAGGAGACTATGCGGCCCGAATCTTTACAGTGGCCCTTGAGCTGGCCAAACTTTGCTGGCCTAAGTGTGCCAGCCTAACTCCAGGTTAGGATTGTGCCCTGAGACTTCCACCCTTGCAGGTTTCAGTGTGCACTCCATTGGCATAGCTGCATCAGCAAAGAGGGGGTGTTTCATTGGATTGGGCTATAGGGCTCATTAATTTCAGTGGGACATAGACACATCTGATTTTCTCCAGACGGAAACTTTTACTTTTTATACTGTCATGCAAATAATCTGTGGATAACTAGTTCAATAATAAATTGCCTCAGAAACTTAATCAGATCTTTCTGGGATTCAGTTTGTGATATTTTACTTTACGTTTTCTCTTTAGTTGGGATAGATGGGTGGTTATTTCCCAATTTGAGAGAGGTGGTGAGAAATCCACAGAGTCGCAAGGACTGTCATCCATAAAGCAGAATCTTGATGTGGCTTTTGACAAGATAGCTCACGAATCACCTTGTGATAGGAGATATTTGATGTAAAGCTATTTATCACTTTTTTCTGCATATTATATGTTTACACTTTTTAAGCCTTTAACTTGACAATATTCCTTTAAATTACTATGTGCCACTGGAGAATTTTATAATTTCACCAACAGAGGATAAAAATGATGGCAATATGAAAGGGAAGGACATAGCCACAACAGAGCTTTGCCAACAGGACAAGAAAAGTGCAGTTTCTGTTGCAAATCACTCCTATGGAATTGAAAATGGCAAGATCCATTAGGGAATTGAGGGTGGCATTTTATTATTAAGGCGTGTGTAGTTATCTTAGCAAAGGATGAGTTGGAACATGTCACATGATTTCCTCTGCAGGGCATGTCTTCTTCGCTCATGTTTGAAACATCTGTTACATTTGCATTTGACTCTGTCTGCTTGTAACATATACTGTGATTTCTTTATTCAAACAGCTTCTATCCTGACTTTCCCTTCCCGCAGCCAAAAAATTAATACTTCAAGGTTCTATAGCCTAAGTAGATGCCTGACTGCTCCGCACAAATCCTGGTACGAGTGTCTTCTCCTCCTGGCAGGAATCTCCTCTGTACATGGCTGAGCTCCACATTGGTGGTTTGAATGCTCCCACCTGACTCTGTTGTCATCTCCAAGATCACCCAGGATCAATGGTTGAGGTCAAGGCTGGTGGTTCCAAGGGTAAAGAATGTAAGGTTCATGCCCTTGTGGTACCCCAAAGTGGCACCCCAAAGGTTTATATGGACAACCCCCATGGACAATCCCTACCCCAACCTGGAAATGGCCACCTATGCACTATGTGGATCAGTCTAAGTGTGACCTGCCAGTCATATTATTAAAAACTAGGTTGTTCACCACATAAAGCACATATATGTGCTAACCAGGGCTGGCCTTTGGGATATTTGACCAATTTGGCCAAACTGGGCCGTGTGCCTGGAGGGCTCCCGCACTGGGGTGATAAGCAGAGCAGCTACAGCCAGCACCTCATTATGTCGCTGACACTCCAGCACGGAATTTTCCATGTCGAGGCGTCATGAAGAGACTGTGGTGAGTGGAGCATTGCAGCTAGTCGGCCCTTCCTCCCACCTGCCCCTCGATCTGATTGGCTTGAAATCATCCCCCCTCTGGAAGCAGTTGGTGGTAAGTCTGCTGGCAGGTACCTTGCCACTGTCACTCATTTTGGGGGTGGTGGGGGGAATGCAGGGATGGGGGCTGCTGAATATAAAATATTTTCTTGAATGCTGCTGAATGACAAAGTTCTTCCACAGTCTTCCATCCCTAAAGGAGTTTCACTTTTATGCAGCTTGCATTCACTGGGCCAAGTGCAGAAGAACTTCCCAGGTGTTTGTGTCTTAAGTCAAGCCCTGTTTCATTTTCATTACCATAAGAGCTCACTGCACTATATTGTTGGTGTAAGGGTTGTTTGAAGTAGTGGCCACACTGGCTTCCATTAGGATGCTACACAAAGGACAGCCCAGAATTGTTCCCCACAGCTAAAGTCTGTGTGGCACAGGTGCGTTGTGCCAAGCCAACATCCCATCGCTGTTGCTTCTGCTCTAGTGTGAAGGTTAAGTGGCTGGGTCCTACCATACCTGATGCAGCTGGTGGGCTGTGGGCCCTGTCCTCCTGTGTCCCACAGGATCCCGCTCTTGCCATCCCTGGCACTAGATGCACTCTTGGGGCTGACAACAGCTTGTCCCCAAGCTGGGAGAAGCTGGCTATGGCATTCATGCTGCATTGCCTCCTTGTAACAAGCCACTCCTGGTGATAACAGGGAACAGTGACAAGGGGACAGGGCAGAGCCAGCATGAAGGAGGAGGGCATGGGGCAGAGAGGACTCAGGGGTTGGAGCCAAGGGGTTGGAAGGGGTGGACAGGGGCATGGGATCCACCGGTTTTCAGGCGCAAGGGCAGGCCTATGAGGAGGCTCATACGTGGGTAGACAGCCAGGCTGAAAGGAAGCCACATTCCCAGTGACCCAGGACCAAGAGCCCAAGGTAGGGAGGAGGATCCATGATGCTAAACTACCTTCCCCACCCATTTCTGCAGCCAAAAGTGTCCATCACAGGGACAACGAGGCAAGGAAGCTGCAGTGCCCAAAGTCCTCTCCCCCAGCCTCTGGAGGGTCAGCCCTCATGTGCCCTGGAGAGTCCAGGAGCCACTCCGGGTTCTGGACTGGCAGGACCAGGCTTCAGCATGAGGGAAAGGGGCTTTGTTGCAGAGACTCAAGGGAGCAGACGACCAGAGTACGGTGAGGCTGTCTTGCAAGGACAAACATGGCCATGGGGATGTATCCTGTCCGTCAGCACTTGGCACACCCCTTGCGTTTGGCCTCTTTGAATAGGCTGTACACTGAACAGCCTCAATTCCCTTTTCTGTATTCGTGTCTAATAAATGTACAGGCTGACTTTTAGAAATGGCAGCTTCTCTTGTGCAGCTTATTTCTGCACATACCTGTGATTAAATTGTGTCTCACAAAAACAGAATCAGCTACTTGTTACAGCCTCTTTCCTGCTGAAGTGTCTGGCTTATCGTTTTCCTAGCTGGCTTCCCTGTCACTGCACATTACAAGCAACACCTCTTGGGTCACAGCAAATATCCCGAATAATTTCTGTGCTCAATTTCATTTTTTTCTAGGAGGGAAGGCATGCGCTATCGTTCTGAGGCAAATTAATTGGAATTCGTATTAGCGCTCTTTGCAGCATTGTTTTCTCCTTTCACCCTTAGCTCCTTTTTAAACTGTTACTCAAACTTAATTCACAGAGTCAGTGGTTTGTTTCTATTAAAAAAAATCATATTCTGAGCAGCATTTGCCACATCAGAAGGTTTTATCTGTAATGAATGGGTAGTGATGCTTATAATGTGTATTTTCCCTGCTCATAATATTGGCTTCCGTTATGAGTCAGGAATCCGTATCCTGAAACTGACAGTCTGCCATTAATAAGGATTTGGTATCCTGGTTCTGTACCTGCATGGACTGCATTTGTAAGAGCTGGACCTGTGAGA
Source organism: Lerista edwardsae (assembly GCA_029204185.1). Taxonomy (NCBI): domain Eukaryota; kingdom Metazoa; phylum Chordata; class Lepidosauria; order Squamata; family Scincidae; genus Lerista; species Lerista edwardsae. Next base: position 2,188,940 of record JAJKFI010000035.1, on the reverse strand, counting down.
CGGGTAGCTCTGCTGTTGGCACATGTTTAGAACTGAATTACTTTGATACCTTATCATCTGCAAAAGAAGCGGTCCTTCCTTCCTGATTCCTGCATGTTAGCCCAGTTGTAGTATCTCCATTCCTGGGGCAGAGGATGACTTTCCAGTTTTCAAGGGCTGGCCCAATCCTAAGCAGCGCTGGAGCAGGCAGACCAGTGGGCCTGCACTGTATCCAGCACTGTTTACATGGAGACTGGAGTCTCCCCAGCACAAGGGCACAGGTGCAATCTTCCCCTATGGGCTCCTCAGCTCCTGTGTTGGTGCTACGTGTTTTGCATTGATTGCATTGACACAAATAGGTGCTTGGAATTGCGCCCTAAATTCTGTTGTTTGCCATGTGATTCCTAGTTCTCCTTGAACCTTTATCTTTCATTGAGTGGCATCAGGTATAATTGCCACATAGGCACAGAGGCGGATCTAAGGGAAACACTCCTCTCCTGCACTGTTCTAGCCAATCCTCACAGGGAACAGCAACATCTTGGTGTTGCTTACTGGCTACAGCAGCAAGGGATTTACATGACAGGGTAAGGCTTCTTGAAAAACTTACAGATTTGCCCCCCCTTAGATCTGCCTCTGCATAGGCAATAGAACAAAGGAAACATAGAGAATGTGGCACTGCTGAAAGAGGTTCCTGGTCTACCATTTGATGGATGTGGCTGCTGCCATATCCTTCTCCAATCTCCTAGTAACCAATCAGGGACCATAGCATTGAGTCTCATGCTACAGGATGAGCAGGAATTTTGTGCAGTTGTTTTTACAACGTGCTCCTGCCAACTGCCACCCTTCAGTTCGGCATTGCAAGAATGCCCATCAACAAAAACATTAGCAGCCAGTTTAGAATACTAAAAAAAATACAATCTGTATTTCACTGGTTCACAGATCCATATGATTTGAAGCACAATTGAAAGGGGTTTGCACATCACAAGAAAAGCGGCGTTTGATTCTGTTTAGTAGCGTGCATCGCAAATATAGATTAGGAAGAGTTGAAAAGAAAATGTCCCGATGAACCTAATGTTGACACCCAGGAATCTAAAATAAACCTTTTTCAGTGCTGACAAATATGTCTACAAATACCAACTTCCAACTTCTCGGTTGGTCTTTGCAGTACAGTAATGCTTTTCTTAATGGCTTGATTTGCAAGAAGTAGTAGTCAAAGTTTTCTATTGTATGGAGGCAAATGTTTGCATCTTGTGATTGTTGCAGAGCAAGCTGCTGTTTAATCCACAGCTAAAGAGCTTACTTGAAGACTTGGCTAGCCTACCACAATATTTTTTTAAAAGCTGGCCACTATCTAACATAGGTATATTTAGGCCCACCAATTTCAGTGTGATGCGTTGCTCTATCATTTTGCCAAGAAATTCATTTCTTGAATGAATTAGTTCAGCTCCTTGTGTATTCCCTGCTTGCCCCTCCAAAACAATCTGGCCAGTCCATCCAGTGTACATTGCACATCCTGACACATGAAATGCACAGTACACACACAGACACACTTAGGGCTGTCACCTTTTTTTATTGGCCCTGTTTCTGTGCTTTGAAGAGCACTTTGAGATGCTGGCATGGTGGGTCTGCGTGACATGGAGCATCATGGATCCTACATGGAGCATCTGCAACTGAAAAGATGAATTATAATCCTGCCTCTCCATTGTTTTAATAAGATTTCATTTGTTAGTATTGGTTAGATTTCACTGTTGTTCACTCCCAATACACAATGTTGATTGTTCTGGGCCACAGCTGCAGTGGTATCCTGTTCCTGGCATGAGGAGTTTCCCACATGAGATAAGCAAGCCTCCGTTAGGCACATAAGATCTTGCATAACAAAGTTACTGGCACCTAGGCACTTCTATGCCCTCCCTACGGTTCCAAAATGTGTCTGTGTGGCCCAAGTGCTATGGAGAGCAAGAGCAAAAAGGCAAGGAAAACTGTACTAAGATCTGGTCTCTTGCACTTGAGTTTAGGATCAGGCCTTTGAAGGAGTTGGGTGGGTGTCTTTGTATATCACACAAGCAGAAACGTTTGGTCTTCTTGTTGCTTTTTGCTTTAGATAGCCGGCTATTTAAATGAGTTTATTCCATAAACCAGCTTTTATTTGACACAGAGCGATATACTTCTGCTGCTACTAGCATAACCTTTCATCAATCTTAGTGTTGAAAGAAAGAAAGAAAGAAAGAAAGAAAGAAAGAAAGAAAGAAAGAAAGAAAGAAAGAAAGAAAGAAAGAAA
>JAJKFI010000035.1:2156485-2183271 GCA_029204185.1 Lerista edwardsae | reverse complement strand
GGTCCTGCTGCGCCCATAACCTGTCGGGTTTTAGAATGGATTTGTGTCCATTCAGCAGAGTGTAGCCAGCAGAAACCCTGCAGCCGGACGACGTGAAGAGCAGACTGGCAAGCACAGCAGACAGAGTCTCCTTGTAGAGGCTTTATTCTTTCAAACAGAATGTTACGACGATCCATAAACACACCCACACAGAGTTCTGGTGTTCCCTGCCTAAATACAGACTCTCCCCCAATCAGGGTACACCTATTAGAATATCTACAACATTTACATAATTGGCCACAGCTGTGTCTCTGTTCCAGCTGCCTCAGGCCTTATGGTTTGGGGGAAGGTTCCAGAACTCAGACACAAATGCTTGGCCTGTCTTGATTTACCACGACAGATCCATCAGTGTAAGCCCTGGAGAGGATTGGGCTGCCCATCTTCCAAATGCCACCGTTTTGTTTTGTTTTTTTCAAACAAAGTGCTATTAGATATTAACTGTAATCTGAACATCATTAACCTAAAAAAATTGAGGACTGTAGATTTAATATATGAACTGGAATAATCCTCCAACTTCGCTAATAGGGGAAACAGTTGTCCATCAAGGTAATGTTAGTATATAGTCGACAGCTGCAAATAAAGATATATTTCTGAGTTCCTGTGCCCCGCAGTTTGTCCTCCCCCACTCTTCCCGCAGTTCAATGTATCCAAGGCAGCCCCATCCACCAATCCCCAAGGCTGAAAGGTAAACCGCTTTCAGAGCTTATGGGACTTTCAAAAGCTATGGGACTTTCAAAATACTAAGATGAAAACAAGAGGTATGCCCAGGCCCCTGGACATACCTAAACTACCTTCTTGGATCCTGGTGACAGCCTACACACCATCCAGGTCTGTAATTCTTTCTGCTGATGTTGAGGCAATTACTGAATAACATTAACTAGTGAAAACAAACAATTAGTGCCATTCAGGAAGTCACCTTTAATAAACGACTGTAGACAGAGAGAGTGGAAATGCACATTACAATGAAAATACAGTCTCCCAACACTGTGTGTTTTTCTCGGGCCGGCGGGTGTAAAGGACACACAGTGCAGGCACACCCAAGCCACCCGGCACCCCTGTATTGGCGCTAACAATGTAGTCATTTTTCAATAGCAAAGTGAATTGGAAAGAAAAAAAAAGTCTTTTTACAATCTTGACACAAACAAAACAGCCATACAGCTCCTTCCCCTTTTCAGCATCCTATCTTCCCATATTTTCAATACGGCTGCTCTAAGTGTTTTGCAACCCACCTGAAATTGGCTCACAACCCACTGGTGGGTCCCAACCCACAGTCTCGGAACCATTGCCCTAGTGAAGACCTTTTCTGTGCTTAGATTCTGGCGAGACTAAACCCTTTCCCCTGATGTGGGGTGTGTGTGTGCATGTGTGCATGTGTGCGTGTGTGAGAGAGAGAGAGGGCAGAATCCTGCTTGTGTGGCAACCCCGTGCCGGCATTCTGAAGTGGTTTGATTCTCCTGCATGTGGAAACGGGTCCTGAGTCAGAATAAAAGAACCCTGTCATCTAGGTGGTACACTGAAAAATGGCTTGACACAAAGCAGTGAATTAACTGTGGCAATATATTTTTTCAGGCAAAACTGAATTCCATTGTTTCTCAGACAGACGAGTACAATCGTGTTTGCATAAGGAATGTGCAGAATACAGTTAAATCATGCCTGGATTGCTTTGAGCCAGCCAACATGTTCCCAAAATTTAAATATTTAAAAGTAGTTGAGTTTTCTACCCAGCAGGAATTAACTTGGAAAGGACACGTTCTATACACCAATGTGTAATGTGTGCATAAATCATCTAGAAACGGCTTGGAGTACAGTGGTAGATTTGAGTGGGAAGACATTACAGTTTCCATATAAAAGAATTATTGAACTGCAGCACCAGATTGGTGCTGTGAATGTTTGATTCAGCTATTAAATCATTTCAATCAAGAGGATAAATGTGTAATATTTTAAGCCAAATCTCTAAAGAAACATACAGACATTCTTGCTGTCTGGAAATTTGATCTGCCAGATAAAATACCATTGGATATCAAAAGCGGAATTTTTAATCTACGTTTAAAAAAAATGTAGATGCAATTATTTCGCATAAAGCTCCAGAATTCACAAGCTTTCTTTGCACGTCCGCAATATAAAAAAGTGAGCTTATTAATCTGTTTATAGGACAAGAAAGTGAAAAACCTGGTTGTAGATGCAAAAATGCACACATTTCCTTGGTTATTTCTTCCAATTAACAGAAAATATAGGGCTCAAAACATATATTCGAGCCCCAGCCTGCATTACAGTCTAAGGGTCCAATCTCATCTCCCACCACCCCATGGCATGTAGCATTGCTGACAGCCAGGAAGAGGTAAGTCAGGGTGCAATCCAAACTTGTGCTGGAACAGGAAGGCCAGCAGGCCTGCGCCGTGTCCAGTGCAAATTGGAGCAGGCAGGAGCCTCCCTGGGGCAAAGGCACGTTCGCACCTTTACCCCATGGTAGATGCCAGCCATGCCTATGGGCTCCTTGGATCTGTGCCTGCTGTTTAGCAGGCACAGAGCCAAAGAGATCACATGGCCCAAATTGGGGCTGTGCGGCCTGGGGACAGGAGCTTGGATGCAGCCTAATGGCTACATTCCAGCTCCACCCCCTCCCCGGGATGGCCCAGAAACATGCGCCCTCCCCCCACCCAGAACCACTCTTGCTCCAGCGGCTGACACAGGAGTGGCGCACTGCGGGCTTCGGCCAGGGCTGCTGGGCTGCTGCTGCTGCTAGTGTCGGCCCAACAGCAGCAGCAGCACTGACACGGAGGTGCCGGTCGGTGCTCTGGCACCAGCAGTGCTGCTGTTGGGCCAAAGCTAGCAGCTGGCATTGGCCCAAGACAGAGCATTGGATTGTGCCCTAAAAATTGTTCTTACTTACCTCCCTGTAGGCTGCCTTGCCATCAATGAGTCTCCTCACCGGAGCAGGTAAGAAAGCAAGGGAGGATTTCAATCCCCCTTCTCTTCCAAAGCATCCCACTCTGCCACCTTGCTAGATACACTGCACACCTTTTTGGCATGGCTGCAGCAGCGGAGAGAGGTAGGGCGATAGGCTTGGGCTGTTAGACATCAGCCTTGAATGGAGGATGTACTCTCAGCAGCTGCCCAAGATGCCAGCCCTGGGTGCTTGCCCTGGGCCTCATGGTCCCTTTCTACCAAAAAAGGAAAGAAAAAACAGACAATATAGAAGCCCAAGTAATGTGTTCGAAGTCATGTCTAGTTTGGCCCTAAGTAGGTGCAACTGCATTTTCATGTTCATTCCTTGCTATCATTGCCTGTCCTGTTCTTTGGCCACAGCCAAGCTTTAGATTGTAAACTAGGACTGGGACCTGCCCCCTTTATTTGCTCCTCGATACCGCAATTGCTGCTTTAGAGAAGCCATCATGGATATAGATACTGTATACACAAAGAACGATTACAACCACGAGTTGTAGTCCAACAAGTCATCACGGAATAGAAAAGGGATGTCCAACTTTATCCATACAGCGGGCCGAATAGCATTCATGATGCCTACTGAAGGCCAGAAGTGATGTCATTAAGCAGGAAGTGATGTCATTAAGTAGGCCATTAGAAAAAACACTTTTTTCTCACTTAGCAACTCACAAACTGCAAACAACAAGAGAATATACACAACTCTTGATCATACAGTATTTTCAAGAGATGGAAGAGCCCAATTATAGTGCGAGCTGCTCTTTCAACAGTGACATCTCAGCACCGCTCAGCAGCTTGTGGTGGTGCTGGGAGAACCAAAAGGCAAATAAAGACAATCTGAGGGCCGCATCAAGCCCCCGGGCCTTATGTCTGACACCCCTGGAATAGAATGTCACCTGAAATATAAAACAGGAATGAATGTTATGTCGCGGAGTCTTTGTTAATTATTTCTTTGCATTTATTTCTTTAAGGATTTCAGTAGTGCCACCCCTCCCTTCTAGAGGTCGGGATACAGACCTGTTGTTTATAAGTGCAGCATATATAGCAAACGGCTGCTTTTTTTTTCTTGGGTACATGCTAATATGTCATCACACTGCAATGGGAACAGATGAATTAAAGATCCTGCAAGACAGTAATTTTGTCTAATTGGGTGGGTGGCTGGGGGAAGGCGCTGTATTACCAGCAAGAATTCCCAGTCAAAAAGCCCCCAGCAAGACCATCTGAGAAAAAAAGTGCTTCCAGGAGGGAGCACGCAAACCAAGCTTGACTAAACAGTTGTTCCAAGCAGTTGTTGTGCATAGTCCTGCAGAGAGAAACTTGAAAACAGGAGGAAGAAGCGCTGCCTGTCGTGCTGCAAGATGCTGGGCAGCTTTGTTCGCAAATTCAGTGTCTCCAGGCCAAGCTGGCTGGGCTTCAATTTGGGATGATAAAAGAGAAAAACAGTGTTGGCACCACTGGGAGTCATTCATATGGCGAAAGCTGCAAAGTCTTCTCCTGGAGATGGGTTCCTGCTTCTTTTAACAGCTTCAGAGGACCAAGGGAGAGTGCAGCCAGTGTTCCTCCTGCCAGATTGCTCTGCCAGCCCCCTCACCTATCCTCCTCTTCTTACTCTAGTTTTGCCCTACAGGAAGGTAGGACTAGTGGAGTAGCAGAGGGGGGAGGCACAGCAGCAGCATCCTCTTTCAGGCTGTAGAGCTTTTAAGTCATCTCTGGGTGAAAGTCTAGGACCCCTATATTTTGTAAAAAAAAAAAGATGACAGTGTGTCTACTTTTTAATCAAGAAATGTGTCTGTTGTATCATCAGTGGTGTTTGGTAAATTGTACAGTTGTTGGGGCTCTGGAAGAGACAGACATTTGTTCCTTTTCTCATCTGCACAGATACAGAAGGTCCCCGACTTGCAGGCATTTGAGTTGTGAACTTCCAACTAATGAATGGGCTTGGTGGTTGAGATTATGAAGCAGGCCTGACTGTGAAGACAGGGGCAAATCAAACAACAGAAGCAACTTGGAGACAACCTGAGCAACTTTGAAAATAGCAACGCTTTGCTATGGCAAGGGGAGGGGACAATGGCTGAAAAATGTTGGACAACACTAAGGGCGCAATCCTAAGCAGTCCCGATGCACTGGCGAGGCCGATGGGCCAGCGCCTATCCAATGCTGCTTAGGAGAGGCTGGAGCCTCCCCACAGCAAGGGAACATTCATTCCCTTGTAATAGGGAAGGCTCCAGCCTCCCTCATGCACTCTTCAGATCTGCGCTGCTAAATAGCAGGTGCAGATCTGAGGAGACTGCACAGCCCGAATCGGGGCCGTGCAGCCTCCCAGACAGGCTTAGGATGTGGCCATATGACTGCCTCCCAAGCCTGCTCATGTCCCGCCCACAACCTCCCCCCCCCCCACCAATCCCTGTCCCGGAGCGGGACGGAGCCTTCCTCATGCCAATTGGCTTCAGTCGGCGCAAGGGAGGCTCCCCGTCGGTGCTCTCAAGCATCATAGCGTCAGCTTGAGAGCTTTAGTGCCAACATGGGGGTGCAACGTGGGGAAAGGGGAGGGGTTAAAGCCAGGGGTGGAATCTACCTGCGCTAACAACCGGAATGCAGGAAGTAGCTACCGGGACGCACGGCAGCAACGACTGCAGTAGGCAGAGCCAGCCCTACACGGAACAACCGAAACGGTGTTCCAGAGCGTCCTGGCTACATGACATCACTGGTTAAAGCTGAGTTGGATCAAGGCCCCCTGTAGCTGCCATCTATTCTTTCAACAGCAAACACCTTATATAATAGTTGAATGTCCCAATTCTATTTCCCCATCAGTTTGCCCAATGCAGCAGTACCAACAGAGCATACACTGCATCCTACGGTGTGGGAGTAACTAGATAACCTGGAAGTGGTAAGTAAAAACATTCTGATTATTTTACCAGCAGTAAGTAAAAACTGCTGGTAAAATAATCAGAACTCACCTGCCCTCAATAGAAGATCTGTACACTGCTCGAGTTAAAAAGCGAGCAAAAAAGATTGCTGCAGATCCTCTGCACCCAGGCCATAATTTGTTCAATCTTCTCCCTTCTGGCCGTCGATATAAGACTCTGTATACTAAAACATCGAGGCACAAAAACAGTTTTTTTCCTTGTGCCATCAAACTGCTGAATCTGTAATTATGGCAAGGCGACTTGGAGTTGAGGCAATGGTTTATCTTGAAGTGTGCTTTTATTTGTTTGATGTATTTATTGTTTATCATGTGTGTTTTGTATTGTATGTATGTAGCCGGTGGCCGCACCAAATTCCAGGTATAGTTTATATACTTGGCCAATAAATTACTATAAATAAAATTAAATTTTACTTACCTCCCCATAAGCCACCTAGTCACAAATGGATCTCCTCAGAACTATACCAGCCATTCCTAGTGTGTTGGGCTGGGAAAAGGAGGATAGGATCCCAGTGTGTGTGCCTGCCACTGAGATCCACCCAGTGGTGGGATTCAAATAAATTAACAACTGGTTCTATGTCCTTCAGGGCAGCCTTCAGGGCCATCCGCTGCCTTTCTTCCCTCTCCCATCCTAAAATTAGCAACCAGTTCTGCAGAATAGGTGAGAACTGGCTGAATTTCACCACTGGATCCACCCCTTCTGCGCACAAATCACTCCCTGCCTGACCCACTCCTGTCCCCAGTCTCCATTGAACCATTCATGACCTGCCCCCATTGCCAAGATTTGCTCTCGTGTAGCTTGGGTAAGTCTTTGGTGCACATGTTGGGTCTCTGGCCATTTGTATCAGCAATCCCACAGTGTACCACAACAGCACATTTTTTGGGATGCCAGATTAGGATTTATGGCAGCAGCTCACAAGATCTGCCCCAATCTACAATCTACAGTATTTATATACCGCTTTTCAACACAAAGTTCACAGTAAGGCCACAATAAGTCCCTAGTCAAACTGGACTGTTATTTATTTACTTATCTGAAGAATTTATATCACTTCTTTCCCATGCCGAAGCAATTGCCCGAAGCGGCTTACATGGGCAGGCTAGTCTAAACTACCATTTTTTAAAAAAAATTTTAAACAAATATACATTATCCTGTGATTCATCAAATCCTCAGTCCCAGATGTAGCCTTCATAGTGTGGTTCTCTCCTTTGGCTGCATGCCATCACATTTCAGCAGGCAATCAGAGTCCAACTGGGAAAGGTCCTCAAGTTTGTATTCCATTCTTTTGCCAGCTGGCCTTCTCACATATTCCCATGCTGGCTAATCAACTCCACAGTGACTCCATTCTGCCACAACAAGTATTGCAGCTTGTCACAGCCTGGCATTCCATCTCCCATCCAAAGACAAGACTACAGATTCTCCTTCAGGAAGTACCAGCAGTTCAACCATCAGTTCACACCTCCTGCTGTTAAGTCTATAATTTCATTAGGATTAATGTGACTAAAAATTAAGACCAGCAGGACATTCTTATGACATTTTGTATTGTAATTGTTTTGGCCCCAAACACTTATAGGCAGGTGTCTCAAACATAAGGCATATGGCCAGATGTGGCCCATGGAAGCTCTTTATCTGGCCCATGTGATAGTTGGGCTCTCCCTTGGTGATGTTTTTTGCACAGCTGTGATATTGCTGGTCTGACAACATCTGTAAATTACTTTTCAACAAGTGCAAACCCCGGTACTTAACCTATACTAATCTGTTGTGAACGAGTAGAATAATTCAGTAGAATAATTCATTACCATCCCAACTCCCATCCCCTCTTTAACTATCCCAACTACGAGCTGAATAGGTAGTTAAGGGGTAAGTATCCACATTTAGGTCAAAGCAAGCATCATCCTTGGAAAATGCCACGTCTTTTTATACATGGATTCAGTTGGTTAGAACGTTCATCAGGTTCTTTGAATGCAGACAAAGTCTCAAATGTCTTATATTGTGATGCCAGGTTATGCATTTTGCATAGGTCCTCATTGTGCATGCCACATTTACATGTACTGTAATCAAACACAATACAATGTGCCAGTCAAAGTTAAATAATTGTTCATGGTCCTTTGATGTCAGTAGGAGATATTTAAGCACACATTTTACTGTCGTATTGAAATCAATGGGCCTCAGCATCCCTAAGTATGGCTGGAACTTCTCTTCTGCATCCTGTTTACAACTGCTCTGTTTAGTATAAAATAGGGCTGGACTGGATTACCTCCTGTCAATGAAAAATGTACTTCCTGACACCTGAGGCTTAGATGCTAAAGATATTATATGCCTTTTCCTCTTTATAAGTACTTACTAATCCAGCAGTTCTCAAACATTGTAGACTGGGACCCACTTTTTAGAATGACATTTGTGTTGGGACCCACCAGAAGTGATGTTATTAACTTGGAAGTGACGTCATCAAGCAGGAAGTGCCATCATTGTGACACAATCAAATGACACCCCTGGAAGGCAAACTGGCATTCTTGAACTGCAGCAATTGCACAACCAGGAAACATCCCTGGCAGAAAGCAAGATTAGGACAAAATAATATGTAGAAGGACTGAACTAAAAATAAAATTTATTTTAAAAAACCCTCACTGGAAAGTTCAAACTGCTAACGCTTGCAAAAGAAATATAGCAAGAGTAAGGTCTACAGCTTCCGAAATGGCTGCTCCTAACTTTGAGATACACTGTACTAATCCATTCCGGAAAATAGTCCTTATGGTGAAAATCTGGAGGACAGGTACAATTATTACATTAATTTCAGTGGGAAAATTCTAACTTGTTCCAAAGTCATTCCAAGTTCACCCCCAAATCACCCAAAATGCCTAATAGCATAAGGAAAAAGTTGTGTGACATAGTAAAATAGAACAAGAGTGCAATCCTAAATTGTGCTGGATTGGTGAGGCCAGCAGGCCTGTGCCAAACCCAGCAAACTTTAGGTGCACTGGGGAGCCTCCCTGGGGCAAGGGCACATTCATCCCCTTGCCCCAGGGGAAGTTCCAGCCTTCCCGAAAGGTTCCTCAGATCTGCACCTGCTATTTAGCAGGTGGAGAACCAAGGAAGCTGTGTGGGCCAAATCAGGGCCAAGTGGCCTTCCAACAGGGCCTTGGCTGTGGCCTAACAGCCATATCCTGACCCCGCCCCCAGGCCAGCACACCTGCCAGCCCTCCCCCCCACCCCGCCCATGGCTCCTCCCCATCTGCCCTCCTCCCAGAACCTCCCTTGCACCAGCCGAGTTCGGCTGGTGCACAGGATGCTCCCCATTAGTGTTCTTGGGCCGACGCTACTTTAGCATTGACCTGGGAGCTCTAGCACCAATGCGGGGGTGATGTATGGCACTCCCCGGTTGGCACTACTGACGTGTTGACACAACAATGCTGTATCAATGCAACAGGGCGCCTGAGATTATGCACTCAATAACATTATTCCATTTGCATTATTCAATTAATAACATTAAACAACATTAATAAAGCACGGAAGTCTCCCATCTCAATCTTTAGTGAGCAACTCTGTTACTTTTTGCCTGTTTTTCTAATTTCCCCATGATTTTTTATTTCTTCTTGCCTTTAAGAAACACATATTCACCGTATTATGTAGAAATACAGCACAAAAACGGTTATACTGGAAAAGAGCGTGTAATGCACATGCCCTGAAAATGTGAGGATGCACTACCCATCATGCAGTGCTTCTCACACAGTTGGCGCCTCTTCCCCTGACAGACCAAGGGTCCTGAAGAGTGCTTCCACTAAAGTCTGCAGGAGCACACCTGAGAAAAGGGGTCCTTTTGGACCTCTGCCCTACTAGGGGGAGGAATCCAAAATTTGATATGGCTTCTTGGAATTCCTTGGGTACATGATGCAAATTTGGGCTCTGGGCTCTCACATCTAGCTCCAGGGGTGTTTTTTTTGGGGGGGGGCAGGGTTGGTTGGTGAGAAACCAGTTTTGTTTTTTATAGGCCAGTCTTCATAATGGCAAATTTGCTAACTTGTTCTGCCAAGGATGATGATGCGGGCATACACCCTATTTGTTTGTGTTTGTCTGTTATTCCAGAATTGAATTGAATTGCCTGAAAATAAATCATAAACGCCAGCAGACTCTTTCTACCAGAGTTTCATTAAAAAAAAAAAACCTTTGCTCTGAAAAATACATTATTCATGCAGCCACAGTTGGTATTGATCAGAAATGTGTTGCGTCTTGTTAATCCATAAAACACCTCATGAATGTTACCTATATGTGGATTGAGTTTTCCTTTTTTTCCTTCTCCTTTCACAGTTTGCTTATATCATCCTTAAATCACTCATTAAATGTGGCACATTTATTAACTGAGTTGCATAACTTTCAGTTTTAAGCCATTGCTACAATGAATAGGTTCAGCTCTGTGTAATACCTTGTCTGTGGAAGGCCTGTTGCCGCTCTCTTCATAAAGTAGGTTTAAAGCCTCCTTAACCTTCTCTTCCTTTTTGTCACCATTTCCCTTCAGTTCACTGCCTGCCCACCCACCTGCCCACGCACGTTACACAGGTCGTGACACCTCTGAGCACGTTTTTAATGCTTACAAAGTAATGTGCCTCTACTGCACATAAAGAGTATATTTTTATTGACAAACATAACCTCTTCACTGCAGTTTCAAGGGAAGAAGAGTCCAGAATTTACATGTAGCGCAAGGGGGGAGCCAAACTCCTTTCATACAAATAGCATTTATGGTGTCTACTGAAAGCCGGAAGGGGTGCAATTAACAGGAAGTGATGTCATTAAGCAGGACATGATCAGAAATATGCATTTTCCCCCTCAGGAACTCGTTAGCTGCAAGTAGAAGAGAAAATATGCCATTCTTGATATTTTTAAGATACGGGACATGCGGGCTGCCCTTTAAGCAGTGACACCTCAGTACAGCTCAGCAGCTGAGAGCACATGATGGTAGTGCTGGGAGATCGCAAAGACTGGCTAAAGAGCTTCTGTGGGCCACATCTGGTACCCGGGCCTTATGTTTGACATCCCCCTGACAGATGGGCATCTCAGAATGGTTTTTGTCAAAGAAAGGACAAAGGTTTTCTGCAAAGGAGAAGGTCCCAGGAGCTCCTAGTCTGCTAAATGACACAGAAGCTTCTGAGGAGTTAAAGCAGTCCAAAAATACAGAAAAATAGGCAAAAAAAAATAGGGGAAGTAGAGAAAAAAGCAAGGGATTCACCAGCTTCCAATATTTGAGACCATTTAGGGCGCAATCCTAACCTGGGGTTAGGCCAGCACAGTTAGGCTTGCAAAATTTGGCTGGCAGGTCACTGTAAAGCATGTTTGGACTACTCACGTAGTCAGGGAGGATGGCGCATGTCAAGTGCTGGCCTCTCTGACTCCAAGTGTGGTCCAAACATACTTTAGAGTGTCACTTGTGCCAGCAGAAATTTGCTGGACTAACTGTGCCAGCCTAATTCCAGGTTAGGATTGTGCCCTTACTTATGTAAGTTATAAACCCAAATTTGTTCAAGCTGGGGTTTCACTTGGCATTAAAGCGCACCCTAAGTGTGCAGAAGTTTCAGTGCAAAAATCCAACGCTAAAATATCAGATGAATAAAACCACCATTTGTTTTCAGTGAAACAGAGCACTCCGCAAGATTAATGTAAGCATTAGTCTCTTGTCTGTGTAATGCTGTAGGTCCTGTTCTTCTGCAATGCAAGTGCAATCAGAAGTTCTTTCCCCCATTAATCAAGGACAGAGCCAGCACCAAGCTTACATCCCAGCAGGAGGTTCACTATTGAGAATCCCTCTGCTAGAGTTGCCAGCTCTCCAGGATTGGCATGGAGTCTCCAGGAATCAGCAGGTTTACTCAACAATTAATCCTACAGCGTTCAATGTAGGACTTACATAGACACAGCCGGCACCTTGCTCTGTAGCTGATTCTCTGGCGTGGAATGTTGCAAGGAGAGCGCAGCAAGTGAAGCATTGCTGCTGGATAGCCCTCACGCCCATGCACCCTTGGTCCAATTGGCTTTAAATTAGCTCTCCCAGGAAGCAGTTGGCAGTGGCACCTCCTGAGTGCCTCACCACTGCCGCTCATCTTGGAGAGTAGGGGGGTCCCCGGGGGTGGGCTGCTCCCACAAAAATGTTTTACATTGGGTCCCTCTGTTAAGGCTGGCCCTGTATACACACTTCCATGGGCATAAGTACCCTTGAACTTTGTGAGGCTTACTTCTGACAAGGGATGCATAGGATTCTGCTTCCAGAATATGACCTCTGAGGTAGTTGGATACACTGTGCCACAAAAATCTAGCTTTTTGTTCAATCTGCTGCATTCTGGAGTCAGGTCAAATCACGGGACTTTGGTTCTAATTTGATTATTGTGGAGTTCTTGCTTACAAAAGAAAAACTGATGGGAAAATCCTTACTCCATGTTTCTGTATAAAATAACATCCACCAAACTATTTTGGAAGGGAAATATCACTGGGGGTTTTACATTTCAGTTGGTTTGAGTGCCCTTTTTTTGATTTATTGGAACCAGAGAGTGTTAAATGATGTAGTTAATCAACAGGCATTGGCACTTGAAAGATTCGTGTCTTCAGGTTTTATATTAGGCATTTTTGGGCAGCAAACCAATACAGTGAAATTAATCCCCAAAATTAATTAATTTTGAAATTAATGAAATGAAATTAATCCCCCCAAAACATTTCCACTGCATTTCAGTCCTGCCGCAACAGGAGCAGCTGACCTCATGTCAGTGATTCCCACGTTAACACAGGTGTCAGTGTTGACCAGGACAAGGCTGGAGACCACTGTCATGCTGACGGAGTTAGAAAAACAGACTGGAAGCTTTAAAAGGAGGGTGGTGCTTGACATCATTGTTCTTCCTCTGTTCACCTGCAAGGAAACATGTGCAGCCATCATTGCTTTGCACAAAAAGGGATTCACAGGCAAGGATATTGCTGCTACTAAGATTGCATCCACTTCAACCATTTATCGGATCATCAAGAACTTCAAGGAGAGAGGTTCGATTGTTGTGAAGAAGGCATCAGGGCACCCCAGAAAGTCCAGCAAGCGCCAGTACCGACTCCTAAAGGTGATTCAGCTGAGGGATCGGAGTACCATCACTGCAGAGCTTGCTCAGGAATGGCAGCAAGTAGGTGTGAGTGCATCTGCACGCACAGTGAGACAAAGGCTTGTGGAGGATGGCCTGTCAAAAAGGGCAGCAAAGAAGCCACTTCTCTCCAGGAAAAACATCAGGGACAGACTGGCATTCTGTAAAAGATTGGACTGCTGAGGACTGGGGTAGAGTCATTTTCTCTGATGAATCCCCTTTCCGATTGTTTGGGGCATCTGGAACAAACCTTGTCCGTAGAAGAAAAGGTGAGCACTACCATCAGTGCTGTGTCATGCCAACAGTAAAGCATCCTGAGACCATTCAGGTGTGGGGTTGCTTCTCAGCCCAGGGAATGGGCTCACTCACAATTTGGTCTAGGAACACAGCCATGAATAAAAAATGGTACAAAAACGTCCTCCAAAAGCACCTTCTCCCAACCATCCAGGAACAGTTTGGTGATGAACAATGCCTTTTCCAGCATGATGGAGCACCTTGCCACAAGGCAAAAGTGATAACTAAGTGGCTTGGGGACCAAAACATCGAGATTTTGGGTCCATGGCCAGGAAATGCCCCAGACCTTAATCCCATTGAGAACTTGTGGTCAAACCTCAAGAGGCACGTGAACAAACAGAAGCCCACAAATTCTGACAAACTCCAAGCATTGATTATGCAAGAATGGGCTGCCATCAGTCAGGATGTGGCCCAGAAGTTGATTGACAGCATGCCAGGGCAAATTGCAGGGGTCTTCAAAAAGAAGGGTCAACACTGCAAATATTAACTCTTTGCATAAACTGAATGTAATTGTCAATAAAAGACTTTGACACTTATGCAAATGCTTGTACTTATACTTCAGTATACCATCGTAACATCTGCATGAAGATCTTCCAACACTGGAGCAGCAGACTTTGTGAGAATTAATCTTTGTGTCATTCTCAAAACTTTTGGCCAGGTCTTTACATGCTTACCTAGAGTAAGAGTTTAATCCTACGATTTTCCCTGCCATAGCATGAAGCTGTGCTGCCAAAATGAGTTGTGCTGCATGCTGTTGTGTGTGTGTGTGTGTGTGTGTGTGTGTGTGGGCGGGGGGAGGATGATTGGAAGGGGAAAGATAATATTTTCCCTTACCCTTCCAGAAAACTCCAGATTGTCACTGGTTCTCCTTGGACATAGGAGGCAAGTTAGGTACTGTCGGGTTTTAGAATGGATATGAGGCCATTCAGCAGAGGTAGTCAGCAGAAAGCGCTGCAGCCGGACGACGTGAAGGCAGGCAAGCAAGGCACAGCAGACGGAGTCTCCTTCCAGAGGCTTTTATTCTTACAAACACAACAGATTCAACAAGCTACACACTACAACACCCCCACACCTCAGTACTGGCGTTCCCTGCTTAAGTACAGATTTCTCTCCAATCAGGGTACACCTATCTGCATAATCACAGAATTGACTACAGCTGTGTCTCTGCTCCAGCTGGCACAAGAGAAGGCTCCAGAAACTCAGCATCAAATGCTTGGTCTACTTTTGCCTAACCACGACAGGTACTACCGAAGGGGATAGAATCAGGCACAAGTCTCCCATGCCAGGTGCCACCCCATCATGCCCCCTGGCCCTTTCCTCTTTATGCCCTGTTACACTTTTGGAGTGCCAGTTATGATAGCTGCAAAGCATCTCCCACTGCCAGAATGCTCATTCCAGCAGAGGTACAGCTGGTACAGCTAGGATTGGGCAGTGAGTCCCATTAAATTAAATAGGTCTTACAGCTAAGTAGACATGCATTGTATGGCTTTGTAAGAACCCGATCCTATGCTTATCTTTTCTCAGAAGTAAGTCCCTTTGTGTTCAAAGGGAACAGGGGCAACATGACCAAGGGTGCAATCCTAACCTGGAGTTAGGCTGGCACAGTTAGGCCAGCAAAGGTGCCTTGCTGGCACAAGGGCCACCATAAAGCATGTTTGGACTCTGAGTCAGAGAGGCCAGTATGCAGACGTGCATCATCCTCCCTGATGACAAGAGTGATCCAAACGAGCTTTATGGTGTCCCTTGTGCTGACCAAACTTTGCTGGCCTAACTATGCGGCCTAACTCCAGGTTAGGATTGCACTCCCAGAACGCTGCCTGTCTTGGTCCACCACCCTATGCTACGAAACAATCCTCAAAACTCTTTTCATGCTCATTGCACACTGTTGTGAAACCCAGAAGAGTGGGACTTGTGGTTTCATGTACAAGGACAGCTGTGGAAGTCCCATGGTTCCAGGTTTGCAAGTGGCAGAATGATCTGCTTCTCACTCTAGTGAGCTCAGTGTGGCTTGCTTGGTGGCAGGTTGGAGGAAGGTGGCAGTGGCAGGCTTGAGCTGAAAGGCACCCCAAATCCACCGCTTCCTCAAATTAGCTACTGATGCAATCCCCAATAAGTGGTTTTACAGATGGGCCAGCACTGAATGCAGATTCCTCCCTGGAAAGTGTGTACAGAACTGCAACCTGGTTTGTTTTGCATGTACCAGGGCTTTTTGAGGTTTGTCCTTTCTTATAATAAATACCTAGGCTAAAAAGTGTGCGTAGGAGTGCATCCTTGGTTAGCTGAATTATATCCATTTGTTTCTTTTGTTTTTTAAATTTCAGATTTGTTGGGGAGTAGCATTGATCACATGTGTTTGCTTCTGTATTACCCTCAAGCACCTTCAAGCGGGGGATAATGTATTTTAATGCATCTAACATTCTTGAATCATTTTGTCGTAAACTGCAGTGTGTAAGACAAGTAGTGTTATACTACCACCGAAGAGAGGATTAAGTGATTACTTGGCATTTGAAAATTGCATGTCTAGTTTAAGTATTTAGAAGACTGCATTCTGACTGCAGCACATTTGGCCTCCTGACAGTCTCTCTTCTTTCCCTCCATAAATTAAGCACACAACAGAGGCATCCTACCAGGATTAAGCACATAAACATCATCCTGCTTCTACCTAATTCACCTCAATGGATATGAGTGCACACACTGTTCACTTGAAACTGATAAAACAAACTGATGTGATTAAAAAAAACAAAGCACAGCACAAAAGCTGCTCAATGCTTCATGTGGTTTTGTTGGATGAATAGAAGGACTCGGGAAAGTTTGCCCAGAATAATTTTTTTTTAAAAAAGAACACACCACAAATGCAAAATTAGGACTGTCAACCAATAAAATACATATTGGTTGATTCATCTGTGTTAATGCATTGCTTAATTTAGGGTGCTATCCTAACCTGGAATTAGGCTGGCACAGTTAGGCCAGCAAAGTTTAGCTGGCACAAGGGCCACTATAAAGTGTGTTTAGACCACTTTGGGAGTCAGGGAGGATGGCGCATGTCTGTGTGCTGGCCTCTCTGACTCCAAGAGTGGTCCAAACATACATTATGGTGTCCCTTGTGCCGGCCAAACTTTGCTGGCCTAACTCCAGGTTAGGATCGCACCCTTAATCAAAATAAATTATAGAATTTTTAAAAGAAGTGTTTTAAAACAGTGCAATGAACAGTGCAATCCCAGGCATGCCTACTCAGAAGTTAGTCTTGTTGCGTTCAATAGAACTTAGAGCTCAAGCTTAACTGAAGCACACACCCATCCACCCACTCCCCACCGATACAGCTGTGCCAATGGAGCGTGCTCAGCATCCTGTAGAGGGGGGTAGGTGTGAGACCAATGGTCTCCTCCTTTCTGGGGGATGCAAAACACTAGGTTTTGCAGGAGCCTGCACTCCTGTGTAAAGCGGCCCCTCACTCTCATTCACTGCCAGAAGACCTGGTTCAGAAGTTTTGCTTTCCCAGCCACAAATGGCTCTGTAAGGTGAGGGGGAGGGGCTGCTTTACACAGGAGCACAGGCTCCTGCAAAACTTAGTCTTTGCCCTCTTCCAGAACACCACTGGTCTCCTCAAGGAAAGGGAACTTTTATTCCCCTACCTTGGGTTCGGGTAAGTGTTTGTTATCCTAATGAGCCTCTTCAGATCTATGCCAGATATTTTGCTTCTCCTAACCATCCTATCAAATGTTTTACTGAAGTCAAGATAAATTACAACCACAGCGTTTCTACTGCCCAGTAAGCTAGTAACCTGCTCAGATTTGTCTGGCAAGATTTATTAGTAAAATGGATTAACTCTTAGGGGTAAAATGCTTTAATAAATTTCTGATGATTAAATAATGAAAGGCAGTCCTATCCAAAATTTACAAGTAAGTGCTGCTATCCTGTATTTAAGACAAATTTTAAAAAATTACTATGCAAGCAACTAACTCTTATTTATCACCAGCTATTGTACATATTCTAGAAACTCTGTAGAAGCTGGAGATTTCCTCACAGTGCAGCCCTATGCAAGTTTGCTCAGAAGCAAGTCCCACTGTATTCAATGGGGCTTACTCCCAGGAAAATGTTGATAAGGCTACAACCTTAAGGCCCAAGCCTATCCTCAAGATATACTGGTGCCCCACCACATATGCTAGTTCAGTGATAGCTGCACAGGCACAGGAATCTCCCACCGGCTCCTCCACAGATGCTGGCATAATGTCAAACACTGCTATGGCATAAGACAAACATATCTCAGACACCAGTACCTCCACAAAACAGGGAGGCCAAAACAGGGAGGAGGTGGGGCAAGAGATGGGAGAAATGCGGAAATGACAAGGCAGAGTCGACAGATGCCAGAACACACACCCCTTTTCTAACTCACTGATACCAGGCACCAGACCACCCCATTGGATAACATGCAATGGCCGTGGTGGGAGAATGCTGAGGGATGATAGGATTCCCGCAGTTCTGCTCCATTTTCAGTCCATACTCCCATGATGCCTTGGGTTCCAGGCCGCTTGTGCACAGCCTAGGGCGTTTCAAACATTCCACAAAGCATGTTGTGACACCCAGTGAGTAAACAGTGCTGACAGACTGATAGGAAGCCCTGTGCTGTCCCACCAACACTGGATCCAGACTGCAAGCCCAACAGAGCAGGTAAGCACCCATCTGGGCAGTGCAAGGGGTGGGGAGAGGCAGAGGGGTGTAACAGGGCAGCAGGAGGGCAGAGACAGGTATGGACTGGGCCCAGGAGGGGTGGGATCTGGGACACGGGTGCATGCCAAATCCTATTCCTCCTCCGGGGCTTGAAAGTCCAACACGGGGCTTCTCAGAATTGAAATAATGAAAATACTTCGTCAAAGCATGTTTATCCCTGTACATGCATTTGTTTTGCCTGCCCATTCAAGTCCATCAGCACACTTAACAGGATAAAAACATAGATAAATAAAAATAATAAACAATTGCTGCTTCACTATATTGTGTTCAAGTGATATATTTGTAATTAACCTAGTAGAATATTATATATAGATTTATGGCTAATTAAGGGTATTTAGTGATGTAACCATTTTTCCAGACTGGATATGTATCATAGCTTGCAAAAAAGATTGATAATGATAATTAAAAATCTAATCATACTTCATTATGCTCATATACACAAAAGGTCCATTCACTTTTATTCAGTTGTCCAATTAAGTATATCAATTCAGATCATCAAGTCTTCAATCTCCAGTTCATCCTCCTTTTATTCCATATGACCATACATTCATCAGTTTTCCAGTAAATTAAGCCCATTCGTTGTCAGTTCAACACTTTCAATGAATTGCAAGAACAACCCTCAATTAGAAAGCAGCTTTGTAGAGTTTTGATTGGAAAAGTATATCAATTAATCAATTATCCATTTTGTTAAGTCAATTTATTACAAGTGCCCATTAGACTGGTTCCTCCAAACTTGTGATTTGTCTGCTTCATTTAATGTGGACAGCCATGTTTTTGGAAGTGCCTTGTATCAATCCATCACTTTCCCAATTCACAGCACAATCCTATCTGCACTGGTGCAGCCCGGCTGCAATGGCCTGTGCTGTATTCAACACAGGGGTGTTCTGCCAAATTCCCTGTTGGGCCACCCCAAGGGCCCAAATGCCCACATTAGGCTAATTAGTTTCCCCTCCGGCCTCAGAGATAGGCAAGAGGGAGGGAGTTCAGTCACCCACTGGGCCTCCTCTCCTCCAGCAGCTTTGTTTGGGATCACTGGCTGGCCAGCCTCCTCCAGACTGCCCTCATCACTGGCTTAGCTCTGAACTATCCTAAGTCTAGCACCAACAAACCCCACCAACAAATAGGCAGTCAGCTTGCCTAAGCCACAACTGTCTCTTCCACTTGGTGGCTCCAGGGGTGTGCAGACATACAACAATTCCCAATGGTTATTCCCCAAACAATCTTACCTTAGCCAGTTCCTCAGTCCTTCAAGCAGGCAGTCTAGCCAGCAGTCCATCGGTCCAGCACCTACCTGGTGCTCTCCTCCAGCACCTACCCAAGGTACCATCCTCCAGCACCTATCCAGCTCCTCCTCCAGCACCTTCCCAGGGCCCTCCTCCAGCACCTTCCCAGGTTCTTTACTGTAGCTCCTGCCTCCAACTTTATACTGAGGCCAGCCAATCAGTGGGCAGGCTTTAATTCATCAGCCACACTCATCTGCACCTGTGCTAACTTCCCTTCATTGCCAGGGGTCTCATCAGGCTACAGCTGTGCTCCCAAGGCTTGCAAAGACCTTGGGGATTAACCCTGTAATCCCTGGTTTATTTGGACAAGGGGCCATTGCTGATACCATTCCCTATCTCCTTGGGGTATCTCCTGCCTTTTCCAATACAAGGGGAGCAGCTGGAGGTCACCTCAAGGTCAGGGGATATTTTCCCCCTTACCCTGTGTAATATCCTAGCCTGCCTTATGAGGCTACAAGATCTGCGCCAGTTACTTACGGGCTCCGAGACTCAGGAACAAGGATTAGGATACAGCCTGCATTGCTGTTGCCAATCCTAACCCCTTGTGGGTCTGATTCTACCCTGTTCTGTCCCCCTCCCTGCCCAGAAATGCCCTCTCCCTACCCCAGGAAAGCCCTCCCTCCACCTTCTTTCACCCCCTGCACTACCCAGAGCCAGTGCAATCTTATTGGCTCTGGCCAGCAGAAGGACAGAATCCAGTACCAACATGTTGTTGAGCCAGCGTGGCCATCTCTCAATTCGGTGCCAGCCTGCTTTATAGCACATGTGTGACACTTGAGAGCTTAATCTGTTAGAGGATGGAAGCATTAGAACCCAATCCTATCCTACAGGTCAAGCAATACCATGGACAGCTCTCTGCTACAGTTCTCTGTAGGGAGTGGTACTTTCTACACTGTTCACCCTCCTTGCCTCTAGTAGGTCACACAAACTGGGAGCTGGTAGGGAGGACTCTCATAACTACAGAAATGTTTCAGCAAAGGCATAAGTTGAATCTACTCTGAAATCAATCCACTGCCCCTATTAATTCTGCAGACAGAAATAAATATGATTACTCAAGATGAACACTGGAGCAGTGCTAAGCTCCGTTTCTGTTAAAAATAGCAGACTTAAAAGACTGCATTGAAAAATGTACATTGCTCAGGATAAGGGGTTTCAGCCTGGATTTAGTGCTATTAGTTCAATATTGCAAACCTTCAAGCACCAAATGATGTTAACTGATTATTCATCATGGCATTAATACTTTACGTGGCATGGTATTCTCCCACCATTAAAAATACTGCCAAATTTCCAGCAAATTACAGCAAAAGGCTTACAAAGTACTATACAGAAAACAGTTTATATTTGCATTTTTATGTGACTAGGAAATTGATCTAGACAATGTATGAGGAATTGGAATGTCAAGCTTGTGGAAAAGGCCCATTCTTGCTTTTACCTTGTTTATGCATTTTATCAAGCTGATAGACAATGACATTATACATAGACATTGATGTGGATAATGCCTGTTGTGCATTGATGTAAATAGTGATGTGGTAAGCTAAGTTGAGCATTAGTAGTTGTGCTAGGACAGTGGAATTCAAACTTTTCATACCGGGGCCCACTTTTTAGAAGGGCACACGTGTCGGGACCCACCAGAAGTGGTGTCATTAACCTGGAAGTGATGTTGTGGCAGAAGGTGACATCATCAGGCAGGAAGTGCTGTCATTGTAACATAATGACACTCCTGCAATATAAATTGGCATTCTTGGAGTGCAGCAACTGCACAACCACGAAACATCCCTGACAGAAGCAAGATGAGGATAAAATATTATGTAAAAGCACTGAACTAAAAAAAAAATTAAAAAACCCTCACTTGAAAATTCAAACTGTTAACGCACAAAAGCCAAGTGTAAAGTCTGCAGTTTCCAATATGGCTGCTCCCAGCTTTCTGCAACAAACCTAACATCAGGTCGCGACCCATGAAGTAGGTCCTGACCCACAGTTTGAATACCACTGTGGTAGGGGATTGCAAGTTTGCAAGTAGTGGCCACTTTGGGGTGGGATAGGTGGGTAGGATTGGGGTGGGTAGGATTGGGCCATTAGTTAAGACAAGCCTAAGAATCTAAACTTGTTTGACTTTCTTCAAAATTGCTCAGATGCCCTCCGTCCCAAATTTGCTTCAGATTTCATTTTATATGAAATTTTCACGGTAACTGTCTCATTGGTGGGAGCGGTTGTAATTCTGTGCCTGTAAATTGCACTTGTCAATGTTTGTTCCTGCTGTGAATTATGGATACAGGTGTTGGCACTAAGGAAAGCTATTCAAGGTGTTTATGTCACTTTCTGACAAAATGATAAAACATTAAAGGATTATATTTACTTTCCTAGGCCCAACACTGTCGGGTGAGGCTGTAGGAGAGTGAGCTATGGTTTAGCTGATTCAGGAAAGAGGAGATGAACTACCAGAAGTGGTTCAGCGCGCAATCCTAACCGGGAGTTAGGCTGGCACAGTTAGAAAGAAACCAGCTGGCACAGGAAGAAACCAGTGTATTGTACACTACACAGAGGCATTGCTAGTGGCAGCAGTGCCCAGGCTGATGACATTGTGATGTCATGTGATGCTGTGACATCACTTCCAGGGTTGGGGGAAAACGGTGATAGTTTCGCAATGTGGCTGCTCCCCCACCCCACCCGCATTCCTTTTCCAGCAGCTTCCCAGCTAACCTTTGGCTTTTGCTAAGCTGTTGCAGGCCCTTGAACACAGTGCTGTGCTCGGCAGCAGATTCAATCTACCAAAGCTTTTCCTCATTCAGTGCTGTGTCCATAAAGGGGAGAGAGGGAGCAGGAGGAGATTGGGCATGATAACCAATAGGCACTATTGCCCTGGATCAGTCTGTAATTGCTGGTAGCCTCTCCCTCTCCCTTGACACCTGTTCAGGTTTATTCAGAAATACGTCCCACTATGTTCAATGGCACTTACTCCCAGGTAAGTGCATTGGATTGCAGACTTATTGTGGTGAATTGCTGTACCTGATCATTACTAGGAATAGGGGAAAATCTCGCCTATTAGTCTTGCATTGCAAGAAACGTGACATGTACATTTGGAACAATTATCTATAACAATGGATATGTAATTTTTGCAAGAGTAGGAATTTTTCAGTGTTCACATACAGGCCTGCAATTTAGTGTTTATTTTAGCGTTAGTGCACATTGTTCCCCATTCAAAGCAGCTTGCATTATTATGTTGTAGAATTATAACTAGCTTGCAGTTTCACAAGGTTCCAGGTTACTTCTCAGAAGATTCAGTACAGTACAGTAAACTTGCAGTGTGGCTCAGTTTCACTTTCCATAGGACTCCATTCATTTTACTGAGCTGCTTCTGAGCATGCTCCGAAGGCTCTGCAGCTTAGTGGCTTGCAGGGCCATGTGACAGGCAGGAGCACTCAGAACACAGCATAGGCCTTGCTCTACCCATCTTGGGAGTGAAGGCATTTACCGTATTTCCCTGAATATAAGTTCCCCCGAATATACGTCGATGTCAGGTTTTTCAAAACAGTTTCTAGGGATAAATTTCTCGACTTATACATGATTATATATGATAGCCCTGCCAGTGGGGCATGTGCTGCATCCTGCAGTGGAATAGTAATCATGGAGGCCCATGATTGTTTGTTCCCTTAACTCAGAGCTGCATTGCCCTTACCCTGGTGTTGAAAAGTTGGTTTAAGACTGCGCCCTTAGTTAATGCACATATTATGAACTAATTTGCTACCCTCCTCCATCCTGTATATTCAATTTGATGAATTGCTGCTTCATTCAGGACACTTATCCATGGAACTGCATGTGCTTTTCTGCCCAATCCTATCCCCCACCATGCTGAAGCATGCAGTTGCAACCATGGAAGCACATGCATACCATGGTGGTGGGGGCAATCCAGAGACATGCATACAGTAAGGGAAAATATTTTTCCTGTGCTTCTGCTTAAGCCTCTTGATGGCCTATGCATCTCCTTGGACCTATGGGGGCAGATTAAAAAAGGCGTATAAGATCTAGTGTGCATGATTGCCATCAGATCCCCCCCAGTCCCTCCCCTGTCATGTCCCTAGTTCCTCCCCCCAAAACATCCTGTTACTTCCCCTCCTCTCCCACTGCCCACCCTTTCCACCAATGTGCCTCCTCCAGTGCAGGCTATGCACTGCAATGGCACATGTGCACAGTCACCAACCATTCACACTGATGGCCCCACTGCGCACATGGTTCTGCATCTGCAGTGCCAAGACAGAGTCTTCCACTAATGCAACATGCGTTCTGTCAGCAGAAAGCACACACAGGATTTTCACTCCCACATGTGAAAATCACATGCCCTGCATTCCTGGTGGTGGAGCTGCTTAAGCCGTCTCCACACAGTGGTTGTGAGGGGTGCACAAGCTCTTTCATTAAGGTGAACTGTAGGATTGGGCCACACTTGAAGCAATAATGGAGCTGCCTTTTCTGTGTGTGCACAAAATCCATTAAGATGCCCATATTGGCAGTCATATATTCAAAGCAGACAATTTATTCCAATGGCATTGCCATTTTTAACCCCCGGGCTGTTTGAAATGCAGGGCTTGTCACAGACCATCCATTCATCCTAATGAAACAAGACTCTTGCTCAGTTTCAGTCTGGCGAACGGATTGCTGGGACAGTCGCTTCTCTCGCCATCCGTTTGGACTGACTTTTCACTTGCCTGTAAGCGAGCTCTCTTTGGCTAATCCCCCTCGGAATGCAGTAATTGTCTTACTATTTCGGTACTAGGTAGAACGTCCCAGGGGGGTTATTATCTTTTCCTGAGCTTTCACTGAGCCACTGAAATGGGAGCTGCTCAGTCAAGGCAAGGCTAAAGAGGAGCCCCTAGTTCCCTGTCCCTGTGTAGCTGCTCCTAGCAGGGAGCACAAGGAAATTGGCTGACTCTTGCAGTGTGTACTCCCCACTGGGAATGAAGTCCGCTTCAAAGCCCTTCTCAGGTCCTGAAACCTCAGACTGCACGAGCGGAAACAAAACGAAGAGAACGGCAAGAGTCACGTAGGCCGCATTCTCCCACCATTCCTTGCCATTCAAGTGACTTTACAAGACACTGGTGGAAAGTACAAAAATGCTTTTCAAGCCTATATTCGGTATTCAGAATAAAACATGTATTCACATGTCCTTGGGAACCTCTAATGTTTCCAGATAAACAAGAATTTAGTTTACTGTTTGTCAGACCTAGCCACCGGCATCCCTACCTCTTCTTCTACAAGGGTTGGTGACTTGCAGTGTCACAACCCCAGGGGCGAATCTATTTGAAAGGGCGCCCATGGCACCCAATGAAAATGCGCCCCTAGGGGCACGCAATGTCATGATGTCACATCGTGATGTCATGACATAGCGCCCCACCCCTTCTAAGAGGCGCGTTCTGTTTGCTGCCGCCGGCCCTTAAAGAGCCCTTAAAGAGCCGGCACCAGCAAACAGAAAGCAGCCGAGGCGCTGCGTTCTGTTTGCTGCGGAGCGAACAGAACGCAGCGCCGCCCAGCGCCCCGCCCCCCTTGAGAAGCGGGAGGGGGCGCCAGGTGGCAGCGCGTTCTCCTCGCTCTGGCTGGCTCTTTAAGGCCAGCCGGAGCAAGGAGAATGCTGTGCAGGGCCTGGGCGGGAGCAGGCGGGCCTTGGGCGCCATTTTGGGGGGCGCCATGCGAACGGCGCCCCCTGCAAGTTGGCGCCCATGGCTCGTGCCACCCCCTGCCACACCCTAGATACGCCCCTGCACAACCCCGCAGCCTGCAGACATGGAATTAACTGGGGGTATTCACGTCAACACCACCCCCCTGCCCCAAATTACTTCTGGCTTGTGAGCCACAGCTGAGTCGCTTCTTCTCCACTCCATGTTCTACAGCAGCCTGCTCTGAGCAGTGCCTCACAAGCAGTAATTAGAGCCAGAAGTAATTGGTGCCTCAGGCTGAGTTGAGCGGGCTTAGGCTCAGCCATCTTTGGTCCTTCTGAGCCCACACAATTTGAGGTGCCAATTACTTCCAGCTTCCAAGCTCCAATTGGGAAACCACCCAAGCACTCTTGGTGTTTTGGTGTCTTCCTAATTAAGAAGGTACTGAAACACTGGCCTGACACAGTAGTTCTGAAGTCTGCACCAGCAAAATAGCCAGTGCAGACTGAGGAGACATTGCCAGGGAAGTACCCTTACCCAGGGGAAGGGGACAAACATCTACTTTCCCAGAGGAGCTTCCTATGGCTGCCAAAGTGCCCAAAGATTGCAGTGATAGCTGTTTTGGGCTGCCTGTTTTGTATGGAGGGTATATGATGAGATTTATAGTGAGCTATTTTACATTAGATTTTACATTAGGGACATGGTGGTGCAGTGGGTTAAACTGCTGTTGCTGGGCTTTCTGACCGGAAGGTTGGGAGTTCAAGACTGCGTGACGGAGTGAGCTCCCGTTGCTTGTCCCAGCTCCTGCCAACCTAGCAGTTCCAAAGCACCTAAAAATTCAAGTAGGTATATAGGGACCACTTCAGTGGGAAGGTAACGGCTTTCCATGCACTACGGCGTATAGTCATGCCAGCCACATGACCATGGAAGCTTGTCCTCAGACAAATGCTGGCTCTACAGGCTTAGAAACGGAGATGAGCACCACCCCCTACAGTTAGTCACGACTAGACCATTCGGTCGTGGGGAAACGGTTACATTTATTTTACATTATGCATATGTATATTTTCTATATGTGATATTTTTAAATGTATACAATGAAATAAAAAGAAATTTGGA
The DNA here is from genome assembly GCA_029204185.1 of Lerista edwardsae. NCBI lineage: Eukaryota > Metazoa > Chordata > Lepidosauria > Squamata > Scincidae > Lerista > Lerista edwardsae. The sequence goes on along the minus strand of JAJKFI010000035.1, from coordinate 2,157,205 downwards.
GTGGATTTACCACCACGGGCATGCCCTGGTATCCGCTCATTTGGTATCCACAGTTTCAGTTATCCACGGATCCCATGGATACTGGTACACATTAAAAAGATAGGGAAACATCAAACAAATCTTTTTTTTTTTACCTTGTTGCAGCAAAACCACTAATGTTCCCCTATCTACAGTATATAAAGGCATACCCAGTATCCATGGTTTCAGGTATCCACAGTGGGGTCCAGAACAGAACCCCAATAGATACTGGGTATGCCTGTACTACTCAGATGCTGTGCTTTGTATTGATATACGAAAAGTGGAATATAGCCTCTGCTGGTGCAGCCACACATATTGCTTGGCCATAGGCTAACACAGCTGTAATTTAATACTGTCTGCCCAGCTTTTCAGCTATTACCAGCTGAAAAGCTGTGTAAAGAGACTCTGCACGTGATGGCTGTTTCATTCTAAGTCAGAAGAACAGTTTCCAGCTGTAGACAATCTTCAGAACATTGGCCATCATGGGTAGCATATGCTCTCTGTAGCAGGAGGAGCTTAAAGGGCATAACATGGGGGTGAATAGGAAGGAAGGAGGTGTTGACTGAGCAGGGATATGTGGAATGCTCATATGAAATGTTTTCAGTCTTTGGTGGTGGTGGTGGTGGTTGAAATGCTATTTGTTCCCCTCCAATAATAATAATAATAATAATAATAATAATAATAATAATAATAATAATAATA
>JAJKFI010000035.1:2098362-2148844 GCA_029204185.1 Lerista edwardsae | reverse complement strand
CTGTGAATATTTGGAAAGGGAAGTCACTGGCAACACACTCCAACACTGCCCATTGTATAAAGACTATTTAAATCCAAAGGGTCACTGAATCAGAGGCACTCACACTGTAGAACAGAAGGAAGATCTAATATTAACTGTGGGTCATGACATTTTTTCCAACACATTTGGGTGCAGAAAAGAACATGTTCTTTTTTTTCTCCTGAAAAACTGTGCACAATTTGCATCTTGGTCTACGGTAGAAGGAGGTTATCATTCTGATGGCACAATCCTAAACTGGAGTTAGGCTGGCACAAGGAACTTATGCCAGCCCAGGAGTGTAGCAAATGCACACTCTTTAGTGCCAGGTCTTTAGTACTTGTGTAAAGCGTGTTTGCACCACTCTTGGAGCTAGGGAGGCTGGCACATGGATGTGTGATGTCCTCCCTGACACCGAGAATGGTCCAAATGTGCTTTACAGTTTAGGTAAGGATTGCACACTGAAAGCACCAATGGCAAACAGGTAGGACAACACCAGTTTCTAAGCTCTTTCCATAGAACCACTTTCCTGGAAAAAAAGAAAGAAAGAAAATGTGCTGTCCAGATATAAAACAAAATCAGGAAGGCATCATCTACCTCTAAACAACTATCAATTAGAATAACTGAAAGGGTTGAAAGGACTAAAAAAAGGAGAAAACATTATCTCTGAGTAATATGTGGTTTTGTTTTTGCTTTTAAATGACAATCAAAGCATACTACCAGGCTCATGTTTTCCCATAAAAAATGAATGTCAAATCCTAATGAATCCTATCATTACACAGACAACGGACTTGTCAGGTCAAATCTTTGGTTTCTCTGTGGTTCCCTCTGCGGGACTGCAATCATCAGAAAAAAAATGGTAACTGATAACATTGGCTATACACAGTTATTGTAATCTGTGATTTCCCAAAGCAAAGTCCTAAACGTGCTTGAGTCATATTTGATTAGATAACGAAGCTGTGAGTGCCATTCTAATGAGGTCGCTGCATCCGAGTCAAAATACAAAAAGGGAAGAGAACCACACTGTTTATGGAGAACTAAAAAGGCTGGAAATTGTAGGATACATTGCTGAAGAGGAAACCAGATAGTGATATATTCTACTAACTCTGCAGAAGGATATTGAAAGCTGAATAAATAAGAGGTTCTGCAGACACTGGTAATTCGGTAGCAGAGGCAGGGAGAAGGAGACTTGCGGGCATTCTGGGACAGGGAGGGGCAAGCGTAGTATGTGGGGAGCTGGCCATAGGGGAGAATTTTGGTAGCAAATACACATGATGGATCCTTTTCCCCATTTTTCAGCCCGAGCTGCCCCCTTTCTCTCCTTAAGTCAGCTATGTAATTGGCCAGGGTACAAGGTAAGCCACAAGCTACCAGGAAGCGTATGCAGTGATAAGTAAAAAATACTGCTACTTCCATCTGGCTGGTCTCTTGATCTCCCAACCACCACCATTGGAAGTAGCATGTGTAACTGCATCACTGCCAATAGTGGGGGATATAATTGGGCAGAAAATCAACTCTAATAAGAGAATTGGCTCTCTTCAATGAAAGATATGGATTCATTAAAGTGCTAAATAGTCAGTGCTCAGGACATGACTTTTCCATCATAGGTTGGCCAATGATGGGAGAAGCTGCAAATAAAACAAAGGTTTTTGAGTTTTCAAGGTTTGCCAGGTCTTTAGTACTTGTGTACTGTGTGCCTCTCCTCCTCTCCAGATTCATCTTAAATCTCTCCTGGTTGACTTTACATCTTTCATTGATTTTGGTGGGAGAAAAGTCAGCTATGACAGATTGTGTTTTGAGAAGATGCTTTTACTGATTGCAATTCCTCCCACTCCTAATTAGCTCTAGAGAAATGAGCCATTTAAAAGGCTTGAAGAAAGGCTAGTTCAAATATACATTTAAAATGCTAAAGTTCCTCCTCTGTCACCTTTTGTGACAGGCTCAAGTTGGGCCCAAATTGTGCATTCCCTAATCAGACATCATCGCATGACAATCATTTTTTTTTTTTATAATTCCAAAACCTGATTCTGTAAAAATTGGATTGCATTCAGTGGAATGTGATGGCATTCTACTAATGTAAATGGAAAAGAGACCTCCAATTCTCATGTGTCATAGATAATCAGTCCTCCATAGATATTCTCCAAAAGTATTTTAAGGACCCTATACTAAGGAAAAAAGCCTTTTGCTCCTCCCCCCACAACAGGATTGCGTAAAGGGAATAAAGGTTTCTCTGAACTAGCTAGGGCTGTGGAACCCATAACATGGTTGTATATTTTCCTCCTAAGGAATAAAAACACAAACTATTACAATATAATCCCCTAGAGCAGTGGTTCTCAAACTTTATAGCACCAAGAACCAGTTTTTAACATAACACTCTTTCAGGACCCACCTACCTTTAGAAGACTTTTTAAAAAATAAGATCTAGAACAGTGGTTCCCAAACTAGTGGGTCACAACCCACCAAAGGAACAGGAAACAGTGCATTCCCCTTTAAGGGGAGTGGCCCTACCCCAATAGCTGCAGAGATAGCAGCACAGTTGCTGCTCAAGGGATTTTTTACTTACCCGGAGGAGGACAGCGTTGGTCCCCTGCCGGGTCCTGAAGGCTCGCAGCTCCCTCTGATCTCCTCTGCCACTGCTGTAAAAAGCAACTATGTGTGGTGAGGGTGTGGCAGGTGAGGCAGAACTGCCCTACATGAGCTCTTTGAAAAGTGCCCCACTGCTGTGATCATGCAAACATTTACAACCCATGGGCTTTCAGCACCTGAGCCCATGGGTTGTAAGTATCTGCAGGATCACAGCCACTGCAGCAGCAGTGGAGGCACTTTTTAAGAACTATGGTAAGGCAATTCTGCCTCACCTTCACCACTTGCCACTGATAAAAAGTATCTCTGATCTAAAGCTACCTCTGTTTTTCTGGGCAAACAAGTAACTTTACATTACTAGCTTTTTTACTCTTATGGGTAGGGGGAGGATCAGCCCTAGGAAGGGGAAGGATTGGCATAGGGGCACAATTAGTCCCTCCTGGACCAGTCAGTCTTACATGGGGACGTGTAGCTGGGGGAGATCTGAGTAGCCCTGTAGGGCAGGCTGGGGCATTACTCAGGGTAAGGGGAAAATATCCCCTTACCCTGAGGAGATCTCCAGCCAGCTCCTAACTGCACTGGAGACATCGTGGGCCATGCAGCCTGGCTGCATCAGTGCAGGTTAAGCCTCAGTTGTCCATTTCCAAAGTTTGCTGGGCACATGGAGGTGCTGACTATGTGGCTCAGATGCTGGAATGGGCTGGGATCAAGCGCCCTCCATTTCTACAGGTTTGTCTCTTATTGGGTTTGCCTCAGGTTTGTCTCCTATTGCTGCTTCTCCTCATTTAAGGCCTTCAGGAGAGTTAAAGCAGAACTCTGACAGGTCAGAAAACTCATTGATCTTATTGGTCAAGCCATCATTTTTGTCATTAGACTCTTCTCAGCTTTTTTGGAAGCCTTCCTGCCCTCCTCTTTGGGCAGACCGAAACAAAACTATGAGTTCTTATTCTTGAAGCTATTTTCTTCTTCCCAGGTACAGGAAGGAGATCTAGCCATTGAACACAGTTGAGAAATCCAGATTTTAACCTAACTGAAATGCAGGGTGTTTCTCCCTCACCTCCACCAGCTCCAAAACCAAGAGCTCATGCTCTTCCCTCCTTTCATATTGTTACAATGTCATTTTTTTTAGTTTCTAATCACTTCAGCCACTAGAATGCTGGTGCCCATACAGTCCATTTTGCCCAGACTGTAGTGTAAGTTAGGATCAGTGATGTCATGCAGGGGGTACGTGGGGGTACGCGAGTACCGGTTTCTAGGATTATGGCTGGCCCCGCCCATTTGCCCACCCACTCGTCGACTCTGCCCCCTGCAACGTTTGAATTTCCTGCACGTTTGAGTTGCCTGCATGTTCTCAGAGCCAGGCAGGCAGGCAGGCAGGCAGCGAGCGGAGCCTTGTCTTGCCTTGCCACTGAAAAATGAGCTGCTCTGGGGTTTTGGAACTGTTGGGTCACTTTAACATGATGCCAGGCCTCCTTAACATGTTCTGGGGGTGCTGTGGAATACTGTTGCAACTGTTGGGTCAGTTTAAAATTGTCTGAGGCCTCAAAAAGGGCTTTTTTCATGTCACTTCCTGCCACGACATCACTTCCGGCTTATGACGTCACTTCTGGTGGGCGGGTCCCGACACGTGCCAATCAAAAGTGAGTACCTGTTCTTAAATCATTTAGATGACACCACTGGTTAGGATGCCTGCAGCGTGGGTATGCATTATATATCCCCTTCCTGGGCCCAATCCGCCAAATCAACTCGGACTTGTGAAGTGTCCGGGTTGACTCATTGCACAGGCTGGGGCTGACTCTGGGGCAAGGGGACAAATTTACTCTGAGGCGACTTTCAGCCTGCTAAAAGCCCCTGTAGGATGTCGTGTGGCTGACACAGGCCATGCTCTATCTTGCAGGGGTGTTAGCAGGCTGAAATTCTCCTCAGAGTGAGGGGAGACATTAGTCCCCTTCCCCAGAGTAAGCCCCAGTTTGTGGAAAGGGTAGGATTGGACTGTCTATTTTTGAAAAAATCAATCCCATTTTAAAAATAGGAAATAAGACCTGAAGTGGAAAGTGCAGAGGCTCTTGTGTTTGCTGCTAACTTTGACAGGGAGCAGATAGCACTGCCTTATCACAGCTCTGCTAAAATCGTAGATTACTCTATGATACAAGCAGTTCTCACTTCCTCCCCAGGAAGCAATTATGCTCAGAAGTATAATTTTAATTTCTAGTTGACCAGGCTGGACTTACAGAGTGCTGGCCTGCCTTTCTGGGAGCAGAGCTCTCTGTTGCCATTAGTTACCATCTCTTTGCAAAGATAAGAGTGGTTCTGCTTCTTGCAAAGTGGGTGTTGGGGAAGGGAACAGAAAGACCTAACTGGGCAGCCCATTTGGGGGATCTAGCCAGACTTGGGCCTTGACTTAACTTGATCACAGTTTTTCAAGTGGAGAGATTTGCATTTAGGAATCCCTTTCGTTGGTTAACTAATGAGGAATAATTATTTAATATTCACAACAGGGGCTCAGAAATGAAGAAAAGCAAGTTGATCAAAGTTTTATTTTAAAAGAGTGCTCCTGAGCAAGCCCAAACCAAAAGGTGAGACCTACAGCACAAGTACAAATAAATCATATATAAGCAGGGTGACCAGATACAATGGAGGATAGAGTGCCTATACCTTTAAACATTGTATAGAAGACGAAATTTTCACAGGTGCAGCTTTTGAAACCCTTCCATGGTTAGCAGCACTTGTCAAATTTCCCTATTCTATACAATGGTTAAAGGTATAGGCACTCCATTGTATCAGGTCGCCCTGTATTTATAGGATGTGATACATTTCTGCTCAGCAACTCATTTCTGTGTCACAGGTGAATTACACACATAAAATTCAAACCACAAAGGAAAAATATGTTCTTGGAAATAAGGATCATGATGGTTTATCTGGGGTCAAATGGGAAAAAAATAAGGTTCATAACATCTGCGTCAAGCACCTGCTCAAATTGCAACAGTTTCCCCTGTATGTGACCCGCCTGGTTGCTTGAAATGGTGGCAGGGACTTCAAAAATGGAGATTAGTCTTATGTCAAGATTTACCAGTTTCTCAAACTATGGGTTAGGACTTGGTGGGTCACAACCTGATGTCAGGTGTGTTGTGGAAAGCTGGGAGCAGCCATCTTGGAAGCTGCAGATTGTACTATTCTTTTGTGAGTGTTAACAGTTTGAATTGTCAAGTGAGGGCTTTTTAATTTTGTTTTGAATTCAGTGTTTTTACATAGTATTTTGTCCTAATCTTGCTTTCTGTCAGGGACATTTCATGCTTCTGCAGTTGCTGCAGTCCAAGAATGCCAGTTTGCATTCCAGGAGTGTCATTTGATTACATCACAATGATGTCACTTCCTGCTTGATGATGTCACTTCTGGCCATGACACTTCTGGGACAGTTGGGTCCCAACATGACTGCCATTCTAAAAAGTGGGTCTCGATGCTAAATGGTCTGAGAACCACTGACCAACCACACACTCCAGTTGTTTACTTACATCATTCCTAGTTGCATCTCTGTTCTGTTTGGCACACATCAAAAAGAGCTTTGATCTTGTAAAGACCTCTTTTTTGGCCTTCTCTTCCCCAAGAGACCCGAATTACAAAGGGATGCATACAACTCATTACTACCTATGTTGTGTTCATTCACCATGACTCATGCAGGAAGTTTTGTGTATTCATCATCAACCTAAAGTTCTTACCTCTCCAAAAACAAAACAAAACAATAACAAAAACCACCTCTGCATAAGAACTAATTTTTCTGAAACATCTGAAGTGCTCACAGAACACTTTGGTTATGTTAAGTGTTTTAGTCATGCCAATAGTTTGGTATTTAATATGACAAAATGATATAAATTTAGATCCACATACCACACAGTGCACTACTCAGCTAAGGCAGGATACTTTGATTTTAGATAGTTCAATTCCATTGATTTCAAATGAATTCTAGCAGTTTTGAGCTAAGAGGGCTAAAATTGTCAGGACCCAGGATGCAGAAAATTACTCTGATATGGACAGTTTCTCCACTTGATGATCAACACAAAGTGATATCCTGATCCCTGGAGCTCTCTGTGATTAACAAGAGCAGAATCCACAGGGCATAAGTCTGAGGAATCCCAGAAAGGAGGCAGCATTGCACTCAAACTAATACTGAAGGCTGTTGATCCCATATCTGAAACCAATGAGTATGAAAATATACGATATGGATTTCATTCTCTGGTAGATCACATATGTCCAACGGCGGCATTCAGCTGGTACGCTGGGTGGGACTTACCTTTGACTGGCAGTCCGCCTGTTGCGTAATGGCGCATTCCGCCGCTTCCCCGGGGCGGGCGGGCAAGCGGTGGAATGCGCCATTACGCAACGGGCGGACTGCCAGTCAAAGGTAAGTCCCGCCCAGCGTACCGGCTGAATGCCGCCGCTGGACATATGTCCCAAGGCATCCCCTAGTCAGCTTGCACCACAGGCAAAATGCATCTGGCCACCATGTGTCTTTGGACCAATAAAGATACCATTCCTTTAAAAGTGCTGTAAAGGATGGGCTGAGAGCTAGCTAATAACAAGATCCACAGATATGCATTAGAACCCAGATGAGCTCTTGCCTCTGTTGAAGCAATGTTTGATCAGCCTAGCTGCTAGTTTAGCCATTAACAATCCCAGGCATCAATTCCCTTGTCTGGCACAGTAATTTCTGAGTTCCAATCTTAAATCCAGTGGGATTGGATGAGTGTAGCCAACAGGAATGGTAAATCTAAGTGCTGGCATTATCTTCTCCATGACTTAGAGCAGTGTTATACAAACTGTGGGTCGTGACCTGATGTCAGGTAGGTCATGGAAAGCTGGGAGCAGCCATCTTGGAAACTGCAGACGTTACTCTTGTTATATTCCTTTTGTGAGTGTTAACAGTTTGAATTTTCAAGTGAGTTTTTTTATTTTGTTTGTAGTTCTGAGTTTTTACATAATATTTTGTCCTAATCTTGCTTTCTGTCAGGGATGTTTCATGGTTGTACAATTGCTGCAGTCCAAGAATGGCAATTTGCATTTCAGGAGTGTCATTTTGTTATGTTACAATGATGTCACTTCCTGCTTGATTATGTCACTTTCTGCTACAACATCACTTCCAGTGGGTCCCATTCTAAAAAGTGAGTTCAACTCTAAAATGTTTGAATACCACTGACTTAGGGTTATTTGTTTTCCTCCCCATCATGCTTTGCTCCAGTCACATTTTTGCAGTGATTTTCAGTTGCCATCATATATGTGCCAAATGAACTCAGGTGAGCAAGTGCCTATCAGTATGGAAATGAAATGGTGCTACCCAAAACTAAGATAGTATAGAAGTACTACTACTACTACTACTACTACTACTACTAATAATAATAATAATAATAATAATAATAATAATAATAATAATATTTTATATGCCGCCTTTCTTTGGCCATTACATTGCTCCTCTGCCTTTAATTCAAGGCGGTTTACATAGGCAGGCTTTATTTCTCTAAATCCGCAAGGGGTTTTTACAAATTACAAAGAAGTTCTATCTTTCAAGAACTACAACAACATACAGATAGAACTTTTGTGGTTTAGTCCTTCTTGGCCACACACTTACCTTCCTGCTGGCTGATAAAACAGCTTCTCTGCTCCCACCAAAGAAACAGCTGGCCCAGCACCACTCCTCTTTCACAGGCAGCTGGAGACAGCTCTTATCAGTAGCAATTCTCAAGGTCTGCCGCTCACGGAGACTTCCGGTGTTCCCGAACTGGCAATCTTCTTCAGTCAAACGGAGGCTTTAACCCTCACGACTAAACCTCCTGCCCAAGTACTGGTATATCATGTTTTAAAACACATAGCACTTGAGCTTTTAGTATGTGTGGAATGTGGAGGGCATAGAGCTAAGAAAATGGTAGAGTAGCTCATGGCTTGGAGATGGGAACTATCTTTGTTGTATCTTACCTTTTGAGGCAGTTCAGTGGTGAAGGGGATATGCTCCTGCCAACTGAACACAGCTACACTGCAGTTCTGCATTGCCTAAGGGAAGCAAAAGCCAAGTTGGCTGTGTGAGCCTATTAGTTAAGGCTATGTCTGAAAGCTGTTGAGACACTGATTGTCACAGCTGGGAAAAAATGAAATGGCAAAATATGGTAAAACAGGAGAAAAGAAGAAACTGGCTTTTTGGCTTCCTAACAACTTATAGTCAGTATTCTGGAGGTATGTGAGGTTAAAAAATCCACTCCTACTTCTGCCATGCTTGACTGTTGAAAATAATCTTTTCCCTTTCTCCTTGTCTAAAGTTGTCTCTTGGCTATAAAGCAATCAAATGCTCTGGCTCAGACCTTGAAGTCAGGTCCAAAACTGACCCTCAAGCACTGCATAGAACAACAGGGAGGCATTTTAAGAGAAGGGGCAGGGGACAAAGCTGTACTTCCCTTGTTCCTGAAATGCTCCCACCCTCCTTTTAAGACCCAGGCTAAATCTATAGTACACCTGTGGGAAATTGCATCTGTGCATGCCAAACCACAAGGGATTTGCAATCACACATTCTCTCCAATTGGGTTTATTTGGGGAAAAAGCTGTGCTAGTCCTTCCTCTAGCTCTGTCTATCATCTTCCTCTCACTTCCTCTGAGGATTCAGAACACACAGATATCAGACAACCATGGAGTTTCCAATCATGTCCAATATCCTTGTGATCAACCCTGAACCTATGGCTTAAGAAGTGGAAAAGGTACTTGAAGGGGGGGGGGGGAGTTAATGAATATGAAACCTGTGTGGGATTTGTATTAGAGTATGTGCTACATCTATAGGGAATGCTGATTTCCACATGACTTTGGGGTGTGTGGGTGGGTTGTGCATTTTTGACCAGGGTCTGAGGCTTAAATAAGCCTTCTATGAGGTTTCTGTTCCTTTCTGGCTGGAGCCCTGAGCATAAGCATCTCTTTTAGGGATTGGTGATACAGCACAACATTTTGTTGCGCTTCTCATTTACGCTTCTATATTTGTAGAGGCAGCATTGAAATATTTACATATCTGTTCCAATTCCATCACTTTTCTATTTGATTTCAATTGCATTTGGTTGTACTTTTATTTATAGTGCGTTAGAATATTCATTATGAAGGACAGACTTGCTACTCTAATTACTTAGTATTTGTTTAACTGCCTACTAATCGCTATAGCAAATTCCAACATTCTATACTATGTTTACCTTTATTTGTTACTCTGTTTCCTGTGTTTTAATTAGATTTCTTTTTTTAAGTAAAGGAATCATTTGAGGAACAGTAAATTTTAAAGAACAGTCAGAATGGCTTTTCTTTGTACATGAGAAGTGTAACTCTCTTGATCTTGTACAATAATGTAACTTGGGCTAAACAGAACAGGATTGCAATGCTGGTCATGAACACAAACGAAAAGAAGCATTCGGGAATGGTGGTTGCAAACTTGATGGCCTTTCCAGGCCAGTTTTATCTTGCACTAATGTTGTGGTATCTTTTAATTAACTTGCTGCATTGAATCACTGAGCTGAACGAAATATATATGCTCATTTTCACAATCCACTCACAGGTGATGGAAATGCAGGCCCCCTCAGTGATCTTTTTTGAGGCGGGATACTGAGCAGGACCAGCCACTCCATGGGGCAAACTGGAAGCAGTTGCCCCAGGCAGCAGATTAGTGGCGCCCATCTCAATCTACTTACTTGCCTTCACTACTACTACTTCTACTGCCACTGCCTGTATTAGAAAATGAAAAAATGGGTGGAGAGGAGAGGACAAAATGGGGAGTGAAGACGAAATGGGGAGTGTTGAGCAAGAACAGGGGCTGCCAAACCCCAGCACATGGGCTGGAACTGTTGTGCCTGCATGATTATCTCAGGTGCAGCACAGCAGTGGCAAAGCCTTACCATTTTGCACAGCAGCCTACTACTGTTGCTTCAATCTTTGCAGAGGGTCTCACCAGGCAGCGGCCCCCCCACTGGAAATTGGGGTGCAGAGCTTTCTGGGGCATCAAGCAGCTGCCTGGCATGACCCTCTGCATAGATTGGAGCAAAGATAGGAGGCTGCGGTATAGAATGATAAGGCTTAACCACCACTGGACCTGAGATAATTTTGCAGGTGTACTATGGGCCATACTTTGGAAGCTCCTGAGCTAGAACACGAGAGTGGGAGGAGCACAGGCTGGCTCCAAGGGGTAAATGGAGGCAATATTTGGCATGCCTCCTTAAGTATGCCAGACCTGGTCTTGGGCCTGACCTGGGTCTGAGAAATGCTGGGAGAGCTTCAGGGAGGTAGTAACAGCGATCTTTAAACACCACCACTGCCACTGTGCTGCCTCTCTGATGGATGTGCTGTTGAATTCTTTTGAGTAGCTAGCTCCTACCAACTTCTACAAACTTGCATCCTATGAAGAGTATCATGAGATGACACTATTTTAAGATGAATCGTAATTCAGAGGGAGCTTCTAGAGGGGGCAGCTAGAAAGATACAAAGGGCCAAGAATTTTTTCCCCAGATCATCAGCTACAAATTTTGCTTCTTTGCTTTTGTGTTTTCTCACCCTTGGAGGGGAAAAAAACCTGCTGAGACCTTCTGCTGCAATAAACGTGGGGTCCTGATACGTGGGGTTTGAATTCGACAGCATGGCAGGAGAGGCAGGTCCTTCTGTGGATTGCTTGCTTGTCTTTCTGTTGGCTTCCTCAAAAACCCAATAGATCTTGGCCAGCCCTCTTGCTGAGTCTTATGTGCAGCATGAATAATCCCAACTTGAACAGATCAGGAGGCAGGTAGAGATGCCTGCTGATCACAAATCATCCAGTCAGAAGAACCTGAATGGCATCACTCTGAGGGTTGTTGTTTTTTAATGACACTCACAGGAACATTTGTGTGTTTCTGGATGTGTTGCTGGTGAATTGTATTGGGATATATGTTCCTTTTACAAGGATATGGTATATATCCTGTGTGCTTGAAGAAAGGGCAAAACAGAGTCGATTAAAGCATTGCAGAATTCCCCTGTAAAACAAGCACGTTTCTCTCTCACACACTTCTTGCTGCTAGACTGAAAGTAGTACTCTGTAGGCACTTTGTAACTTTGTAACAAAAAAAAAGTTCTTTACTTTTGTAACATATTCTGCTTAGCTTTGATCATACTTTAACTGGTTACATTTACAATTACTGTTTCACTGCATTTCATATATATCTACATTCACTTTCCTGACAGGATTTATAGAGCTAGTATTGATTGCTCCCTTCTCCTACATGTCAGCAGACAGAAAGAACAACAAGTCAACTGTCAACTTCTTCAGTTAAACTGTCATAACCGACCACACCCATCTGGGCATTCTAAAACAACAAGTTGTGTCTGACCAATCAAATAGAGGTGCTATCTTTTACCGTATATACACGCAACACTGCCCCCTCTGGACAGCAGATGGAGTTGCCTATATATCCAACGAATTGCTGCTGTTTTAGTAAGGGATGTACTCGGCCATTTTGCAACATCATGGGTGCCAGGATCAGACCTTGTAGCTATGTGAGTCAACCAGGAAAGTATTCTGTTACCTATGTCAGAAGAATCTGCTTCATTCTGCAGCTTGCATTTTAATGTCGTGGGCATCTTTGCCAACCACCCCACCTATTGGTCATATGTGTTTGTTTCTGGCCTCTTACCTGTTGCAAATCCCCTTCTATGATAGTTTTGTTTCTTCCACCCCTTAATAAACTCCCTATTCTGTTACTGTTATACCTGCCTGGTCTTTTAGTGGGAGGTTCATTCAGGAGGGAGCAGATGGCCACTCTTCCCAGTCTCTTTAATATTCAGGGGTGGGGAAGGTTTTCCAACAGCAGCTTCCTTGTTCCTAGCCTTGGGTGATGGCAACAAAAAGGCTACCAGTCTAACCCACTAAATTCCAGACCACTAGAAAGAGTGGAGTGTGAGCACAAGGAAGGCCATGAATTGCTATGTGTTGCACCCATTTTTACCCTCCTTCCTTTCCCCCCCCCCATAAACATAAACCATTCATTTCATTTCATAAACCTTTATTGGCATTCCAAAAGCAATTAAATACACAGGGTAGACATCAAAACATTTGTGCATGATTATAAAACTTATCTTCACTGTCACGTCCCAAATAATAATTTATAGGCAACTACTTTTTTTTTAATAACAGCCGCCAATAAATCTGCTACCAGGTTGGTAACTACTTCAAAGCTATCCTCAAGGAGAAAGCCCACACATCCTTCAGAAAGACCAATAAAGCTAGATAAAATTGGCTCTAAAAGGCATTCACGAAGTTTACTATGAGCAGGACAGTGACACAAAATATAGGTAACTGTATCGGGTTCCAGATGACAAAATTTACAGATTCTACATTCAGAAGGAATATTTTGAAATCTTCCAGAGAGAACTGAAGAAGGAAAAATATTAAATCTAGCAAGCATAAAAGCTCGCCTCTTGCTAGGATTCACCAGCTTTCAGAAATAGTTTAGATCATGACCAAAAGGAGACAAACAAAAATAGCACGGGGAGCAGGTGGGGTTATGGTTAAGAGTAAGTAACTGGGTTTCTGATTTAAACATAAATCTCAAAACAGTATTTAGGGGCTCCAGTGCTTACTTTCCTTCATTGTGAGACCTTTAAGTTGCACCTACTGTTCTTTCTGTCCATAAGTACTCAGATTTTTAACTTACAATTGCTAAGTTCACTCAGGGGCATTTGAAGAGGATTGTGTTGGGGAGCTTTCTGTTCAAGTTGATAATGTGTACTGAATTACTTTGTCTGTAGGTTTGTTGATATACCCATATATGCATTTCCAGCACTTGTAATAATGGAAAAGCCACAGGGCGAGACAGAGAAAGGAGATTGCTTTTGAAAATGTCAGCTGCTGTTTCTTGGAAAAAGCACCATGCAAGGCAAAATCTCTTTTGAGTTTGCAACACTTGGGAACCAGCAAAAGGGATGTATGTTGGCTGGGGTGGAGGTGGGGTAGTATTGTGCTGCCCATAATTCTTGAACATAACATGGCTTAACATGGCTGCACTGATACTTTACTTCATGGGCCACTTAACAGGGAAGGTTTGGGAGCGCCTTAACTACAGTGCACAAGCAGGGCTCTTGCTAGAATTGGTGTTTCCATTTTAATCTCTCCCAAAGGGCTACTCAGTATAAAGCTAATCAATAAAACTGCATAATGGTGACCTCTTACCATACTGTAGATCAGCTTTATTGCCTAGTGTATCCACTGCCTTTGAATATGCTGTTTATCTTGGTTTATGTATATACATTGAACTCTGATAACTCGCAACCATTGGTTACTATTTCCAGATTTCATTTTTGGGCTTCTGCTTATGTCTGATCAATAGAGTTTTGTACCATTGGAGTAATTACACCAGGATGCAATCTGTTCAGAGAAGAATTAGGGGAGCAATTTTGTCACATCCGTAAACCTAATTGGAACAAAGCTCCTCATTTCATCCTTGAGTTGGGCTCATCTGTCGTGGGTCTCTACAGCTCTTCAGCCAAAGTATCCTTGCAAATGGTCACTAAAGTATAATTACTGTTGTCACCCAAAGCAGTGGTTTGGTTTTCTCCTAGCAGTGCCGTTATGTTCACAATGTTTGCCCTATTTTAGGTTTTTTTTCCCCTTATTAAATTCTTATTTCCAATCAAGCGTCACTGTTGCTAAGGTGCATACATTTTTTAAAAAAACGTTTTGTATATACTTCATGTCTATGCTTGTAACTCATGGGAGAACTCATTTTCTTTCCCTCTTTGACTACAAAAAGACTTTGGGATGCATTTGTATCTCAAGCAAAGCATTGAAAAGTTCAGAGCAATGATGTAGGAAGCAATAAGTGAATGCCAAATTGGTTTCGTTCTCCAGTATTTCACAAGCACTTCTGAAGGAATGTCGACCATACATTTTATTTTGACCTCAGCTACAGCATGAGGGACCAGCTTTTGCAGCTGGGGTAGTTTAATTATATTCAATTAGGACAGAGCCAAAATTATTAACATGTTCTCAGTGTCCATTTTGCTTTGATTTTTTTTAAAAAAAATCCTTTATCTTGTCTCCATCCAGTGGCATAACTAATGGGGGTGCAGAGGGGCAATTGCACCAGGCAACAAGCTTTAGGGAGGCACCAAGCTGAGCTTGACATTACAGCCCAAAATTCTGAAAATCTTGGTAAGTACAAATTCTGCCATTGTGTTATATGGAAACGTAATTTAATGTACAATGCAATGAAACAAATGTTGTAATATCTTTATTCTATCAAAGGTTATGGCTAATTAACCAGAAAATATTTTAATTACTTGATTTTGGCATGGATGGGGAACTACAACATCTCCTTTAACCCCAGGTAGCAGGTGCTTTAGCTACACCACTGTCTCTATCTCAGACATTTCAACTATGCATTGAATAACAGTGTCTATACTAGAGAATGTTCAAGTTGGTCCCTTGAGAGGTCACACCATCGGTGCCACATTCATGGAATGGGTTTTTTTCACCCCTAATCAGATATACAGATTGGGGCAAAGTGTAGTGTAGGAATTGGAGGAATCATCTAGGAATTAGAGTATTTAAACATTCTCCAGGCAGCATTACCTTTGTGTATAATGCTGTAGACACACTTTTTGTCTGCATAAAATTCATCATCAATAGCAGGAGTAGGGATGCCAATGCAAGCAGTAATGTTGTTTCTTAAAGAGTTTACACTGGAGACATTACCACCTGATCCCTGATGTATCTGGTTGGGTTTATAGATATTCTCCACAATGACTTCATTAAATATGAAAAGTTATTAGAATAACAGCAGAAAATGACCACACACACACACACACACACACACACACACACACACACACTTTCTGACTGATTTGTGTCCTGTTCCCCAAATGAAATCCTGCCATTCAAAATGTAAATTTTGATCCACCCCAGTGCTCCATTCTGACTCCAATCCAAATGCTGCTGGGATTTGCACTTAAAAGTCATACTTAAAGCATTCTGTATGCTTGGTTGTCTACGGCCCTGGA
Source organism: Lerista edwardsae (assembly GCA_029204185.1). NCBI lineage: Eukaryota > Metazoa > Chordata > Lepidosauria > Squamata > Scincidae > Lerista > Lerista edwardsae. Next base: position 2,133,217 of record JAJKFI010000035.1, on the reverse strand, counting down.
GATAATGCCAGCCTTGGATGCAAACATGAGAAACACTCCTCTGCATATTTAATGGTAATGATATCACAATCACTCTGTGAATATAAATGTACTCAGCTACTGGAGGGACTCAGCCTGCAATGTGTAACATGAGAATTGCCCTAATTGTTCCATTAGATGAGAGCAGGTCTGGGAAGGCAGTCTATTACACAGATGTGTACAGGAAAATGGATCATTCCTTTAAGAAAAAAGTCTGTGTGAAGAGGGAAGGAAAAAAGTATGAGGTGGACTAAATTTTTCAGCAGCAATATTACAGAATTGAAACACCAGCATGTTGGTAGGCAGGAGGTGGTTAAAATGAAAAGGTCTGAACTAGAAATTGTTGTAAATCATTCCAATTTAGCAAATGCCTACAAGTTGTATTCTTGTCGCTAGGGTGAGCATCTCTCTTTTCATAGTGATTAATGAGATACGATGGAAATCATGACAAGAAAAGCACTATCACAAGCTGTAGGGTGTTTTTTTAAAAACTTGTCTTGCTGCATCAACCCCAAAACTTTCCGTAAGTCAAAAAAAGTTGACTTGAACAAAAGGTTTTGTTACAATGAATGTCTGAAATCTGGAGAATGTTAACATTTGCTAGGGATGAGTCTGAATGTCTGGGTCTGAATGTAAAGGATCTAGTGCATCTAGGTAGTCTCACCATAATTTCATGAATATCTCTGCATCCCCATTTTTCAGACATCCATTTTTGAGGTCTCAACATTAACAGGTACAGCCGTTTCCAAACTGTGGGTCCAGGATCCATCAATGGGGTAGGACCCAATTTTTGTTAGGTTGCGAAACTGACAGGGCAGTTTAGGCTATGTGCATCAACAAGCTGCTTCTTGGGAGTGAGCACTGCTACAATACTGAATATTTGTACTAGTATTGACTGCAAAGTACTGGATAATGTGCTCGATATATACATTGCCACCAATTAATTACACATCAATTGAGCATTTACTTCTTATGTCCATACACTTACAATTTAATATTGTAAGTGTATGAACTTGCATGTACTTATTAAGTGAATATTAAGTTCACTTAATAAAATATTAATATTATTGTATGAACTTACATACAATATTAAGTGAATATTGTAAGCCGCCTTGGGTACCCTTGGGGCAGAAATGTGGGGTAAAAATTCATTCATTAAATAAATAAATAAATACACTGCCCTTCCTTCACTGAGCTCAGGATGTGGACATGGCTCCTACCGTTCCCTGTGGGGTAGGTTAGGCTGAAAGAGAGTGGTAGGCCCAAGGTCACCCAGTGAGAGTGTGGGTTTGAACCTAGAGCTCCATGGTCCCATGTCAATAGTTTAACCATTATACCAAAACACATGTTGGTTATCACAGATCAGTGATAACCAGTCTGCATGCTGGCTGAAGGGGGTACTTTTTTTTGGGTGGTGAAGTGGGGCAAGATGAGCTTTTCTTTAGCCTGAGCCTTTTTCTTTGAGCAATCAGTTGCTTTACATTTCACAACTTTCCAGTCTCTCCCAGAAGATCTCATAAATTCTGAACAAAGCTGGGAAACGTTTAAAAAATGCTTTGTAAAGTAGATTCCCTCCCTGAGTTCAAAATCCAATCATATGCACCTGTAGACTTTAAACTTCATGTTTTTCAAATTCCTACAATGTCTCTCTTTCCTTTGCAAGTGTAGCACAAAGTCTTTCCCCCCTTTCTTTCATTTTTCTCATGACAAAATATCTATGGATGCTGAAAAGGTGGGGGCAGACTGTGCTTTGGTAAGCGGTTTTTTTGTTGTTGCAATGAGACTTTGCCGTCATTTTTTCACTGTGGAATGGTTTGGTGTCATCACTTTCAAAGTAAAGTCATTTAATAGCTGTACTAGATCTAAATCTAAACTTTCTGTTCATATTTTTCTTTGCAAGTTGTTCTCCAGACTTGAGTCAGCAGTGGTCACGGCTGAATGCCTATACTTGAAGCAGCAGCTCCCACCATTTGGAAACCGGAGCTGCTCACAGATATGTTGCAGATTTGAAACTGCTTGGCCATGGGTGCTTTTTCTTTTGTGAACAGGTGAATGGTAGGAGAAGCTAGGGAGGAGTAGCCTGCGCAATATACACTTTTAATTGCATGTATATTACTGTTGTGGGTTGTATGGCAGAATGGATCATTTCAAGGAATCACAGTGCAAACATCACAGACAGAACTCTTTAGGACAGTAGTATTCAAACTTTTTAGACCGGGACCCGCTTTTTAGAATGGCATTTTTGACGCGGCTCCACCAGAAGTGATGCTATTAACCTGGAAGTGATGTGGTGGCAGGAAGTGACATCATCAAGCATTGTAACATAATATGTCATTATAACATAATAAAATAACACTCCTGAAATGCTAATTGGCATTCTTGGACTGCAGCAATTGTACAACTATGAAACATCCATGACAGAAAGCAAGATGAGGACAAAATATGATGTAAAAGCACTGAACTAAAAACATTTTTTTTAAAAAAACCCTCACTTGAAAATTCAAACTGTTAACACTCACAAAAGAGTGAGTCTGAATAACAAGAATAAGGTCTGCAGTTTCCAAGATGGCTGCTCCCAGCTTTCCTCAATCCACCTAACATCAGGTTGTGACCCACAGTTTGAATAACACTGCTTTAGGACATATAGCTGCCTCATTGTGAGCATTCTGGTTTGGCAAAAATCTGAGAGATCCTCATCTCCTATTACAACAGCTACTGGGTCTAGCGGTAAGACTGTGTCTAGGCATGCAAGACTAGGGTGACCAAATGAAATGACCACAAAGGCGGATACAGCACCCCAAAATGTAGGACACTCAAGAAAAATGTAGAGCATTACAAAATGAAAGCTAAAAACATTCACTGATTTTTGGGGTGTCTTGTCCTTTAATGCAACCTAATGAACAAACATGCGAGCAAGTGATACAGGCAGCGCAGCCCCTCTTTACACTGGCATCCCTTGTCTATCTTGAAATGTAGGATACTTGGAAATTTATCCAGGACAGAAGGCTGAAATATAGGACTTGTCCTGGAAAAAGAGGACATCTGGTCACTCTGTGCCAGAAAGTCAGCACCAGGGAGATTAAGGGCCGAATCCTATCCTATTTTCTGTTGCTGAGGCAGCTACAATGCAACTCCCAACATAAGCAAATATTCCCTTATCTTGAGGAGGCCTCCATAATTTTACCACCACCACAGAATGCAGCACACACACCATTGGGACAGCTACATCAGGGCTGGGAAATTGGATAGGATTGGGCCCTAAAGCTTTTAATGACCCATAAGGGTTTCCTTCCCAGGGCAAACAGTAGTTTTGAGAAAAGTTAATTTTTCTGTAATGTGACACAAGGTGAAAGGGTTAACATCTCTTCTGCCTTGCCATGGTACTGTTGTAGGAGGAAATCAAGCCAATAAGGCGATTTCTCCAGCCCCCTGTCTCTTTAAACTCAGGGGCCATCAATTTGAGGTTTCGTTTCCCCAGCGAGTGTTCCCTGTTCCTGCTGAGGTCTGCAAACTCTCCAAGCCCACCGATCCCCCCTTGGGATCCCTGCTATACCTTACCAAGTTTAACATCGATGAAAGAAATGCCAACTGGACTTTGATGTCGCACAAAGAGAAATACATTTTACTTATGCGTAAAACAGATACAAATGCAATATGCCTCTAAGGAGACCACAGAACTTGTGCAATTTGTACATTTTGGCTTGATCAGTTATACAGTTGAACATGCAAATGTGGAAATGACGACAACAAATAAAAACATTGGCCAATTGCTATTGGCAATTTTGGTTATGTGAGACATTTGATTGGTGGTCCTTTTTTGCTGCTGCTCCCCCTCCCCTCCAGTGTGACCCCAACCAAGGGTCAGGGAGGAGTGATTAGGAAGCACAGTCAGATGCAAACATAGGTACATTTAGATTAAGACAAGATTACAATAGGGTTGGCACATTCAAACACAAAAGCAGAAAAGAGACATTTAGACCAGACAGATTTAGCCACAAGTGCTTGATACATTTGATTGCTTGATACAACAGTTATCAATGTGGTAAGTACTTACACAGGTAGATGCAAACTTTAAGAGTCAGAATCTTTCCCTTCCCACCTTGATCCAATCACCTTGATAAAAAGCTACTCTGGAGTAGCTGGAAGGGAGTTTGCATTTGAATAGTACAGTAGTGGTGATAAGATTGACGAAGGATAAGGCCAGGTATAGTTTTACTCTAATGCTTTAGTCTTTTCTGTTGCTGTTTAAACTTTGGTGGGGAAACCTTTTCGCTTAGTCCAAAGAAGACTTTTCCAGATTATTTTAGCTCCTGGGCAGATTAGGCTAGATTTAGGCTGAAATGGTCCAATGCTCTTTTTGTCAGATATCAGATTTGCATTACAAGACCCTGAGGGAGGGAGACATTCAAATGTCCCTTGGCACCATTTCTTAATGGTCTGCATTATCTTGTGCTATCTCCCGAGGATCACCTCTGTGACCTTTTTGCAGGGTAGCAGCTCAGGACTTCCAGGATGAAATCCAAAATGGAGTCAGACCTATACACATTTAAGGGAAGGAGAGGGTGTTCTCAGCACTGCCCTCCCCTCGATGGGGTTCATACCTCTTCCCATCACATCCTGGTCTTACCCCTTCACCTTTACAGGTCTTGTATTATGTGCATCTGATTAGACCTCCATCTGACCATTATGAGCATAGCAATCACAAGTATTACCTATAGGCCAAAATAACCACAATGGGGTACAGAGCCACGTTAAGGAGGCTCTTAACAGTTTAAGACTTTAGCCAAGAAGAGTTTTCCCACCAAGAGTTGCTGCTGGCTTTCACTGTTGCCAGAACCTTGCTTTTGCCGGAGAGTTGAAGGTGGTTAGCGGGAGTTCGGGGTGTCTTGGCTGGGCTGGGTGCTCGCAGCCAGGTGAAAGGAGCTTGGTGGTTATAGTGTGGCTGGGCTGGGTGCCTGCAGCCAGGATAAAGGAGCTTGGTGGTTTCTGAGAGAATCACCGGGGTGTGTGTGTCTTCCTACATCAGTACCAATCCTGACTCGACTGCCCTGCATCTGAACCTTCCTCAATTAGAACGTATGCACGGCCCATACTTCCATAAATGTTGGCAACCTGCCCGAATGCCTCTGTGATCTGCAGGCAAAGACCACCAGTATCTTTACACCACTTTTGTGGGGCTTGCCACAATGCTGCATGAAGCCTAGCATCCCAAGGCTTGTGACAAGCTGTCTCCAGGAGAGGTGCACTTTAAACTCCATCATTTAAAAATTTGCCTCCATCATCCTCTGTCTTTTCCCTCCTCCCCATTGAAGCTTAAGGGCTGGGATCAAGAGAGTGAGCCCCCCTTGAATTTCTTCCCTATAGATTGTCCTCTTTTAGCATAGGGGCAAAGGCAGAGTGTAATATTGGCTTGGCCAAGGTTCCTGGACTGAGCTGTGATTTTGAACCAAGTTCTCCTAGGACCAAATTTTGCAAATGATCAATTTACAAAAAACATCCCTTCCACTTTACCTCCCTAGAAAGACCAATTTGCTTTAATGTTCCGTTCACATTGCAGATATTTGAAGCATAAAATGAAATCCAGTGAAGCATTCTGAAAAAGAAATGTAAACTGTTTCAAAACATAAGAACACAATAACTTGACAGACCTCTGCTAAATAGCCATTGGGCATTTGCCAGCTGCATTTTGGTTTTAAGTATTCTAAAACAGTTGTGTAATGTAGTACTGCATAAATGCAAGGATGTGTACTGCTTTCATAATCCCACCTCATTAACCACAAGGACATAGCCCATAATAGTCCAGTAAACCGTACTGCAATACAGAGGATGAACATTCCCCTCTGTGTATTGATTTTTTTTTCTAGCTGCCCAAACCTTCATGGTTTTTTTGTACCAGCCACTTGGAAATAACATCATTATTCTAGGAATTAAAAGGTGTGTGACTCTGTAATGAACATTAACAAATCCTGTAGGATGTATTGTGAGCACAGCTTTAATAGTGAGATAATGAAAAGGACTGTTTGCCTCAAGATTTCTTGTTTGCAGTGCTCTAAAGTGAAGGAATCATGCCGTTTTTCTTCTTGCCTTTTTCCCTTCACTGTAAAAGTTAATTTGTGATATGGGTACCACAAAAAAACAAACAAAAACCACCTCATGCATTTATGGCACAATCTAGGAATCCCAGCCATATTGTAATATAAGATTTTGTAGTGATTCCCACTGGTAATGATTGGCTGAGTCCTCTGGAAAGGCAGGCAACTGAGCCAATCAGCGGAGCCTTTGGCAGTGACTAATAGAGGCAGTTTAGCCAATAATACTGAGGCAGGATAGGCAGACAATCCTAGGAAAGCAAATCTGAAAGTAGGTTGGTCCAGAATAATGTAGAGTAAAATGAGAAGGTAAGAGGCTGGAGGAGGATGAGGAGGACCAGAAATCGGAAGAGCAATTGGGCAGAGGGGAGTCCCTGTGGGCATGAGCTGCTGAAAAGGCTGAAGTTCATGTACTGATTTGTAAACATGCAAAATCTTTGGCTGTGCTTAGCAATCTCCCTTAGTTCTCGTTTGGATTGTCATGGATTACGTAAAATAGGCAGCCATGAAAGCTTCTGGTAAATAATCTATATATATAAAAAAGAGCGTGTGTGTGTGTGTATGTATGTATGTATGTATGTTCCACATAGGCTCCGCAACGCCTGGACCGATTCGCGCCAAACTTGGCACGCGGGGGCCTTGGCCCCCCGAGACCATCACTGCGCAGTTTTGGAACAGACCACGCCCCCACGGGCGCGGGTAAAAGCGAATTTGTGGTTCTCTGTGGGTGGCTATGGGCTGAGCCGCAGCATTCCAAGGCTCTGATGTTGTCATGATGAGATGCAAATGGCATGCGGAATCTTCAGGCAGCAACTGAACTCTTTACAGTTGAAGACAAACAGCAGGCAAACAGATACAGGGCCAGGGAAATGTGTTCTGTGGACATGTGGGCGGTCCCTGCTTGGCAGTGGACACTTGGCACAAGGTGCTGTGGCTGTTGCTCTCTCTCTGAAAGTTTACTTTCACTGTGTAACGTAAGGCAATTGGGCAGGTGCAACCAAAGGCTACAAAGATGAAACAACAGCGTACACAGGAAACACCTGAGGGGGAAAAAAATGACTTGCAACGCTACGTCACAGAGCTGCTACATCTAGAGCCACAGAAACAGTACAGCAGCGTGACAAAAGACTACACGAGAAGAGAGACAGAGCTGCTACATCTAGAGCAACACAAACAGTACCGCAGCGTCACGAACGACTACAGGATATGAAACAGAGGGCTCCTACATCTAGAGCAACAGAAACAGTACAGCAGCGTGGAGGGGCCAAATAAACACCCGGTCACCGCCGGGTAATTTTTAACAAAAAAAAAAATGCCTGGGGGTGGCCGAAAACCACGGGGGGCGGGGCGGTCAGGGATGGGACATATAAACACCCGGGTGCAAATAGGTTTCCTGCAGGCAAACCTATACAGGGCCATCTGTATGCCTGGTGAGTGGGGTGGGGGTGGGGGTCAGTGATGGGACATATAAACATCCGGGTGCAAATAGGTGTCCCGCAGGCAAACCGATGCAGGACCATCTGTATGGCTGGTGACTGGGGGGGGGGTCAGTGATGGGACATATAAATACCCGGGCACACATGTGAGTGGGGGGGGGCAGGGATGGGACATATAAACACCCGGGCACACATGTGTGTGGGGGGGTCAGGGATGGGACATATAAACACCCGGGCACACATGAGAGTGGGGGAGCAGGGATGGGACATATAAACGGGCCATCTGTATGCCTGGTGAGTGGGGGGTTGGGTTGGGATGGCACCTATAAACACCCGGGCGAAGCCGGGTACATAAAAGCTAGTTGTTAATAATAGTGAGACTAACCAGAATCTGAAAAGCATATACTTTTCATTGAAATGTACAACTTAGTTCATCATTACTTTTGAGAAATTATTCATAGGGTGCCCTGCTTGGCATCAAGCTTTAAGGTAACAGGGCACTAACGTGATCACTTAACTAATAAATAAAATGTGTCAAACATTTTATATATGGTAAAATGTGTTTGCTATGGTATCGCATTCAGACATTCAGGTATCTTGGGGCCCAATCCTGTGCAGCACAGGAGCAGTGACTCCAGATAGCTGCCACTGGATCCTGAACATTTGTCTCCTGACAGCCTGCTCAATGGGGCTACTTGAGTCTGTGCCAGCTAAATTGCAGGCTCACTCTCTAGAGGTCCTGTCGTGTTTTCAAGCCCGACACGGGGGATAGGACGCCTCCGCTGGTTCTACTCCTCGTGGGCCACTCCATCCCCCCATTCCACCCCCTACCCAGAAACACCCCCTTCCTGCCCTCCTGCTGCCCTCGCCACACCCCCATGCAGCTTAGGGCTTACCTCGGCTCCCCTGGCAGCCAGGAACAATCTGCAGCATTGCATGTGAAGATCCTCCCTGCTAGCACTGGCATCCCTGCCTGTTTCCTCTCCCGGTAGTGCTAACATGCCATAAGGCATGCTTGCAACAACCACCGCTGGCACTGGATCAGGATCAGGCTCAGGCTGTCCGAAGGAAAGAAAAATCCAAAGGGGATGGACTGGGGCAAGGGGTTGCAATTTTCCTTTCTGACAGGTCAGGATGCTTTTCCTGGCGATTCCCCATGCTAGATTGTGCTCCCAAGGCTACGCAAGCAATGTGTCAAATCTACCTTCATGAAAGTCATACCGTAATGGCCGAATGTCATAAGTAGCTCAAATGGTTATAAATTGATTTTTATACACCTGTGAGACTGACTGACCTATTCTGGGGTGCTTTATGAATATCTGAAGTGGGTGGAAATCTTGCAAGGGACTGAATATTTGAAAAAGGACTAGATTCTGATTGTCCAAATCACATTTACATTGAATAGCAAGGAAGCCATCACGCTCCGGCAACGTACAGTAATATCTCAACTGGCACCCAATCGTGTTCCTCCTGAAATCAGTTGCAGAGTTATCAGTGACTACGAGAAAAGGAGGCACAGACCTTCATGTATCTTGGACCAGAAGTCACTTAGGGGGAAAAACATTTTTATAAAGAATACAAAAAGTACAAAAAAAATTCTGATTTTTTTTTAAAAATATAAAAACATATATTCTGCTACTCCAGGGGTTCCCAAACTGTGGGTTGTGAGCTATTTTCAGATGGGCTGTGAAAGAGTAGCCCTATTGAAAATATGGGGATGCTAGAAAGGTGGAGGGCAGTGTGGTGGTTTTTCTTGTAAATATACTTTTTTTTGTAAATAGAAAAAAAATTGTACATAAGCTTTTTTTCTTTCACTTTATTATTGGAAAATGACTGAAAAATAACCAAATTTATTGCTGCATTATCGGGAAAGCAGCAGGTTCTGCCGTCACAATGATGGCACTTCTGGCCATGACATTACTTCTGGTGGGTCCCAGACAGATTGGCATTCTAAAAAGTGGGTACTGGTACTAAAAGGTTGAAGAACCACTGTGCTACTCTGTCTTGGAATGCTGCACCTTCTTGTTATCAGTCTTGTTTCACACATTATCCAAATAGTGTAGTGACTGTTAGGAACTCAAAATGAGCAGGCACCTCTTCACAGGGTTAGCTGTGTATGTAAATCAGAGACTAGGAATGAGTCAATTTCAACCAAGAAATGTGCTTGAAATCACTTGGATGCCACTTTGCACACAATCAGGTAAGTATTTGAGGCATTTGTGTCAGTGCTAGGTTGTTGGTAGCCCTGGGACAAATCCATGGTGCCTCCACCCATCCCTGATGGTTCATTTGGGGTCTACCATGGCCACTTGTACTGAGGGTTCAAGGTCCTCCCAACCTGGCTGACCACCAATATCATAGAGTAGGTTCCTACTAATGGCTACACTGTCAAAAACACTGGCTACAATGTTGATCTCAGTGCTAATATTGTATGTAACAAAAGAATAGGGGACACAAAGGCATTAGTGACACTGAAATGAACTTGGGAACTGAAATGAAATTGGGGTAATTAAAAAAAGGGTTGAGCATAAAACGGCCAACATTATTATGCCATTGTACAAATCAATGGTAAGGCCACATCTGGAGTATTGTGTACAGTTCTTGTCGCCACATCTCAAAAAGGACATAGTGGAGCTGGAAAAGGTGCAGAAGAGAGCGACGAACATGATTACGGGGCTGGGGCACCTCCCTTATGAAGAAAGACGGCAGCATTTGGGACTCTTTAGTCTGGAAAAAAGGCACTTGAGGGAGGAACATGATTGAGACATACAAAATTATGCACGGAATGGATAGAGTTGATAGAGGGATGTTCTTTTCCCTCTCTCACAACACCAGAACCAGGGGGCATCCGCTAAAACTGAGTGTAGGGAGAGTTAATACAGATAAAAGGAAATACTTTTTTACCCAGCGGGTAATTAATCTGTGGAACTCCTTGCCACAGGAGGTGATGATGGCATATAGCCTAGATGCCTTTAAAAGGGGATTAGACAGATTTCTGGAGGACAAATCCATTGTGGGCTACAGGCCATGATGGGTTGTGCAACCTCCTTAAATTAGAAGTAGGCTACTTCAGAGTGCTGGGTGCAAGGGAGTGGCAACAGGATGCAAGTATCCTGTTGTCTCGTGTGCTCCCTGGGGCACCTGGTGGGCCGCTGTGAGATAGAGGAAGCTGGAGCAGATGGGCCTTTGGCCTGATCCAGCAGGGCTCTTCTTATGTTCTTATGAACTCTGTTTTTTACATGCAAATTGGCTCTCTGGGCTTAGGGTGGGGGAGAGTACTTGCTGCGTTTGGGGAAAAAAACAGCATGCCAAAGAGAGAGAGGTTCATCTTTGACTTCTCCCTGATGTACTGTTTTTCTGTACTGCTTTTTTCTAGCCACACTTTTTTTTTAAAGAGTGCGAACATTTGCACGTGTATCATGCATGCAGAGTCGCCCACACGAAATAGGAACAGCCCTAGAAACGTTTTACTGCTTTATTCTGTCGCATGTATAATTCTCACTGCATCACAGATGCCTTCAGTTCTTTTATGGAGCATAATACTGTCACATGCACCTTTTAAAATGTCTGATTGTTCAGGGTTTTTATGCATGCAGTCACAACCCATTACCAGGCATTCTGGCTGTTGAAGATTCTTAAAAGGACAAATGAACGTAAGGCTTTGCCTGACCTGATAGCCTGAACTCCTCTACTGACTTATCTGTTATGCTGGAAGTCTGCAGGGAGGTTCAACTAATTATTCTAGTACTGTGAACAGGTGGGCCTTTCAAAATGCTATTCAGGAAGCACTGCATTAGAAATATATCCAGGGTAGATAAAGCCTGCAGGAATGTAGCAATAAGGAAGAAGGGCCTAGTTCACACTGATCTGGTGAACCTATATCTGGGCTGTACTATATTGAGTTTCACAATGGAATAATGCTTACACACACACATTGAGAGGGGGGGAGGGAGAGAGGGCGAGGGAGAGGGAGGGAGGGAGGATTCCTTGCAGGTAGAAAAATAGCATCTCAGAGGGAATCTCTGAGCATCTCTATAAAATAAAATAGCATCTCTAAGCTAGAATTCTTCTCCATGACTTCTAGTTTTGTGAGTGTGTGTGTGTGGGGGGGAGATATGTGTGTGAAGGAATATTGGTTTATAGTGGGCACTTCCTACAGCCTGAAGTGATATTTTCTCCAGAAAGGAAGAAAACAGGCACAGACTAGTGAAGCACCCAAGTTTAGCTTCCCCCAAGGATCTGAGGGCCCAATCCTATCCAATTTTCGAGTGCCATTGTAGCCATGCCAATGGGGTGTGTGCTGCATCCTGTGGTGAGAGGGGAACTCACAGAGGCCTCCTTGAGATAAAGAAATGCTTGTTCCCAGTAGTGTCATTCAGTAATAGAGTGCCGGAACGCTAGGCGGGACTTACCCTGTGATTGACAGGGAGCCCGTAACGCGTCGCTGCCTGCCGTTCTGCCACGGGGGCTTCTTCCGGGTTGCGCGCCCCTCCGCGGCCAGGGGTGCCCACGCGGGGCTCGGAAAGACAGCGACGCGTCAGAATCCCGCAGCCAATCAGGCGGTAAGTCCCGCCCAGCGTTCCGTTTCTTCATTACAGAATGACACTACTGCTTGTTCCCTTGCTTTGGGGCTGCAATGTGGCTGCATGAGTGCTGGAAATTTGAATAGGGTTGGGCCCTGAGGATCTGTAGTTTTGTGAGGGAGGGTGAGAGAGCCTAGAACTTTTAAAGGAACAGCTGTAGAATGTTTGTTCAATTCCAATTCCCAGGATTCTTTGCGGGGAGCCATGGTACGTGATACAGGATTGCAGTCTACATGAAAGAAGCATATAGTTTTTTTGAAAAAATAAATGCATTGATATTTCTCCTGATTGGCTCCCCTGTAAGTCATAGGCAGCCCGATCCAGAACTGCCCTTGTTCTGGCACAGGCCCTCTGTGATGGCTCCCGAGTGTTGCTCACATGTTGCAAAGCACATTTGCGGTGATTCAGAAACAGGCCGCACCAGCATATGCACCAGTCGGTCTTTGGAAGATCTAGTCACTTACTGGCCAAGGAAGGTAGGTTTGTGCTGGGCTGAGCAGGGAGTTGAAGAGGGAAGTGGCAGTGCATTCTGGGAATGGGGAGGGGGTACTTCTGGGTAGGGGGGATGACAGACTTGGGTGGATTGGGCCCAGTAGGGGGTGGGATCAGTGGCAACAGTGTACACCATATCCTAATCACCACTATTGGGCCTCAGAGCCCTACACAGCCTTATTATATCAGATTAAATAGCTGGCACGTTCAAGTAGCCCTATATGGCAGGCTAACTTACCCAGAGGTGACTTTCAGCCTGCGCCTAATCTGCATTGGATACCATGCAGGCCATATGGCCTGGCTGTTCCAGCGCAAGTTAGGATTGTGCCCTCAGTTGTAAAGGAGGCTAATCAAAATAAAGTTAGGCAAAGTTGAGCAAGTGGTGCAGTCTGGAGGTTGGACTGTTTGCCTTGCCTGCAAAGGCGAACCAGGATTGGTTGCTTGGATGGGAGACTGAGAGGTGTATCTGTGTGGAGGAGTGGGGTGCAGTGGTTCAGCTGGCAAAAAATGAATGACGTCCTTGAGAAACTAGTCTGAAGCACAGTTGCAACTGCCTGAAAGAGGCTTGGAAAGTTCAGGAGCCGCAGCCAGGATGACATCTGCACAATGAAAGGAAACATCTGGAGAAATGGCGGTTCTGATTGTCTCATGGAACAATAATACTTGGTACAAATCTCATTGAAAAATGGATGTGTGTTCAGCCAGCCTATGTAAACCCCCTTGAGTCTACTGAGAAAGGCAGTATATAAATATATAATAAATAATCAAGATTAAATTAGTGGGTCATGTCTACAAGTTTCGAAGTGACTTACGCTTTTCTCTCTCTTGTGTTCCTGTAGCAAGGGTTTTAAATTTCTGAGGAAATGTGGATGCCACTGAACATGCAGTTTAAAATATCACTGCGACTATGTGCAGGGCACTCATTTCCTGCTGCCGCCTCATGGAGGCTGCCCAGATGCATGAGAAATTGGGCCACTACCTTTGCAGCCTGTCTCATTGAATTAAGGATTGTATGTGAGCCTTGCTTAAACCACTCTCTTTCCAGCCTGAAGAGAGGAGGAATGAGACATGGAGTGACATCGACTGTAGTGGGGTATTTCCCCTTTCTAATCAATCTGTCTCAAGCAAAAAAAGAGTGTCACTGCAGAATGGAACAATGATATAGCAGAGCTTAATCTGATCTCCAGCCCCCAGCCCCAAGAAATTGATCACAAGGAATCCATTTGTGTTTTAAAACAGCAGCTGCTGCACATCATATTTTAGTAATGCGCTCAGCCATATGCTCATGATGATTCTGGATCACGTAAAGAGGAAACGCCATTCTTATCATCCTGACAACATTATGGCAGCTCCGGCGAAGGAAAGGATTCCACATGTGTAATAAATACAATATGACTTGCTGAAAATCGATCAGTACATATATTGTGTTAAATTAAATCCTTAATTTAACACAATATATTGAGGATGGTTTTGAACTGAAGGAAATTACAGGAGTGGTGTTTATAGATCTCACTGCGGCCTATGGTATGGTTAATCATGCCACGCTGTTGAAGAAAGTCTACCATCTTACAAAAGATTTTAAATTTACAAAAATTATAGGCTGCTTATTAGAAAACCGTAGATTTTTTGAAGATTTTCAGGGACAACACAGCCGATGGATAATCCAAAGAAATGGACTGCCACAATGCTGTTTAATATATATACTAATGACCAACCTCTGCCAGAAGGTACCATAAGTTTTATTCATGCCGATGACTCGGCAATCGCCACACAGAATACAACTTTTGAGGCTGTCGAGGAAAGACTGACTGAGGCTTTGACTCTACTGAGTGCATATTATAGGGATAATCAGTTAAAACCAAATTGTTTAAAGACTCAGATCTGTGCTTTCCATCTGAAAAACCGAGAAGCATCAAGAACATTGCAGGTATGCTGGAATGGAACCAACTTAGAACACTGTGCTACCCCCCAAATACTTGGGAGTAACTCTGGATCGTACACTGACTTTTAAGAATCACTGTTTTAACACCAAACAGAAGGTCTTCACCAGAAATAATATCTTGAGGAAAATAACAAACACAGGGTGCCCAACTCGACTGGAGAATATGCCAGCTCTGTCTGGTATAGATGTAATCACGCAAAACAGGTGGATGTGGCACTAAAAGAAACAGCAAGACTGGTCACAGGATGCCTAAAACTGACTCCAATACAAAAGGTGCATTACCTAGCTGACCTTCCCCCTCCCAAATTTCATCAGGAGAGCGCAGCACAGAAGGAGTGGGTTAAAGCGACATCCCTAGAAACACACCCACTGTATGGCCATCAACTCCCACCATCAAGATTGAGATCGCGGAATAGCTTTCTTTGGACAGCGCCCCCCCCAATAGCCAGTTGCCACAGACTGCTCTGGAACTATGGAAAGTGAGCAAGGAGCTGCCAAGTGAATGGGCACAAACATATGTGTGCCCGCCACCAGGCCAAGAACAACCGTGGCCTGTATGGAAATCCTTAAATCGACTGTGAGCTGGGGTAGGAAGATCTAAGGATAATCTAAGGAAATGGGGTCTCCCCATAAAAGAAATGCTGTGTGAATGTGGAGAAGAACAAACCATCTCACATATGCTACAGTGCACACGGTGCCCCTCTACATGCACAATGGAAGATCTTATGTTGGCAAGGGAGAACGCTGTTGAAGTGGCCCAGTATTGGGCAAATGATACCTAGTTTTAACTTTGTATTTTATTCTAAAAACATATTTTGATGTATGTATAAAATTATATTAATGTAGGTGCTTCTGATACGAAGAAAGAAAGATAAGGATACATTCCTGGGTGGATCTCATGATTTTCTCATTTTGTTAAGGGGCCACTAACCACACACTGAATAGTAGTTCTGTAATGCTTAGTTTCTCGCTTAGAGCAAGATGAGCATTGGCTGTAATATAAGCAAAAGCCTCCACCTTACTGAAGTCTTCAAGAGTCACTGCTTCGTTTGCCTCTATTTTAGGCAGATTATATGGTTCTGTTTCCCTAAAGCTGCCACATCTGCTGTTGTGTTTGCAATCGAAAGGATAATGCAATGTTCCTGAGAAGAACAATGGCATGACTCGACAAATAGATCTGGAGCAGAAATCACCAGTGTTTACCTTTTGGCTGTAAAGAACAGCTTCCTTTTAACATGTGCAAACTGGTTTCTTATTTTTCACTGTCTCCCTTTGTCAATATCTTTTCTGTTCCACTGTCTTTACTGAGAAAACATTCTATAATAATGTCCAAAAACTCCGGAGGCATGTCTGTCCACCTTTTTGCACCACTTCACAGTGGGCGATGTACCATCCAAAAGTTGAGAGGGAGGAGAAAGTAAAAATGTATTTGTGGGGAGACAAAGTTGAAACTCTTAAGCCCTTCCGACTTCACCATGTTTTAAGCTGTCAACCCCCACAATCCCCTGATATCTATTTGCATGACCTCCACATACATAGGGTTACCAGCAGTGATGTCATGCAGGGGGAACGCGGGGGAACTCAGTTCCACTACTTAAAATTAGGGCTGACTCCGCCCACTTCACTCTCCCTCCTCCCCCCTCCCAATTCCTCTGCAAAGAGCTTTTCTTCTTGGTTGGCCGGCACTCAGAGGGTTAAAGGGAGCGACTCCGGATTCCTAGGGGGGCGAAGGGGGAAGGGCTGCAGTGGGGAAGTCCCATCCTGCACAGCCCCCTTCCTCGCTCCCTCAGCCACACATGTGGAGTCAGCAGCCGCTCTGGTGAGTCTGCAGCCCACTGGGAAGAAGGCAGTGATGTCATTCAGGGGGAACGGACCAGAACGGGCGTTCCGGATCCTAACGGGCTCCGTGGCTGCTTCTGGGTTGTTGGTTTTTTCCCAACATTTGAATTTGAACTCAATAGTGAGTTCCTGTTCCTAAATCATTTGAATGACACCACTGGTTACCAGATACAAACTGGGGCAGAGTGCCTCTACCTTTAACCGTTGTATAGAAGTGGGAATATGGGCAGGTGCAGCTCATCAAGGAAGGGTTTCAAAAGCTGCACTTGCCCAAATTCCCTCTTCTATACAATGTTTAAAGGTATAGAAACTTTGTCCCCATTTGTGTCTGGTAACCCTACGCATACATCATCCTGGCATGAAAACTACTTGCTTAACAGACCTGAAAGCAAATGGTCAAGAAGGAATGTGGGCTACTGTCTGAAAACACAGGACTTGGGGAAACAGAAGCAAGAGCTCCAAATGATGAAGGGAAAGGGGACATAGGGGCCAAAGGGAAGAAAGATGGACAAGGCTGCCTGGGAATGGAAGGTGAATGGACCTGCTTGTATGTTGAGTCAGATGTGTGGTCCATCTAGGCCAGTAGTATTGCCATGGTTGCAGACAGAGGTCTTTCACAGCTTATATCCCTTGTATCTTCTACACAGCATCTGCTCTACCACCGAGCTACAGCAAGAAATGCTAATAGATGTTTAAGAATGCAGGTAGTGCCTAATTATCTACAGATTTGGCTCAACGTGGAGGCCCCAACCTGTGTTGCACCTGATCAGGCACTATTTGAACCCCCTAGACCAGACTGGTCAGGTCCAGAGGGTTTTCTGAGGCCCACAGAGGCCATGGCTTCTGGGCTCCTCAGAATGGCAAAAAAGCTGTACTTCTGGTTTTCAGGCAAAAACTAGAAGTGATGTTTTTATGCTTTTTAGGCATTTTTGTAAAGGCATTAAAATGTATCTTATGTTTTTCCCTTAAACACTGGAAGTGCAGTGTTTTTTGTCTTTGTTTTTTGCCTTAAACAGCCATTCTGAGGGCTGCAGGCCTCAGTAGGCCTCAGAAAACCCTCTGGACCTGACCTGTGCACAGCTCCAGTTGGGTTCAGAAGGTGGGAGTTGCCCAAATCTGCAGGTTTCATACTATACCCACAGATTTCAGTATTCATGGATGTTCCAGGAATGGAACCCGCATGGATACTGAGGTACAACCTGTAATATTAGTGGCCAGTACTATTTTCTTGGGAAACCTGGAACAGGTAAAACTGACCAGAAGGGAGGTGAAATTTGGGCGTCTAGATTTAACAAGAGGGATGGATCAGCTTCATGTATTTCCCGTGTTCCTACAGCCATAGGCTCAAACGTAGGTTCCAGAATTTGCCTTTGAAAAGGACATGAAGAAAACTGCATCAGCAAAGTTTGAAAGCAGCGTTCTGAAAACACGCAGTTTAGTCCATTAAAAGTTCATGAAATATAGTCAATTAAGATGTGCAGAGAAGGTAAGATATCATTTAGTGAGGTGTGTACTGTGGATAACGAAGATTAATGGGACAATATGGAAAGAGAAATGTTTGGCTCAATGTCAAGAAAATCTTCCCCACAGTGATATATACGGCTTCAAAGAACTGTTCCCAAGGGAAGTGATACTAACCCCTTATCAGGGGCCTGTCAAATTTGACCAGATAAGCAGCACAAGGGTTCTTTTAGTGGCAAAAATGCACTACTTGGGGGAGTTGCATGTGGTCTTCTGATGAAGCTCTTTCCATACTGTGCATCCTTTCAGTTGCTATGCATTTATTACTCTAGTCTTGCTAGGAGCAATGTGAAGATTTGCATGTGCGAAAAGGCCATGGCAGGTCAAATTCCACAGTCAGACTTTTCTTTATTACCTGCTGTCACCTTGAAGAAATGCAGCTGAAATGACAAGCCCATGGTTGAATTCTTGGCATAAACCCCCCTTGGGCAACAAGGCTGAGAATTCTGTCTGCCAAAGACTCCATAGAGCTGCTGCCTGACACAGCTAGACTAGATGAGCCAATGACCTCCCCCAATATCAGGCCACATCATCTGTTCAAACACTACTGAATTGAGAACATTTATATATCACTTTGAAAAACTAGTGAGGAAAGAGTTCTCTTTCCCATACGTGCATACTTTCAAAAAAGAATCATAGGAAAGACTGTAGGGAACACCCATCGCAATTAATGTTATGCTGTATTCAGCTTATATAGTTGCTCTCCCCTTGCTAAATGTAAGTAAACTACCAGATTAAAAGGTGCTTCTTTGGAATAGACTTGGTTTCTCAATAGATCTCAACATGTATTTTTAAACAAAATATTGACCACGTGAAACTGGTGTGGTAAATGTGCCTCATAGTGACCTCATAGGCCCAATCCTATCCCCCTTGGTGTTGGCGGTATGGCACTTCTAGGGTCAGTGGTATGAGTGTACCACTAGTGCTGGGCCATTGCTAGTAGTTGCTTGACCCCAGAGCCAGGAGGACCCAGCATGGAGCCACCCAGTGGTAAGTGCTAGCTCCGCTGGCAGTTTGCTCTTTTGGGGTGGGAGAGGGCAGAACTGGGCAGGGGGAGGGGCCAGTAGGAGGGGCTGGCAGTGGTCTCCACTGCCATATCCTATTCTCCATGCTGGTCCACATGGCCCAACATGGAGGTTCTCAAGTCCACACCAGCAAAATAGCCTGCACAAACTTGAGGAGGCCCATTGCAGGAGCAGTCCCCTTACCCAGAGGAAGGGGAGGAATGTCCCCTTCTCCCGAGGAGCCTCCGATAGCTGCTGCAGCTCCCATTGGATGCAACAATAGCTGTTTTGGCACCGCTGCTCCTATGGGAGCCAGGCAGTTTTGCATTAAGTTGCCCATCATCTAAAAAAATATGAGAATAATCCTTGTGGTATCAGATTGCAAATACTGGCATTCTTCGTAAATGTGAACCAGCTTAGAAATAAATAAAAATGTGCTCTGATTACTGTTAGAGAGAGGCTTTCATATCATTTTGTTTTGAGAACCTTCCTTCTTCCAAGTGAAAGAGATTCTGCAAGCGTAGGGTTGACTTATCTGAGAAAATCTGGTCACGCTCTCTTGAAATCTGTGGATTGAACAACTTCCTGCACTTGACACTGTCTGCATGAGAATAGGATTGACAGAGTGGGGGTGGCAAGTGAGTGGTTGTGATTGTTCATTTGTGGGGAACTATGTTGTTGTTGTTTTAAAAAAAACTGAACAGTTTAAATAAAATGTTGGGAGCCCTCCTGCAGCCTAGTTTGATTTTGTTTCTTTGGATCCTGCTATTCCTTCAAGGCCCTCACAGCAGCATCCATGGGCTTCACAGGGTGTCTAGGGGTATTGTCCATGCCTAATACTTTTTCTTAGGGCCAAAGCACATGAGAGACAGAAGACCTGTGATTTAAGCTGCACTGCTAGAGGAGGAAGGGGACTTGGATGTATCCTTCACCAAGGTAAACAGCAGCTTTGAGGGCCATTTAGAGCAGGAAACTTCCATGGAGCAAAAGGCTAAGCCTTCCCACCACTTCTGCTATTGTCCCTGTTCCAACAGAGCCCTGCACAAGAACTTTAAGCTAAACAGAGAAAGATCAAGAAGGCCAATCGTAAACCCCTCGCATCTTGTGTAGTCTCATCCCTAGTTTTCTAAGGGCGCAATCATACCTTGAGGAGGCCTACTACTGACCTTGAGGAGGCCTACTACTACTCCACTTTAGAATGCAGCACATGCCCCATTGGCACGGCTTTGTCAGTGCTAGAAAGTTGGTTAGGATTGCGCCCTATGATGGGTAGCCTGTACTTATCCGATAAAAGCTAAAACAGCCCAGTAAAGACAAAACTAATATATTATCATCATCTCTACATGGACCTTTTCCCTTCTTGGCAAGTTTTTTGACTGGAAGCTCCCTTGACCTACTGGGCCATTGGCTGCCACTCCCCATTAAGGCTAGTTATATAAGGCAATTGGTTTTTCTCCAGGATTCTGTGGCTCCCTGGTTAGCCATGGCTCACAGTTGGGGAACAGGGCAGTAGTGTCATCTAGCCAGTATGCTGGGCGGGACTTACGGTTGAACGGCGGAACGCAGTGGTACGCAACGGGCAGGCTGCCACTCAACCATAAGTCCCGCCCAGCGTACTGGCTAGATGACAGTACTGGAACAGGGGCTTCCTGGCCCTGAGAATTCTTCTAATCTCCCTATGCCCTACAGATACATTTCTTTTTCTGCAGTTATGTGATTAAGGGCCCTATCTTATCACATTTCTGTGCCAAGGGGACATCCTGTGCGCTGCATCCTGTGGTCGTGGTGCATCATCAAGGAGGCCTCCTCAAGTTAATGTGTGCTTCCTTACCTTAGGGCAACAATTTGGTAGCATCAGCACTGGAAATTGGGCCCAAAGATTATTACATATAAAGAGGGAAAGGAGGCAGACAGGTGAAGGTTAACCCCAAATTTCAGTTATATGAATTTCCCTTATATTAAGGAGCACTGAATGAGCTGAAACATGTTCAGTTGCTCTCTCTCATTTGTTTGTTTTCTCTTGTGTCTCTCTTTCATGTGCTTTTTTAAAATTGCATGTTCAGAAAGTTAATTTATTTAAGTCAGTACATTTGTGGGGTGGGGGCAGCGGTATCATCCTGGCGGAACAGCCCGGTACACTCTTCCGCTAGTTCCGCGGACGGGCCCGGGCCGCACCGCCTCTCCCGAGGACGGGCAAGCTGCTCCTGGGCCCTCCCGCCCTCCCGCATGGCCGAATCACTCTGAAATGGAGCAATTCCAGGTGCAGGGAGGCCTGGCTGGCCTCCGCCATAGGGGCAGAGGGCTGCCAATCATCCAGGCATTCCGGTTCCTGGCGCGCCTGGATGACGTCTCTGGGTGGGGGGAGCAGATTTTCATGGAGGAAGGATTAGCCTCTTTGGTGCTCAGAAAAGCACTTCTCCGCCAGGCAATTTGAAATGCTAGTTAGTGCCCAAACCACATGGAGGTATCCAAAACAGCTTGTTGGAAAGTGAGAGAGAGAGAGAGAGAGAGAGAGAGAGAGAGAGAGAGAGAGCATTTAGATTGCAAGCTGAGCCATGCCCATCCTAAATGAGGTACGCTCAGAATCCCTGTGTTTATGTTTATAGTTACCCCTCCCCCGCTTTGCATTGCTGGGTATAACTCCAGCTTCTTGTTTGTTTCTCCTCATTATCGTCTTTGCCTGAAGTTATGTTGAGGCACAATAGCGGCATTCTGTCCTCAATGCCGATGTTGCTGCTGCTGCTGCTGCTGCTGCTACTGTTGGTTGTTACATATTACTGAATAAAAATGAAGTGTAAGATTCCAGCATAAGTGATGTAAGGAATTACTGTCTGAGCCACACAGCCCAAGGCACCACAGTGAGATCTGTATACTTCAGATCAAGAGACCTGCAAGAGACCGGCATAGAAGAGATTGCAGTGCCGGTGGCTTTTAAAAACATTTATAAAAACCTTATAAATAAATATATGCCGTTTCTGCTCGTTTACTGTTGTTGTTTGTATTGTTACATTGTTTTAATGGTTTTAATTTTAATGTGCTAGTTTAATGAGGTTTTTATGTTTTATGTATAATACTTTGAGTTCCAGAAAAGTGGTATAAAAGTCTTAGAAATAAAATAAATATAAATGAATAAGTTCAGTGATATAATAATGAGAAATATGGGGCATGGAGGAAGAGGAGGGAGGAAGGGTAAGGATCTCTAAGTAATCGTTGAAGGCTAAAACATGGAGGTCTAGTAGGCCCCGTGGAGGTGTTTTGTTTGCGTAAGTGCTGGTTTTAAGCATTGCTCTTTTGTCCACATGTCAATGGTTCTGTGTTATGGGAGATGCTTACATTTCAAATAGTTTCTTGTCTGGTTGCTGAACTCTCTCAGCTCAGATAGCACTGCTGCAGAACTATTTGGAAAGAACCCACTGAATTCTGGGCAGGTCATACCCAGTGATGGGATTCACAAAAATTGTCAAGGGGAACACTGGGCGGGACTTAGGCGGGACTTCCGCTTGAGTGGCAGCCCGTCTGCAACGTTCCGCAGCTGTCCTGGCGTTGGGGGGAGGCTCCTGCTCGCCGCGGGGGACAGGTGAGGGTTGTGCCGGGTGCCTGGGCAAGCAACGGTGGGGCGCGCTAACCAGGGGCAGCTCCCCCCCGAGGCCAGGACAGCTGCGGAATGCTGCGGAAGGGCAGCCAATAATGCGGAAGCCCCACGTTAGTCCCGCCCAGCGTTCCCCTTGTCAATCTGTGAATCCCATCGCTGGTCACACCCCATAACTGACTTCTACTGGGGAGGGGGGCTGTGCATTCCAGCGTGATGTGGCAGCAATGCTTTTGTGTTGTGTCAAGTGGAAAAGACAGCCCTCTTCAGAGTTTTGTATCATTTATATGTAAAGGATGCTTGTGTTAATGAGCATGAGGGTGCAATCCTAAACTGTGCTGGAACAAGCAGGCCAGCGGGCCTGCTCTGTATCCAGCACAGCTTGGGAGCAAGCTGGAGCCTCCACAGGACAAGGGGACATTTGTGCCCTTACCCTGGGGTGTGTGTATGTGTGTGTTAAGAGGACATTCCTAAAAGATTTTAGCACTTGGAATGGTAACTAGTAAGTTTCCAGTCATGTACATTTTTCTGGAACAATTTCATAAATAGATTTTGATGAATATCCATTTTTTTTTAAGGTGGAAGCAGAATGTTTTCTTAACCACTGCACTGTACATTTTCGTAAGTACAAGATTCCTGAAAGGAGAATTTCTTGGCAAGGAAGCAAATTGCCAGAATAATCCCCCCTCAACCATAGCCCCCTTACTTCTCAGGTGCAAGCCCAAAAGGCCTCAGGATGAGACAGGCACATGACTGGAAGAAAAGTTTCAATTTTTGTAGAAGAGGTTTGTGTGAGTGGTTCAACCTCTATATCTTATCATGGGCCTCAAGTCTTAGGCCTGGTTGGACCAGAATTTAGAGTTGGATCTCAGGTAAATTGTGCTTGTTGTTTCACCAGTCTGTTTTTCTTCCCTTGTAATTTTTAATGAATTGTGGGCCATAAACGAGATTAGATGAAGAAATGTATTGTGTGCTGCAGTTCTCCCATAGCCAGTACCAACTAAGGGGGAAAATGTACACTATTTTTGGGGAAGGGAAGTCTTTTTTTTTCATTTTTGTGAGCTGGTTAGCAGATGGAGCCCAATGTTTAAAGTTCAATGATGTGAAAAAAGCTGTTCCAATAAAAATAATTTGCTCTATCAACCACTGTGATTTTATAAGCCTCTGTCAGGTCCGCCCACAGTAGTCATTTTCTTTTCAAGCTTGAAAGTCTCAGCTCATTTTATTGCCCCCATATTTTCTCTTTTCTATTTATACCTTTCCTACTAGATCCTACTTCTAGTTATAAATAAAAAAACATCCTGTGAGTTAGATTTCAGAGTCTCTTAACAATCCTGCTTTGAGCATGAGCAACACGATATTTAAAAATGTGCATAGGCTGTTATGAATATTATTTAGTTAACAGGCAATTAAAAAAAAACCTAACAGTATGAAAAGGAAGCCCAACTGCTGAGTTTCCTTTTAAAATTAAGCAATAACTTTCTGGCGCATGCTTCAAATATGCAAAACTCTCACCAGCAAATTCGACTTTGCAGCAAATGTAAGCTGCAAAGTGTGCAAACAAGGCAGTGATCCAAAGGTTCAAAGAGGCCATCCATTTTCTAATGAGCAAAAAGATTTTAAAAAAGAACATTTTTAAAAGAAAACAGTTCAGTGGGACCCCTGTCTAAATTTTCCCGTTTGGTGTACTGCATAAATGTAGTGAATATAGAAGCCTAGGATGGTTGTGATAGGTGCAAGTAAGCTGCGGTGTTGGCACATTGGCAGGTCTGGTTTGCATGTGGCCTGTGTGAGCATCTTATTTCAGATGGCAGGAGAAAGCCTTGGAGACTGTCCACCACTGCATGCATTGACACAGACTGTAGAGACCTTCACATCTCCTGCTAGCCAGCTTGGTGGCTTCAGATCAGCATAACCAGGTAAACACCGGCCCAGGGGCCAGATGTGGCCAGCGGCAAGCTTTTGGTCCCCTAAGAGCCTCTGGCCCATCTGACTTTGCTGGCATGGGCAGCACCCTCCAAGCTGTGCTCTGGTTGTGGGCAGAGGGTACTCTTTTTTTGTAATAATTTTTATTATATAATTTTATTGTTATGAGTTGGGAAAGGAAAAAAGACATAGGGAAGGGGTACAAGGAAAACACATTAGGTATCCGTCAGTCTCAGCAATTTTACAATTAAATTTACACATCGGATTACTACATCTTTACTTACCCCATAAACTTCTTTAACATTCAAAAGACAACTTCTAACATCAATAATTCAATCCAAAAAGAGAAAAAGTTCGAGGAACAATAACATTTCAGCTAATGTATTATCTATCTAACCATGTATAACATACTTTCAAAGATCTTCTGCAATAAAATTTCTACACTTGGTATTTCTACATTTTTCCACTTCTGTGCATACACAAGTCTAGCTGCAGTGTTAATATTTACTATAATATGCTTAACTTCTTTACTAAATGCTGAAGAAAAAATATTCAAAAGAAATAAGTACATAGTTCAGGTTCAAATGGGATAATACAATTTAACATATCTTGTAGTATAGTATGTACCTTCTCCCAGTACTTTTTTGCTTTGCAACATGTCCACCACATATGAAAGAAGGTCCCTACAGAATTATGACATTTCCAGGAATTATTATTTGTTCCCGGATACATTTTAGCTAATTTATCTGGTGATATATGCCATCTATAAAACATCTTATAAATATTTTCTTTAAATGATGCCGCCTTGGTAAGTTTAATATTTACTTTCCAGATTTGTTCCCAACTTTCTAATGATATATCATAACCCACATTTCTTGCCTATTGTATCATAGTGTCTTTCACAACTTCATCTTCCATATTCATGTCTAGCAAATATCTATACATCTTCTTTATATATTGTCCCTCATCTGTTAGAAAAAGTTTATCAAAATCTGTATATTGTGTATAAAAACTCATTTTTATCTTCTTTCCATCTTGATCTTATCTATGTTTCAGTCCACCAATCCAATATAATATCTCTATTCAGTAGTTCTGTTTTGGAACAAATTTCCATATTGTCATTTAAAAGCTCATCATATCTTCTTTTTTGGGTTCTATCGATCCATTCTGGATTAGTCGCAACTTCTAATGGTTAACCAGTAGTGGGATCTAAATGATTTAGCAATAGGTACGGGACTCCCTTTTGATTGGCACTTGTGTTGGGACCTGCCCACCGGAAGTGACATCATAGCAGGAAGTGATGTTGTGGCAGGAAGTGATGTCATAGCAGGAAGTGATGTTGTGGCAGGAAGTGATGTCATAGCCAGAAGTGATGTTGTGGCAGGAAGTGACATCATCAAGCAGGAAGTGCTGTCATTGTAACACAATAAAATGACATGAACTGTAAATTGGCATTCTTGGACAACAGCAATTGTACAACCATGAAACATCCCTGACCTCTACTCCTTTGTGTGCCACAATGGGATCATCATTCATCTCCATTCCATTTCTTTCAGCAATCCATACATACCCAGGACAGAGACAGACACTGCCTGCGCACACTTAGAAAGGGGGGATTTGAACGTGACCCAGCACTGGCAAAACATTTCACAGAGCAGGAAAAACATAGGGATCACCGTTCATCTCCATTCCATTTCTTCCAGCAATCCATACATACCCAGGACAGAGTGGGGGAGCAAGTGATGTGATGCTTCTCCGAATGTCTCCGAGCTGCCCCCCCCACGTTGCAGGCCGTGCTGCCACTTCAAGCTGCCGCCGGCCTCTTGGAGCGAGGGGGGCAGCTCAGAGAAGTCACCACTGCGGGAGGCCACACGGGCTCCCCTCCCCCGCTCTAAGAACCGGGACACTGGGTTGGAGAAGCCGCGCACAGCTTTTCCGACCCAGCGTCCCAGTTCTTAGAGCGGGGGAGCCACCGGGCTGCGGTGCGGGCTCCCCCCCTGCTCTAAGAACCAGGACGTTGGGTTGGGTTTTTTTGTGCCAGCATAGTATGTATCGTTGTGACCATCGTTGGTGAAGCAAGTTTAGATCCCTTCACTAAATCTTTTTTGGTTGCGTCATAGTGGCAGATCAGTATCTCTTCTGTCCACCTCTCAGACCCCCTCCAACTATCTCCCCTCCACACGTGTGTAGGACAAATATTCCAGCTTATATATTTCTCTTATTCTAAATTGTATAGTCCTTAATCAGTATATAGTCAGAGTCAAATATTTCAAAACATATAATTATAATAGCCCTTTATAAAGTCCATAAAGTCAATCAACTACTTTCTCTGTAAAAAATAAAACACCAAAAGATCACCTAGTTTAACAGTCCCACTGTATGGAGTCTCATTCTTCACTTCGCCAATCCTGTAATTGTATTCCAGAAACTCCCCTTTTGCAGCCAACCTCCCTCCAAATGACCATCCCAATCTCAGAATCAGTTTGTTCTCTTTCTGTGTAAAAATCAAAACAACAACAGAAAAAACTGCTTTAGTAATCCCAGTTTATAGCGTCTCACTCTTCACTTCATTGGTCCTGTATCTGTATTCCAAATAGGCCCCATTCACTTTGCACTTGCAATGTTCTAAATCTCTTCACAATTCATCTCCCTTCATGGCAGAAAGGGGCTCCCTTCCAAAAAGTCACAAGCTTCCTTCCAACAAAAGCCTCCCCTCCCCCAAGAAGGCCACAAAATCCTTTTCAAAAGCAACTCAGGTATTCAGTCTTATGCATGCAGCTTTCTGGTTCTTTAAAATTCCCAGAAAGCCACAAATTCTGCTTCATTCAATCTTGCACATGCAGCTTTCTGGGTCTTTGAAATTCCGTCTCCTTCTGCGGCTGAGAAAGGCTCCCTTCTAGAGCAGAAGGTTCCCTTCTAGGGCAGGAGGTTTAGTCGAGAGGGTTAAAGCCTCCATTTGCCCGAAGATAAGAACTGAAGGTCGCCAGTTCGACAACACCAGAAGTCTCCGTGAGCGGCAGACCTTGAGAAGTGCGACTGATAAGAGCTGTCTCCATCTGCTTGTGAGAGAGGAGTGGTGCTCAGCCAGCTGTTTCTTTGGTGGGAGCAGAGAAGCCGTTTATCAGCCAGCAGGAAGGCAAGCATGTGGCCAGATAGAAGGACTAAACCATGAAAGTTCCATCTGTATGTTGTTTGTAGTTCTTGAAAGATAGAACTTCTCTGTAATTTGTAAAAACCACTTGCGGGTTTAGAGATAGTCTGCCCATGTAAACCACCTTGAATTAAAGCCAGAGGAGCAATCTAATGGCCAAAGAAAGATGGTATATATTTACTTGGATGATGATGATGATGATGATTGAGGCAATGACTCTCTTTCAAAAATCTGTTATTGTTCACTTTTACAGTGTTTCTCTCCAAGGCAACCGAAACATCCCCCCCCCAGAAAGCCACAGACTCCGCTTCAAAAACCGGTTCAGCTATTCCCCCCCCCAAAAGCCACAAACTGCTTCATTCAACCTTGCATATGCAGCTTTCTGAGTCTTTGAAATTCCGTCTCTTTCCGCAGGAGAGAAAGGCTCCCTTCCAGAGAGGCACTGGCTCCCCTTCAAAGGTCTATTATTATTCACTTTTACACTATCTCCCTCCAAGACAACACAAGCCTCCCCCCCAGAAAGCCACAGACTCCACTTCAAAAGCAGCTCAGCAATTCAGTCTTGTGTTTGCAGCTTTCTGAGTCTTTTAAGTTCCGTCTCCTTCCGCGAAAGAGAGCACTGACCCCCCCTTCCAAAAAGTCTGTTTTTATTCACTTTTACAATGTCTCCCTCCAAGGGAACCAACGTCTCCTCCCCCCTGCCCCAGAAAGCCACAGGCTCCGCTTCAAAAGTAATTCAGTTATTCAGTCTTGTGCTTGCAGCTTTTCGGGACTTTCAAATTCCGTCTCCTTCTGCAGCAGACCATCCGCGGGGAAGAGAGAGTTCTCCAAACAGCCACAAACTCCAAATTCCAGTCTCCTAATATTCACTTTTACAGTTGCAGACTCCTGATTCTCTGCAAATTTCGTCTCCCTCCTTGGCAGGTATGGGAGAGCTCTCCCCGGGGGCACAAAGTCCAGTTATAAAGCGTTTTGCTGTTCAGTTTCGCTGTACGCTAACAACTTCCCCCCCTCTTCTTGCCAGAACTATCTCCTGCCAGTTTTAACTCCTTTCAATCAATTCAGAAAAACAAATATTTGTTGCATCAGTGTCTTTCTTCCACATTGTGTACCTTAATCCTTTCTGTTGCATACTCATAATATACATCAGTCAAATTTTTGCCCTCTCCATGTTTATGTGTGAGCCATCAGTCCAGCGGGTGTATTTGTAAAGTTCCAAAAAGTTCTGCGCCACCCACTGGGACTTCTTGTCGCCACTTTCAGCCGTTTTGGCTCACTTTCTCCCCTTTCCTATCTCTTATTCCGAAAAGAGTAATATCAATCAATCAATCAATCAACAGGTACTTATATACCGCTTTTCAACACGAAGTTCACAAAGCGGTTTACAGGCAAATAATAATAATAATAAAGTTAAATGGCTCCCTGTCCCAAAAGGGCTCACAATCTAAAAAAAAAAGGCAGACCGCCAGCAACAGCCACTAGAAAGACTGCGCAGGGGTGAAGAGGGACAGTTACTCTCCCCCTGCTAAATATAACAGGAACACCACTGGAAAAAGTGCCTCTTATCCAGTTAGCAGGGGTTATCCAACACTTACTTTCTCCTCATTAGATGTGCATCTTTTTTCTCTCAGTTGTGTATATTCCCAATCTCCGTTTCTTGCTGAGATCAGACGGGTGGAGGAGGGGAGTCAACTGCTATTCCACGTCGCCATTAATGGGCACGGAGGCTGTGTCCTAACTGCTTGAAACAGTCCATGGTCGCTCCTCGGGCTGCCGTCCTCGGGGAAAGCTGGACCAGAGTTTCATGGCTTGTCCCCCTCTCCTTGGGTGGACCAAGACCAGTGATGTCATTCAGGGGGAACGGACCAGAACGGGCGTTCCAGATCCTAACGGGCTCTGTGGCTGCTTCTGGGTTGTTGTTTTTCAACATTTGAATTTGAACTCAAAAGTGAGTTCCTGTTCCTAAATCATTTGAATGACACCACTGACCAAGACTCCCCCTAGGGAGGGTAGATAGGAGCAACTGTCATCACAGCTCAGCCGAGCTCCCTCCAAACGCAGTGACCAGCCCCTCCCCCTTACCCTCTTCCCTCAGCAGAGGGTACTTTGAGGGGCAGGGAGGCCCCATCCTGCAGAATGCCTTTGGAAGGCCGAAAATTATCACTTCCTGCTTTTCCCAAAGAGCCAGAAGTAATGTTTTTAGGCTCCCTGAAGGCCTTCAATAGTTTTCTCAGCGTCAGGGAAGCCACCCAGCCCTCAGAACAGGCTCTTGGTGTTTCCTGTGATCTGCTAGTTCTGAGATATTTACTCCAGCACATATAAGTCAGCTGCTAGTGGGGTGGGAGAATGGAAGTCCATTGACGTGTGCACCGTATTTCTGTGGTGTGAGTTGGTGCTTCGAGTAATCCTGGAACTTTGAGCCCCTTCATTCTTTCATCTAAGTTCCGTCTCTAATGTATTTATTTAAATTTTATATCAAAATTTATTTATTTATTTATTTATTTTTCCGGCCCTTGACACTGTGCCAGATATTTGATGTGGCCCTCTGGCTAAAAAGTTTGGAGACCCCTAGTTTAGAAAGTAGGTGAGAATTGTTCACCACTATAATGCTGGAGAAATGATAATGAATGATGAGGTTGTTGACTTGAAAATGGGAAGCTGCTTCATACTGAATTGGATCATTGGTCCTTCCAGGTCACCATACTGTAGTGACTTCCCAGGGATTTAGACTAGAGGTTTTCTCCACTCTACCTGGAGATGCCAGGATTTGAACCTGGGACCTTCAGCATGTAAAACATGTCCTATACCATTATGTTATCTTAGACATTTCTAACGTTCTAACATTTCACCAACACATTAGAGTTAATATTGAAGTTAATATTAGAGTTAATATTTTCTTTTTACCAGAGAAAGCAGTTCCAATGTATTAGCCATTTAGAGTATCTAGCTGCAACAGATCCTTGGTAGAGTGCATGCTTCATGCATAGCATCTTAGTTTCAGTCCCCAGGTCTCAGATACGAAGACTGGGAAAGCCCCCTACCTTAACCTGCAGGACAGCTGCTTGGAATCAAAATAGATAATATTGGTCTGGATGGAACCAATAGGCCAACAGCAGAAGGCACTTTCTAGATAGTAAAATGAAAGAAATCACAGTGGTCTCTGTGGGTGGGGAAGGTGATGATGAATTACGTGCATTGTTTAGTAATGAAATGGGTGTATTTGTCAACATGAAAATCCTGTGTGCTGTCTTTTTATATCAGTCAATCAATCAATTTATATACCGCTTTTCAACACAAAGTTCACATATCCAAATTGAAGTATAGGGTACAGTAAAAGACAACTTTATTTGTTTATTATAATTCAGCTTTGCCTCAAGTACTAAGGGATTTCAGTGATGGGAGTTGCGGACCCACAGATAACTTAAATGCAGCTAAGTAGCTTTGGAAGCTCATAGTGTACTGAAATGATAATGCGGACTGTGAAATAATTGCTGCTTCTATTTTGAGGGTTTTAATAGCCGAGTAATGAACGGCCAGAGGAGGTGCTGAAGTGTATTTAGGAGGTCTAGCTTTAGCTGGTAATTACTAGAGCTGGATGAATATGTTCAGATACAATAGAAAGCAACCTTCATCTGCACTCCAGCTGAAATAATTTTTGTAGGTTGACAAGGTAGGTAGGTTTTTTTTCCTCTGCAGATTTTATATGGCCTTGCAGTTCTTTGAACTTGAAACAAATGACACTTAAAGGGGGAAAAACACATTAAGTGGGCATAGTTAACGACTCAAAAGTCAGCAAATGTGAAAGATAAGGAGAAGTGCACAATCCTGGGTTGCTCTCTTGCACATAAAATGAGATTGGTAATGATGTAGCTGTGCCCTGGATCACCAATAATGTAACTATCCAGTCTACTAACTGTCCTTTCAGGAAAACAATCCTTATTTATATAATGTATTTAATTATAAATTAGGTCCATGGGCAAGTGAATGAAAGGATTTGAGCCTTTGGTGTGCCAGCTCCCTTGTCCTTTCCCTCCTTGCAACTAGCTATGCCCCCAACCTAGCCTCTGGGTTTGCTTTTCATGTCCTTTCCACCTGTGCATCCCATCTGAAATGATTGGCAAGCTAGCCCCATAATTCCTGCTTCACACCTGAGTCAGAGCAGAACTGGGGGAAGGGGAGGAGCGGCCCCAGGG
The DNA here is from genome assembly GCA_029204185.1 of Lerista edwardsae. Taxonomy (NCBI): domain Eukaryota; kingdom Metazoa; phylum Chordata; class Lepidosauria; order Squamata; family Scincidae; genus Lerista; species Lerista edwardsae. The sequence goes on along the minus strand of JAJKFI010000035.1, from coordinate 2,101,434 downwards.
GGTGGGTAGGAGTATCATTGTCACATCCTAAACCTAGAGTGGGAATCATTGTAATTGTCACTGACTTAGCATTTGGCTTGTATAATTTTTTTCCTCCTCATCACTGCCTTTTTGGTTGTTTTAATATAGTATATTTTTAAAGGCAGTTGTCAAAATAATTCAGTGCTTCTCCTTAAAAACCTGGAAGGCAACATTTTCCAAATTATTAGGAGGCCTCTTTGTTAAACTCCCAATTTTATTGGAAGGAAAGTACACTCTGTCACACCCATTTTTATCATACCAGGCCCGGCCCAAGACCTCCTGAGGCAACAGGCCAACAGGCCAAACCTTTTACCTCATGGTCTGCCAGCATCTGCTCCTCCCACTCTCCAGTATTCTAGCTTTGTACTTTACTCTTCCTCTCGGTCCCCCTCCTTCCTCTGCCAAACCAGGGAGTAGAAAGAGGAGGAGCAACTTGGGCAAGTAGGCAGACAGAAATAACATATACATCCCCTCTTCTCTGTCTTTCAGGCAGCCCAAACCTAAACTCCACTGTATCCTATGCCGCTTAGGCAGCTGGAAGTCACCTTGGGATAACGAATCCACGTCAGTTATTTAGCTGGTGCAAATCCGAGTAGCCTGTGTCAGGCTACCTGGCCCGGAAGAGGGGTTAAGATATGAAGGAGGATGCCTCCACATTTCCTGCCCTGCCCTAGGCCAGTGATGTCATGCAGGGGGTACGCGGGGGTACGCGAGTACCGGTTTCTAGGATTATGGCTGGCCCCACCCATTCGCCCGCCTACTCGTTGACTCTGCCCCCTGCAACGTTTGAATTTCCTGCACGTTTGAGTTGCCTGCATGTTCTCAGAGCCAGGCAGGCAGCGAGCGGAGCCTTGCCTTGCCTTGCCTTGCCACTGAAAAATGAGCTGCTCTGGGGTTTTGGAACTGTTGGGTCACTTTAACATGATGCCAGGCCTCCTTAACATGTTCTGGGGGTGCTGTGGAATACTGTTGCAACTGTTGGGTCAGTTTAAAATTGTCTGAGGCCTCAAAAAGGGCTTTTTTCATGTCACTTCCTGCCACGACATAACTTCTGGCTTATGACGTCACTTCTGGTGTGCGGGTCCCGACATGTGCCAATCAAAAGTGAGTACCTGTTCTTAAATCATTTAGATGACACCACTGCCCTAGGCCCAATCCTTCCCTGTTCCATCCTCCCCATGCCCGGTAATGCTCCCTCCCTTCCTGCAGAGTTCTCTCCTGCCACTCTCTCCCCAGATCCTCTGGAGAGCCCGAGTGATCCCCTTCCCTCCTCAGCAGCAGCAGCCCAATCTCCACAATAGTGCTGCTGCAGATTTCTGGGCCATTCCCTTTATGCGGCGCCTTGGTTGAAAATTGCTGATCTAGTGCACAAATATATGACCTGCATAAGAGTAAGATCTCTACTACAGGTTATAATGGATATAGTTAAAACTCAGATGGTGGGTTGGGCTATAACTTAATTGCGGTCCGTACGGATGCTAGAAAAGAAAAATGGAAGAATGACCAGAGGCTGCATAAGGGAGCTTGAATTTGAATCTTGGAGTGCTAATGCTTGCTATCATTTGGAAAGCTGAAAGTAAACACTTCAAGAAGTGGAGAAGTTAGCAAAGCTGAATGTGATTTGACTGAATACCACGATCTCTTACAATAAGAACTCTCAAAGCAACAATGCAGTTTGTGAGGCAGCACGCTTTGAAAAAGCTAATGGAATGTACGCGTGCAAAGCCAAAAAGCATTACAGAGCTAGGGCAGAAAAAGAAAGTGCATGTTTTTCACTCCTTTCATGTATGCTAGAATGGAGGCACAAAAAGCTCTATAATGGATGGAGACTTTTGGGGACAAAACAAAATGCAAATTCCTAGCATTCTACCTCAGGGTTTATGTTCTCAATGTTGATCGTTCTCAGTTTTGATCTGCTGTCTCCTGCCCAGAAACATTCCCTCCCCACCTGGTGTAAACCTACCTTCTTCAGTTGGTGCAGGACTGGGATCTGGTGCCGGCAGGCCAGCACAAGCTCTGGTGCCGGCGCTGCCAGTTCTTGAGTCAGTGGGAAATGTGCTTTATGGCATGTTTGCAGCACTTGGGAGTTGGTGCAGGGGGCTTGTGTGGCACAGTGCCATGTTTGGATTGGGCTACCAATCTGCTGCTGAAAATCAGGCTTATCAATATTTAGTTGGAGCCTTTGAGAATTGTCAAATCTCCTGTGTTGCTTTGGGTTATGGTAGTGTTTCTCAAACTGTGAGTTGGGACCCATTTGGTGGGCTGTGACCTGATGTCAGGTGGGTCGTGGAAACCTGGGAAAGCTGCAGCTTGAAAGCTGCAGACTTTACTCTTGCTGTATTCTTTTTGTGAGTGTGAATTTTCAAGTGATTTTTTAAAATTGTTTTTAATTCAGTGCTTTTATATAACATTTTGTCCTAATCATGCTTTCTGTCTTGCTTCCTGCTTTCCTGACATCACTTCCAGGTTAACGACATCACTTCTGGTGGGTCCTGACATGAGTGCCATGCTAAAAAGTGGGTCCCAGTCAGTGGTGGGATTCAGGGGGTTCGCCCAGGTTCTATAGAACCGGTTGTTAAATGGCCGTGCCCCGCCCACTCGCTTACCTCGGTTGGCTTCGGATTTTTTTTGGCTTCGGCTATGACATCATAGAACCGGTTGTTAATTTATTTGAATCCCACCACTGGCCCCAGTATTAAAGGTTTTGAGAACCACTGGTTATGGCATGTTCTCAGTCACTTTTCCCCACAGGCTCCTTGTGTAGGGAGCATTTTGTTCACTTCTCCCTCTCTCTCTCTCTCTCTCTCTCTCTCTCTCTCGCTCGCTCGCTCGCTCGCTCGCTCCCTCTAAAATATGATTAATTAAGCATGCTTGTGTATCAAGATTCTGTCTTTGACCATTTCAGCTCTGTAGTTATGATTCATTGATTTGAACTCCATGCTATTTTACATTATAAGCTGCTCAAAACAATAAAGGGAACACTTACACAACACATCCGAGATCCGAGTGAACGAAATATTCCTATTAAATACTTTGTTCCTGACATAGTTG